>VWYH01003116.1:0-42465 GCA_013399365.1 Pampusana beccarii | reverse complement strand
TAAAAAAAAAAAAAAAACAAAACAAAAAAACAACAACCAAAAAAGATGGGGAAATTCCCCTTTAGCAAACAGCTGGGGAAAAGAGCAGCACCATTAACCAGCCCAGGGCCGGGAGGAATTTGGCTGTCACCGAGCCACGGGTGGGAAGGTGCGAGGAAGAAGCGATTTCCCGCAGGGCCGGGATGCAGAAGGGACTTGTTCCATCCTGCACCGTCCCATTAAAAGCCAGTCCGACTGCCTTGATGGCTCATTTATCTAATTTTCCTGAAGCACGCGGAGGAAGCAGCCGGGGGCTGAGCCGGCGGGGAAGCCTTCGCGGCAGGAGGACGGTTGCTAAGGCCAGGGGTTGTGCTGCATTCAGACATGCAGACAGTTCCTCCCCGGAGATCTGCCCAGACGTGACCCTCTCAGGCGAGGACAATGACTGATGGACCAGCCAAGAGCAGGAGACAGATCCACAGGCACTGAAATTGGGCCACATCAAATACAGTGATAAAGCCCCCCCATCTTCCTCGCCCCAGTATTCTTCTTTTTTTTTTTTTTTCTACTCTTTGTATCTTTGCTTTGTTTAGAATAAGGTGCAGGTTGGGTTTTGCAAAGGGCCACGCTCGGGGTGCAGCTGGGACCAAGAGGGTTTGTTGCTGCAGAGGTTCTGCTGGCACCAGGATTCGGACTGGGAGTCCCCGCGGTGACCCAGACGTGGCCTCGCGTGGCCCCTGCTCCCCTCCATACCCACCTTTGGTGGCCACCGAGCCACACTGGGCAAGAAACCACTGCAGAGAGGTTACTGGGGTAGGGCTGGACCTGTCCTCACTGCTGAGACCTTCCTGCCTTNTTCCTCTGCTCCTGGCGCTTGTTCCTGGGGAGCAGAGCCCGACCCCCCTGGCTCCAAGCTCCTTTCAGGCAGTTCAGAGATCAGAAGGTCTCCCCTCAGCTCCTGTTCTCCAGCTGAACCCCCCAGCTCCTTCAGCCGCTCCCATCACACTTGTGCTCCAGCCCCTTCCCCAGCTCCGTTCCCTTCTCTCAACTCACTCCAGCACCTCAAGGCTTTTCTTGGCCTGAGGAGCCCAAAACTGAGCCCAGGACTCGAGGTTTGGCCTCACAAAGCATCAGCGTCACATCCCCAACGAGACACGAAATGCAGCTGAAAGCCCCAAAAGCCAAGCAGCAGCCGGGGGTCCCCAACTTCGGGGAAGCCACCAGGCCATGCCTAAGCCGACAGTGCCACCTGCTGCCACTGCACACCCGTCCCAGGCTGCGGGGCTGGGGACAGGGACAGCACAGGCCTCTCTGCCCCTGTCAAACCATCTCCAGAGCCGCTTGCCTTCCGTCGAGCTTCTCCCAACTTCTACGCAAAGCCCAAAGTGCCGAGCCCTGCACTTTGTGGGGTGCTCCGTGCACAGGAGACCTGCAGGGTTGGGGACACAGTCAGCCAGTCACATAATGTACCCCATGGTAACAAAAGGTACCCCCAACCACAGCCCCCCCCACCCAGACACCCCCAATATTTAATCCCTCAATAATTCCACCCAGACATGTCTCCTCTCTCTTACAAACAACATATAGTAGGAGACACCCTGGGAGAGCCTGCAAAGTCAATTATAATTTTTTATTAAATATACATCCTCTCTTGGCACAAATCTTAAAATATATAAACATTATATAACAAAGTGTCTTCACTGCAATAAAATAGAACTCCAGATCCAAGAAAAAGCAGTCAAAAACCGACACGCACGCGTACACGCACACGCGGGTGGGTGAGGACACGTCTCGACAAAAGGCATTGAACAGTGTTTGTGCTGATAGATGCATAGACCACACAGGCAGCGAGCGGTGCTGGGAAACCCTGCGCCACACGGCATTTCGGGGGGAGCGCGAGGGATCGGCCCCTACAATAAATAAAAGGCTGTTTTGTAGGAAAGCCACCCCGTCCCCTGGCCCGGGCCCGGTGGGGAGGGTCCGTACCAGACCCATGGACATGCGTGGGATGGGGCCCACCACATCCCCCCGCTCCAGCCCACCCGAGATCGGCACCAGACTCACTCCGGGTTGCCACAGCTCTTCTGTTTGAAGTTTTCTTTCACGCCTTTCATGTTAAAGACACCAGAGGGTGAAGACGACGGAGCTCAAGTTCTAGTCGGAAGGCAAGAAGTGAACACAAGTACCGCTATTTTTCCACAGAAGCTACGAAACTGGTTTTGGGGAGCTGCCGAAGAAGGAAAAGCGCCAGGACGGACAAGTAGGTCACGAATGTTTTAAAAAAACCCTCATGTCCCATCATCTAGTGCCTTTAATTTCCTGCCCCACACTCCCGAGCAGCCTTGTCTGGGAGCGGGGAGCCAAGTCGGGCTGTTTTGGGCATCAAAGCTGCAATTTTGTCATTTTGGATGCGTTTCATCGGACCTGATTTTCTCGAAGTGCTAGTGCGGGACTGAAGGTGCAGAAGCAGACAAGAAAAAAAAAAAAGCAGCACAAACTGATGTTTGGCAGTAACGCGTTAAGGAACAATGAGAAATGACTTGAAAACGAAAGCAAGGAATTTGAGAAGAGAAAAAAACGAAAGATCAGGGGATTTGTGGTAGTAAATAAGTTCTAAAGAAAAGAAGGACTAGAGAATATTCCTGGTAGACTTGCCTCCTTTCCCAGAGCTAAAGGAAAAGGACCTTCCTGGCCAGCACTAATCAGTGCCCAGAACTCCTCGGGCACCCACTCCGGGCAGCACAGAGATTCGGAACACGTCTCAATTCACACAAGCATTAAGAGATGGGAAGAGAACACTCTGTTTCTCCTTTTCTATGAGAGAAGAAGAAAAAAAGCTATTTAACCAACCCAAAGCAATAACACACAGTTACTCCAAACACTTTTTGCCCAAGAAACAAAAGCACTGAAACCATTACAGACTGAATTCAAAGATCTGTCTCTGAACAAACGCTCAGCCTGCAAAACTTGGAAAAAAACCCCACGTTTGGCTACAATTCCATTTAATTAAATTCAGGTGCAGTTGCTAATTAAGGAAGAACTTATCTGAGCTGAATGCTGCCAGGCCTGGAAGGGCTTCAGGTTTAGTTTCTCAGCCGCATCCCCAGGCTCTGGATGAGCTGCCCGCACGGTGTTTCGGCTGCAAGGTGGGAGATGCCAGGGTCATTTAGCCAAAATCCGCCTGCTCCGCATCCTTCCCGCTCATTAGCACGCTCGTTAGACAGGGCAGCAGGTACCTGTGCAGCTCTGCCCTCCGCTCAGTCCCAAAAAAGAGGATGAGTCACCCAGTGTCAACCCTTCCTCAGGCAGGGCCCAGGGGGAATTAAGCCACAAGGGTATGGTGATGTTCAACAAACATCTCACAAGACAAGATCTGCTGTGCTTGCCCCCGAGAGGACCGACCATACCAAACTTGGCACAGATCGTACGCCCAGACAGACACACGGACACGCACGTACGCACGCTCAACTGCTGACACACCGGGTTGCTGGTTTACACCTCATTTTTTGTGATAGGATGCAACTGCCTTAGTATTTCCTCACCAGGCCACACAGGGTAAAGGCAAGAGCAGAAGTTAATCGGCTTCTCCATTGGAGAAAAGAAATCAGAGCTCTTGCAAAGGACTGAACGGAAATTTCACCCAAATGAAGAGAACAGCTGAGCAGCTTCCGCTAGCGATGGGAGCAAAACCTACACAGAATTCACGGCTGTCATCTCTAAAGACTCTTAAAACAACACCACCTAATGTTTCCTTAATTACAAAGTAAATCAGTGGCTGCAGTCAAGTTTCGCAACGGAAATAGTCATTTGTGGGCTTGGAGGCAGAAATTACTGAGGTTAGCACCCTGCCCATCTACAACCATTAAAGTACGATCGATACCACGCGTTCTGGGAACAACACGCGTGCTAATACTTCAGTACGCTGGCTCTCCGCCATGTCCGCTAAATGGAAGTGTAGGTGCTCAATTCCTAGGGAAATATTTGGCATTAGAAGCAAATTACGCTCCAAAGAACAAGTGCAAAGACAAAAGGAAGGAGAAAGCTATTTCTACCAGTTGTGCAATTACCTCCATTCTCATTAATAAAGCCATGACACAAGGCTCAAACTACAATGGCTACAATACATACATCAGAAAAGGACAGATCTTAAATGATGCCTTATTTTTCTTTTATACATTAGACTGTATCAGCTGGAAAGGGGTTTTTAATCTTGCTTTATGTCATCTCATTCTCAGAGAAGTCTAAAGTTTGCTCTGACCTCTCTTGCACTCCAAATTTAATATAGGAATGGAACGTAACAGAAACCACCCCCAAATCTTGATTTCCCTGAAGACCGATTTGAAATAGAAACACTGGAAGGTACTTTACCGTTCACTTTCAAATCACAACTAGAAATGACTGATGCTATATCTTAACTTCTGAGGGGCAATACTGCCTGTGGAGCCCATTCTCCCATGGACCCCAGAAGAGCCCTAGGAAAAGCAAGTGGGTTTAGGCGTGGACTAACGAATGGAGGTGACACGACCGCCGCAGCAGGTACCAGGAGACAACAAGGTTGTTTGGAAGCAGAACCAGCAGCTTAAGCCAACGCTTAGGCTGCACTCAACAGGCATGAACAGCCTTTGGGAAAAGCTTAGTCTGCGTCACACGCGTCTTTGAGATGTTTGTCTTTGCATCGTGCATAAAGCGGCAGCAACAATACTGAAGGATAGAACTGCTTTAAATTTTAAGTATCTAACACTTTGCTAGTGCGTTAACACTACAGTCTGCCAAATCCTTAAAAAAAAACGCTGCCCTGAAGACCATGAGAACAACGGAAGGGTTTGGGTGGCCTGAAAGCTCTGCTGCAGTTTGACTCGGTCCAGTTTGTGAATCCAGGCACAACAACACTGACAACAAACGTGAGAAGTTGATTTACAAAACCGCTCGGAACGTTCCTTCCCTGCTGCCTACAGTCTTTGGTAATCTCGGAGGGACACTGCAAGGGATATTTTACGCAACAAAACTCAGAAATGAGAAGAACATTTGAAAAAAAAGGGCAGCATTTCCAGCCAGAGCTCACCCAGAACAAAAGAAGCGAACTGGACCTGTTAAATCCTGCTGCGTCCTGTTTTATGGAGACTGACACTTACAGGCCAGGGGAAATCTGGAATTCCCTACAGATTAACTGGAATATTGCACTTGGCAGACTGGCTCCAGCTAACACGGGTTCCGACCAGGAGCAGCGGCCACTTCCCAGGTTCAGGGGATCATCCCGACAGCACCGAGTCCTCCTTTCCATCATCCACCGCTTCATCCGCCCACACAGACCAGCGAGGAGCCGGCAGCAGCACGTGTTCCTTTGAGAGGCTCCACTCCCGGAATCGAGGGGCAAACCAGAAGGGTGAGGCAGCTACTTTAGAGGGACTCGGTTCTGCAGAATCGTAAGGAGAATTTGGTTTAGGAAAGGGTTATTTTCAGGTCGAGGTTTCCAAATAACTCAGAGGCTCATTAAAAAGGAAAAAAACCAAAAAATCCATAACAGAAAAAAAAAAAAACAACCAAACAAGAAAGGTAAGTTCTCAGCTGCAGGACAGCATGTACGAAGTGAGGGAACGCTAGCATTGCTCTTTCTACACGTGTTGTACTTTTCCCCAGCAAGGAGCTGTGGGGATTAAGCTACTACCTTTCAACGTTAGTGCTGTGCTGTAATTTACGGAGAAGGATCTGCGTCAGGTCAAAGGTTGTGAAGCTTATTCCCACTGCAATCGGCCCTTTGACCCAGTTCATGCTGAGTCCTTTGTACAAGCCACGGATTAGTCCCTCTTCTCTGATAATCTCCTGCATGGTGAGAAGGATGGAACTGTACGTGTGTCCCATGACCCCCGCCGTCTGCATTCGTCGGCGAACCACATCCAGGGGGTACGAAGCCGACTGACCGATCAAGCCGGCACAGGCACCAAACAAAAGCCGCTCCGGAGGGGATGGCTGTGATTTCCCACTGTGATCTGGGAAAGAGAAAGTAGCTGAGCGTAGAAAGCTTCTTGTAACGAACACACGATCAAGGTCAAGTGGGCTGAGCGCCAAGGAGAGCACAGAGCTCCCCAGAGTGTGTTCCCAACTCGGTTGACAGCTGACTTGGTGTATCACCAAGTCCTTCCGCACCCAGGACTTGCATTTTCTCGTTCCTCCGCAAGACAGAAATGCTGCTTTTCTGCAGCTTGACTTCTCCACAGTCTGGAATTGGAGAGATGAGGGTACAAGACATCCTCCACAAGCCCAGAACCGTGCAATTGGCTCCAAGGCCAGCAAAAGGACTTCTACCACTGAATTCAAACACCCCAAACCGGCCGAAAGTCTGCACCATCTCACTGGAAAGCAAACCAAGTTGCCTTTACCTGCATGCAGTTTCTTCAGCGTCTCGTAGGTGAAGAAGCTAAGCCCAGCGTACGGAATCACTCCCAGGATGGTTGGTGTAAATCCCCTATACAACGTCTTCAGTCCTTCCTCTCGGGATATTCGGATGAAGACATGAACAATGTTGCTGTACCTGGCGCGGGAACACAGGAAAACCAAATCTGCACTGGTTAGTGACTGCGCGCACAAGTAATATTTCCGACGGGACTTTCTGAAGGATCAACAACGAATTAATTCGTCTCTGGGCTCATCAAACAGCTCAGAAGGGGTTTCAGAAGCCTGTCTGTAAATGGAGAAGCCGGTCAGCGGCTCTCCCACAGCCCTGTCACGACACGCTGTCCTGTCTGTCAGGAGGCATCGTGCCAGCTGGCCTCCTAAAGAACCAACACCCACGTTTTTACTACCGAGCTCTTTCAGTATCGATCTCCTCCCAGCCCCTGGACTAACCAGGAATCTGGTCATTTAATCAGCGCTCAGACCCCAGCCGTTAAGAGGTTTATTACACCAAAGGCTCTGAGCAAGAAGTGACCCAGAAAACGGGAATAAAGTCATCTGACCTTAAAAGAAAGTTCTGCGTTTGTTCGTGGTGCTTGTACTTGCTTTCGTTAGGCACTTACATCTCCTTCGGCGTGACAGCCATTCGAGCACGGACCATATCCAAGGGGTAGGTTAACATGGCAGCCGTTGTGCCTGCCAGAGAGCCAGCAATGAATCGAGGAAAGGGTGTCAGCGCTCTAAAGTAAGGTGAGAGAAGAGACCAAACAGATCACCTGGAGATGGAAACGCTCCGTGGCTTTTGAGGATGGCTCTACTCTATCAGCTACTGAATCCCTTCCCTGCCTGTGCACTGAAAGAGGTGGGTGGGTGGGGGTTGAAGCGGCTGTGGTTTGCCACAGCCAGTCCAGACACAGAGAAATATTATTAGGAAATGTCTTTTGAGGACAGCAAGCCTGACGTGAGGCGTCTCAGACACTACGTGGCCAAGAGCAGGAGGCTCAGGCCACACGCACGGCTCAGGTAACAGCGCAAGGCTGGATCCTGCTGCTTCTCCTGCACAGAAAAGCTCTTTGTTTTGCCTGCCCACTCTCAGCACGGGGAAGCGCTAACTCAGTGTCTAGGCCACTTCTTGCTCACGCCTCTAGAAGACGGGGTTGTCTCCTCCCAAAGATCTCTCCCGTGCAAGACAAGAAACCCAGCCCTTTGCTTAACCCCCTCACACCCTGTTCTGCAAAACCACAATGAGAGGGGCTGCCAGAACTCTGCACCAACAGAGCTTTCAACTCGGCAGAATTTCTCTGCACAACACGGAGAAACGCGCTCCCTCCCTGCAACCTACGGTCCCACCAACCGCTCTGTCCTGCTCTGCAGGGATCCAAGCTGTGTCTTACTTTCCCTGGAAGCCGTAGTAACTCCCCAGGAGCTGCTTGTACTCCTCGTGCGCGCAGAACTGGATGGCGGCGTAAGGGATGACGCGGACCATGGTGGCGGAGTTCCCTCGCCAGAGACTCCAGAAGCCTTCGTTGAGGTAGGTGCGATAAATCAGCCTGTAAGCCTCCTGCGGGCAACGGAGCAAAGGTCAGACACGGAGATCATGATAAGAGGGAGTCCAAACAATAGAGGAGGGGGAAAAGGTGACCCTATGGCTTAACCTCTCCAAATCCTCCTTCCCACCCCGACCGCAGCAAAGCTGGCATCAGCTGTTCACGCTCACAACGCTGACTCCAGAGTAAGACGACTAAAACCTCTTCTCTGGGGAGACTAAATCAGATACATGAGCGTGAAAAAGAACCCGAGTCAGGAAGGGAGAGTTTTAGATTCAAGACATCTTCATTTTCCCTCCATGGGCAAGGCATGGAGCTGGGCTGCTGTTTGCACAAACCACTCATCTCAACCCAAATTAATCTTCTTAGTGTAAGACAAAAACATTTGGATTACGCATATTAGCACAGAGCACATGGAATGCACACGCAACAAAATATTCAGCGAGTCATGAGAGCCATCAGCTCCCAAATTCCGACTTCCTATATACTCTAAAACAACTCCAATGGTGCGTGTGAGGGGGAGAAAACATGCACTAAACAAGAAGCTCTAATAAAACAATGGCCTGGGTGATGCCACAACATTTCTTAGACCTTGGAGCATGAAAAAGGACCAAGGCCCTTCCATCCTATGCACTGGACAACAACAAGAAGAAGAAAGAGCGCTGTCCTAAGGAGTGTTACAAACAGCGCCGTTTCCAGCCTTCCCCTCTATGCTGTGAGTGCTGCTAATAAAACCCCAGCAAGAAAGTTAAATAAATACAAATAAAAGATGCTGTTAGGGCTATTACTACCATTAATCAAACACTTCAGGTCAACAGGAGACAGACACATCACCTCACCTTGGCAGAGAATCTTTTGGAAGACACTAAAAAGAAAAAATGAGCGTTAGGTCTTGCAATACATTTAGATGGGTTAAATAAACCTTACAGGCATTTTATCTAAGGGATAAAAATAGAGGCAAAATAATTAATGCAAGAGAAAATAAAGATTCTTTACAATAAACCAAGACTTTCCATAGGTAAGTGCTCCCAAACTCTCTTCAGCACATAAATCCATTCTTCCATCTACTGTTATAAGAACACTCAGCTTCTGTCACATCTCTTTCTTTAAATCACTAAAAATAAATGAATAAATTAAAAAAATGTAAAAAAAAAACACCCAAAACTGCACCGACCACTTATTTGAGCAGAGCATTTCCATACACAGGTTCCAGACTAATGCCAGAATCAGCAAAGAACAGGGCTGTTCAGTGAAGGCTCCACGCAAGAACGGTTTCAGCCCAGCAAAGCTCAAATGAACACTCGGCTCCTTTTCCTGCCTCCGCTCCAACTGACAGCATCTCTTTAACTGTGTAATACACGAGGCATTTGGAAGCGAGATTTATTTGGCATACGGCAGCTCTGTTTGTAACGTTCCTCCAGCGGGAAGGAAACCCAGGCTAAAACCTGAGCAGCAACACTAATGAAACGTGGTTCCAATTAAGTGTGTATTGCAGTTTCTTTCAAACTCCTTTGAGACTTGTAACCTCTCAAGTGTATCAAACTATCGCATGCAAATATATTTTCACCACGTCGCTCCTTTATGCAATTTGACAGTTTTGTTTTTTGAACAAATAAAAACACCTCCATAACCAACTGCGGATGGATCTGCAATGGCAAAGAGCTCTTGTCCCTCTCCCACACCAAAATTCTTCAGTCTCCAGTTCAAGAGACAACCTTCCCAGCTCATAAAGCAAAGATGCTTCACTCTGGCGTCTGTTTATGAAGTGGGAAAAACCTTTAGGAGAGCAAGAGACTAAGAAATCCATTAGATACTAAGAAATTGGTCAGAAGGGGCAAGCTGGAATCATCTCCTTTGCAGCCAGCTTAATGGGCCAAACCAAACAGGTCTTGTTATAAACGTCGGCCTGGCAAACGAAAGGTGATTTACACAGAGCTGGTGGCTCTTCCTGGCTCTGCCATTTCCATCTCACCCTGACATTTCCACCATCGGCTGAACCGTGGGGTTTGTTCTGATGGAAAAGCACCAGCAGCTGCTCACAGACCTGATCCCAGCCCAGGGTTCAGCTCCTTCCAGCCGCAACCCCCCCATCTATATCCCAGACCTCAGCCTCTGCTACGCCGAGAACGAAAATCATGTCAAATGAAAGTCAATTTAAAATTAAACCTCACGCAGGGATTAGATTAAACCTGCCCAATTCGTTTAATCTGGGACGTCAACCAGATTTAAAATTCTTGGCCTCACCAAATGTTTGCTGTATTAACTGTCTGTGCTCTTCCCTTCCAGACAATTAGTGTCACCGGCAGCTCCTGTGCTGCGACGGGAACGGAACCGAGCCCACGACGGGGCTGAATCCCAAATCCCGCTAAACGCATGAGAATTTTCCATTCCAATTTGCTGAATTTCATTTTCAGTTAGGCACTTTACAGCTTCCAAAAAGGGCTTTATGATACAAAGCTGGGCACGCCAGCTTCAGTGCCTCTTGCAGTACTTTTCATAATTAACTCTGACCAAAACAATTCGGCTGGAATACAATGCAACTCTCAGTAGAAAAGCCATTTGAGCGGGCACAGCCTGGCATCCAGCCTTTAGCAAAAACCCAGACAGCTCAATTACCTCCTTCCAGCATCACCACCTCACCTTATATTGCTCCTTTCCCCTTTCTTGTTGCTGCTAAGGATAAAGTAAAAGCATTTTGCAAAAGCCAACGGGACTCACCTTGAAACATGATTTTTGTTCTGTCCAGTGGGGCTACTGCAGTTTTAGCAACAGCACCAGCCAACGCACCAGACATCAGGGAGTTGAGCACTTTCTTGTTCTCCTGGTTGCCCTAAAAGAAAGCATTGTTCAGTATAATACAGTCAATCCTAAGCAAAAGTTGTCATACTTTACCTTTGCTGCACCATCTACCCCCTCTCAGGGTCAAAATGATCTTCAAAATCTTAAGCGCAGGAAATTCCTGGTCAGACCATGAAGAAGAATGATTAGACTTGTCTGCCAAAATACAAAGTTCCAAGCTCTGCCACCTCTTACATGCACCGTTCCCTCTCTGTCCACATTTTTAGAGCTAAGCCGCTGCCTCCATGTACAGAAGTTTCTTTCTTGCCCTCCTGGTAACACACAAGCCCTATTTCCACGCTGTTCCCAAGATTCTAAGAATAAAACAAGACAGGTTTCCTACTATGATAAATGGAATGGAAGTGTTTCTGTTATTGACATTCCTGCCACAGCTCATATTTAAAAAGCAGCTATCTTCTCCTAACACACAGGCAGAAGGCAAGTAAATGACTTGAAATCTAACACTGTGAAGGTTACGGACGGAAAGACAAGTCAAGACACGGCTTAAGAATGCTAACTTTTGATATGCTTTGTGTTTTCATGGAGGAGTCAACATTTTTCTTTTTTTCAGACTGCTTCCCAGCTAAGAAGTTAATGTTTATTACCAAAACACATGGTTCAGTCCCTTTTCCCACTCCAATCTTTGCCTGCCTGATGCTAAACACAAGGGTAGCCGTGCAAAGTGTGAACTTGAGCCTGAGCTCTGCTCTAAACCAGACCAAGGTTCAGCACCTCTTCCCGTGTTTCTAGCAGGCGTCCAGTGACAGCAACAAGAGCGGGGAAACCAAGACGTGTGGCTCCCTTCCCAGCACCGCCACTGAAGACGTAACAAGCCATAACCTTGAACGTGGAACGCAGCCCTGCCTGCCTGTCAGCCGTGAGCGACGCCCAGACTCTTCCCAGCGGGCTGGAACTGCTCGGCTACCCTCAGAGAAAGCAAAAATTACATTTTACGCAGCTTCTGTGTATGCTACAGCTCTTGGAGGATCCACAGCTTGAATCCCACGGAGCTGCTTGTTTTGTAGAGCAGCCATGCAGCGTTTCTCTCCAACCCATCACTTGGACCCAACAACTTCTCTCCAACCCATCACTTGGACCCAACAACTTCTCTCCAACCCATCACTTGGACCCAACAACTTCTCTCCAACCCATCACTTGGACCCAACAACTTCTCTCCAATCCATCACCTGGACCCAACAACCTCTCTCCAACCCATCCCCTGAACCCAATAAGGTCTCACCTCTGGCAGGAGGTGGGTTGGCGTAACTGGCTCCACATCCTGCTGTTTGAAATCCACTTGACCTTCTCTCACACCATTACCCATACCAGTCGCGCTTGCAAGTGGGCAGAAGAGCTACGGCTCCTGAATTGAAAACAAGGAGAAAACAAGAATTAGTGTCAAAAGTATAAAATATGCAAGTAATAAAAAGCTTGTAGAGGAAGGAATAGCGACCTACTCCCAGACCCATTTTCAGTAGGAAAATCCCCATCCCAAGCACCCAGCTGAGGTGCATTTCCAGGTTCCCAGCACCATTCCCTTCCTTTAATGTGCAAGTGCATGTATGGGGATACTTTGGCACTATGTAAAAACCATTTCCATCATATTCACTCTTTTCAATCTACAAGGAACTCAGCTCCAAGCTACACCACCAAAATATCCATGATTTCTAGAGAGAAGAATCAGATCCTCCTCTGTCCTCTTCCATCACCTACGGTGAGGATTGAGGTTGCTATTCAGTCCAAGCATCTAGATATCGGAGAAGGCATACAGAAATTTAAAACCCGGCCTTGGAAAATGGAAAAAAATAGTCACAGCAGTAAGTCCTGCAGGCCCGTCATGAGCAATTGGAGGTTATTTTAGGAAGCGGATAGATCCAATGCCTCACACGTGCCATAAAGGCTATTTTGATGACGCCAGCGATTTGACTGAAAGCAGCCCGGTGGTGATTTCAGAACTCCCTTTCCTCCCGGTCGCAATGCATGTGTGCTTGTAGCTGGTGAAGTGGTGCAGTTTACGCACATCTCTTGCTGTGACACCTATTTGCTCTGTGAAAGGCAAGGTCGGCCTAACCTCAGCTGCAGAGATAACGGTTTGAATAGAAGATACCACTTCTTCATCTTTCTAATACGTCTGCTTTTTATCACGCAGTTTTTTCATCCTTAAATATGCAGAAATTAAAGAGCGCAAGTCCAAGAAACTCGAGTTAGCACAGAAAGGCGGCCCCTCCAAGTTCTGAGTCTCTTCCCAAAGGGGCTGTGTAACCACAAAGATCAGATTTCCAAGCCACGAGGCTGCTCAGATCTCCACATTTCTACTTTGTTAGCTTCCTTCCGAGGAACCCGAATTCCCAATTGCTCCCCAGTTCTGCCGTGACCTTCTCATGTGTCCTCCAGCAAGTTACTTCACCCCCATCCCCTCCGATGCCCAGGAAACCCCGGGCACAACCTTTTGCCAACTTGGAGAGCCCATCTTACGACTATTTCTTTTCAACTATCTCCAGACATGACATGCTTGTCAGCACCTTTCGTACTTGCCGACCTATTTCCCCCCCAGCATCACTCTCATAAATTAGTGCCAGACATCACTTTGCAAAGCCCTGGGCTGCAGCAGAGACGTTTGCGCGGGGCCGGAGCAGCTTTGCTGGTACTCGTGTGTGACCAGTTTGTGATGATGAAGCTCCGCAGGACCCGTGTGCTCAATTCGAGGGAGGACAAACGCACCCAGGTGTCCTTAATGCCAGACATTGCTCGCTGCAGCTTTGGGGAGACATATAGCAAGGTGTGTACAACTCCTGTTTGGAAAGAGGAGATCGCAAGATGCTGCTCGGAGAGTAATAACTTAAAATTGTAACGAAAGAGAACATCTGATAGGCCAAAGCACGACCTAAACAGTGGCACTTCAAGAGTTCTGTCGCATCAGACCACCTGAAGAAAAAGTCCCGTAAGGATCAGAGCTAAAGATGATTCATAACACCAGGGAGCGGAGCACTTCATTAAATTATCTTGAAAAATACAGACTGTTGATTATTTCTAATTACCATCTGCAGTTATTTCCTTTCCTTCTTATCTCAGGTACCTGGAAAATTTATTGTAAAACAATGCCTTTCAGCAAAAGCATGGAAGAGATCACAGGTAGAGATATCACCCCTGGCTGTCACAAATAAAGAGATGTAGGTCACAGCAGCAGATTTATCTCTCCCCAAAATAAGCCCACAAAAATAGAAATCATGCTAAAGAGCTTAGGAATGCAATATGCAACTTTATTTTAAAACATGATTTTGAAAGATGATTGAGAAAGATCACCAAAAGGAAATTTCAAAAACTCAACCAATGTTATTAAGCCCAGACTTATTTTAGAACATGTACATGCATAAAGATGATATCCATTTACTCAACAATATTCTCTTTCATCCTATTCAGACACATTCTCTTTATATTTTTAGTGCCCAATGCCCTGACCTTACAAACACCTGCCTATATGCTCAATTTTACATATTAAAACTGCCCACATGCTCTACATAAATACAGGCTCTAAGCTTGCAGAGGCTGAAATGCAAACCCAGCATTTATTATTTTAATTCACATTTGCTCACTGCAAAGCAATGCAGCTTGATTTTATTTTGGCGTTGGGCTGGATTCTGATGCCGCTGAGTTGTTAACTGAATTTTGGCTGTTTTGACCAACAGTGGACACTGGAGCCACAGGGAACAAAGTTTTGCTTTCGGATTTAGTGTGAATTTGTAGCGCCTGCCCATTAGAAGGCAGACATCATTTTGCATATGCAGCCATCTGACTTGCTCATTAAGTAATCCGCTGAAACCCAACACGGAGCAGCTGGATATTTTTTAAATCCGTGTATTTTGCAGAGCTCCGTAGACACCCATTAGTTGTGTTTACAAAGCCACAGAAAACCAGAAAAAAAAAAAAATAGCTGCAGATTAGGTTTTTGTTTTTAATAAAGCACTTTTGAGTTACTTGTATTGTAGCTACACGAGTCCTTGTCACACACCTGGATCCAGACTCCTCAGTACGACGCGGTGCGGAGTAAACCCTACGAGAACAGATAATCAGAAAGCAAAGTTGCTGGCGAAGGCGAGTTCAAAAGCTAGAGAGGTTTAATGAGTAACACACGCTGTGTGTTCCAACAAAACTCACGACGGTTTATTCAAAGTACAAAGTACTTAACTCCGGTGTCCAGTTCCAAGCCCGTCAGAAAACGCTGCTCGTCACTCAGCCGCGCTAATTCAGTCACGGATTAAAGATTATTCACCAAATTGCAAAACAGGGGAGCTCAGGCCCCTCGTTTCTGGCTGTGGCATCTCAGACCGCCAAACTGATTTGTGCTGGTCCTCTGAACCCTGGGATGCTTTCTAGGCATCTTCCAGCAATTGCAGAAACATCTGTGCGCTAAAACAAGTTCCATTCCCCGCATGGCAAATGCACAGAATAGGCATTAAAAACTAGAGCACTGTTGTTTTTCTCCTTCACGTTCCCCCAGATCTCCGGCGGCACTTAACGAATACCTGAGCCGGTTCAATCAAGCTGTCAAATTGAGTCTCTGACAAGTGAGACATTCGGCTTTTCTTGGTGGTGATTCTGATTAAAAGGACAGGCGAGACAGAATCGAGTTATTCGGATGCTAAAAGCAACCTCCTTGGAAGAACATCCCACAAGCAGGTGTTAGTTTATTGCCCAAGGCGGGGTGGGGGTTCGGATTAAAACCAGTTCTAGCTGTCTGAGCCACTCGTGAACCCAACCACCACGCTGCATTTCAGCTATTTCAGTTGAACACACTTTAAATTACACGGTCTGAAGATAATTAGTTCCTTAGCAGGAGAGTCAGGGATGAGCAACGCAACTAAGAAATAAGCACAAATTCTCTGGTTAGGGTGTGCGTAATTAAAATCGCATTACTAAATAAAGGCTCGCAGATAATTACACAGCTCCGTATTTCAAAATTAGACCTTATTTAAAAGTTTGACTTCACCTCATTGCAGCCAACCTGCCCCCAAATCCCTCCTTTAGGATCCCACCAGCTCCCGGGAGCAGCAGGAAGGAGGAAATCTGGCTTTTTATACCAAATTCCCAGCGGGCAGAAGCAGAAATCCCACTGAAATCCCACCACCCATCCCCTCCAAACTGCACAAACATCCCAACCGCTCCCAACCTGCCAGATCCCAAATCACCTGTTTGCAGAAAAATACCTTAAAAACTACCAGAGCAGTCCCAGTTGGTACAGATTTCGCATTACCACGTAGTCAGAAAACAGGAGAAACCTGGGCATCCAGCCCAGACATGGGCGTGCAACATGTCATGACTGAAAAACATGTTTGTCTGATATTCCCCAGTGGAATTTAGACCCGGCACACGACATGACAATTTTGGAAAGAATATAATTTATCCGGTGAGAGCAGCAGATGCACCGCAAAGCAAACAGCACCATCAGCCCTCCGAATTTGCTAAAAAAAATGTTTGGTTTTTCCTCGGATGCCCCCAGCAGTAATTATAAAAGTGGTTTAGAGCCCTGGACACTGGAGTGTCCCAACAGGTAATGGCAAAACCGCAGAGTTTCAGCAGGAGAGCTGCCAGGACTTGATGCCCATAAACTGCATCACATTCATAAAACAGGCAGGAGAAACTTGGTCCTGCTCTCCGCTTCCCTCTAATCATCACCAAAAATGAGGATGGGTAGCTGCTTCTGAGGAGATAAAACGAGGTGCATCCAGAAACGGAGACTTTTTGATCCAATAATTGGGAGTTGTACCACACGTACGGCTCCCAGACACCAGTTACACAAACTGGGATCACACTTCATCTCTGGGGCAAAATTTCAATTTCATTCAGGTAAAGCCACTTGTAAAACTCCATATGTACCAGCTTCCCTCGTTACTCAGCTCTCCAGTTCCTAATTTTTTTTTTTATTATCATGTCATTATCATCACTAATGAAAGCATACAATTAAATTAGGAAAAAAGAAAACCAAGGGAGCTCCTGCAGAAATTTTCACCCGTTTTCCCAGGCAGGCTCAAGTTAAGCAGCACCCAGGGAAGTTGCTCAATTAGGTTTCCTTCAATTATTATTGTTAAACTGAGCAATTGAGCCTGACAGAGAAAGAGATGTGGTAAGAGCTAAGATTACTGCAGCCTTAAATCCACCCTTGGAGCAAAAGCATCACAGAAAATCACAGAAAAAAGGGCTGAAACACTCAGAACAGGGGATGAACTCTAACTAGATGGCCCCTTGAGGTCTGTCTTTGCCTTCCAGTTTGATTAAGCCCTTAAAAATCAAAACCAGATATGCCCTGAAGACCCAACTCTCTTCAGTCACATTCATCTCTCGGTTGCATACAAATCTGATCCCAAAACATTAGCTACGAACAGCCCATTGCATTTTGTCCTTTAGCAGTCCATACAGAAACTGTTAGCGTAACTGTTAGCGTAAAAGACTCACGAAATTACAATATCTGGAAGAGTTTAATTTTTTTTTACATGCTTTCTTAGCTCCAATATACAAAATAAATGTTCCTCCTGCCTCCCTCAGCCTGCCAATAAAACTGAGGACAAAGATACAAACTCTTTGCATGGTTTTAGATAATCTGGCTTGAATTAAGCCAGTTGCTGAACACTGAGAAATGGTTAAATCTAAATCTCTGCTGTATTATTATTCAGAGCAGTCCAGGAGACTCGCATTTGGAACCAAGCTGGGAAGGAAGGCAGGAGCCACAGAACAGAGAAAATCTTGGCAAGAAAACACAGCGTTTCATTCTTCAGTTGCTGAAAGAAAACTCTTGCTGGGAACACCTCAGCTCTGCTTCCCACAGCCAAAAACTGAAGACCGGCTCTTATCTGGAAGGCAGATAACGGCTTTATCTGGGGGAAAACGGAGTGTTTAAACCAGGGGACAGGATCACAGGGTCCTCTGCTGAACCCGCTCCAGCTGGCCGGCTGCGATCGCCGTCCTTCGGGATCAGAAAAACAAATAAATAATCATACATGCAACGGCCCAAGCATCCTCCCAGCCTCAACAGCTTCAATACTCCTCTCAAAAGTTGTATCTCTATATCGTACAAAAATTAGTGCAAAGTTAAGCATCAACTCGGCTTGGCCAAAGATGCCGATTAAGTTTGATTACAAGCAGCATTAACGCATGAGAAAGACACACCTTCCTCACTAACCGCACAACTGCAGGCGTAGCGGATTTAAAGCGCAACTAGAGAGCAAAGAATTCCTGCAACACTCATTTTGTGACCTGGAGTAAGCTGTTTGCATTCCAGTTCACCTTTCCATACAGCACAAAAAGTAATCTCCCTCTGTAAGACAGCAAGCAGGAATAATTGTGTATCACCTAGAAAAGAGAACAGCCCTGCAGCGTGAAGTATTGGTACCGGTTTCACACAAGGAAGGTACAAATCATCTTCCTACAATTAGCAGCAAAGTTACTAGAATAAAATGATTGCTGGGTCCTGAGCTTTTTTCTAACAGCAAACCTGTCTGACCTGTACCCAGCCCGTCTGCTTCACCAGGTAACCACACATCGGTGCTCACCTTGTGTTTTATGCAACCTCTCAAAGCCAAGTTTGACGTACCGGATATTTCTGAAACGTGCACTCGCAACGGGGACTGAGTCAGTGCACTAGCTGCAGGTCAAGCAAAAAGAAATGATTGCAGCTCCTGACTCATACTGCTGTGCTATCAAGAGCTAAAATTCCCCCGCCTGAAGCAATCACCGGGGCCAGAGAGTTCTTGCTGAAATCCAACACCAAGGACGGGCCCTGTCCCACTCCGCAGCAGCTCTCGGGACCAACATCCAGAGGTTCTAAACAACCATTTTCACTTGCTGAAGGAAAGAAAAGTAAGTGTTGAGTACCCACAGGTCTAGCAGAATGTAAAGACGCTCAGAGGGACCTAGAACCCAGTCCTGGTGTTTTAGACACCCAAACACACGGTTATTTTTAAACACATTCACCCGCAGGTGGCTGGTATGATACCAACTCTCTGGTACCTTATTCCACAGCCTCTCTTCCCTCAGCTGTTTTCCGACACCCACAGACATCTCTTCTCTTCCTTTACACACACTCCCTTCTCCTAAATAGAGCCATTTAAAAACCAGAACGTTTCCAAAACACTCTAAATTCATCAAACCACAGGAAAACATCGGAGGAGCACGCAACCTCCAAAAAAAGCTTTGCAGCTTATGCGACCACGAAGCAGAAGAACCCAGCACAAAAAAAAAGAGCCAAGCAATGGCAGAGTCCAAACCCACGCTGCGCAGTTCGCCAGATTAACAGCCAGCAGGAAAAAGAGAGTCGACAAATGCAAACACATCTGCAGCTCCTCCGGACTTCAGGGGAGCGCAGGTTTAAGGTCAACAAAGCAACTGCAGCACCAACTGCTTCGCCTGCGGTACCACGAGTTAGAGAAGGTCGAACAGTGTTTATTAACCCTGCACAATCATTTCCAGCGCTTTCCACGTGTCTTTTTATGTTACAACTTAAACCGAGATGCTCCTTCCATTTCACACTTGAAGGCAAAGGAGGAAAGTCGCCCCTGCTCTGCAACTTTTTGCTCACGCCGAAGTAGGAGAGAAGCAGAAGACGTTTAATGCCTTCCACACCCTCTGCTATTCACCCCTCAGCAGAGAAACACGAGCTCACCTTATTCTTAGGTTCACATCAACCTAAAAAAAATTAAAGACAAACAACAACAAAAAAAAATCACGCCCAAGCAAACATCTGGAGACGCACGTTCATCCGAGCCCAGCTCTGATCAAAAGACTTTGAAGGGGAAGAGGAGCCCGACGCGCTTCACACAGACACTTGCTTCGCACCTGAGACGCTGGCAAGGCAGGGGACAGCGGGGACACCGGGGGACAAAGGGGGACAGCGAGGACGCGGGGACAGAGGGGTAGGCAGAAGCGGGCAAGAGGAGCCGCGGGACAGGCGGGCAGGGACAGGCGGGCAGGGACAGGCGGGCAGGGACAGGCGGGCAAGACATGAAGCAACAACCGGGCAGCGCGACCCAGGGCCGGGCTGGGCCTCCGGCGCGGTGCCGCAGCCCGGCGGTGACCACGGCAAAGGCCGCCGCCGCTCTCCCTCGAACTCCCGGAGGCGACAGCGGAGCCAGAATCCCCCCGGCCCCGGCCGCACCGCCGCGACAGGACGGAGGGAGACGGGGGGCGAAGCAACGGTGACCCCGCGGGAGGCCGCGGCAATGTCACCCGGCCCCGCTACACCGCGACACGGCCCGGGAGCGTCCAGCCCTCAGGCTCGAAGCCACGGGGCCGTGTCAGCGCCCGCCGCGGGGCGGAGGGGCCCGGGGCCGGCCCGCACTTACCGGCTCCGCTCGGCGCCGCCTCAGCCGCTGTCTCCCCGCGGCCGCCAGGCCTCCCTCTCCCCCGCTGCGCCCCCGAGGAGGCGGGGCTTGGCCTGACGGGCGGCCAATCCTCGCGACAGGGGCAGTACCGAGCGTAGGGAGTGGCTGCGCGGGCGCAGACAGGCAGTGGCGACAGCCAACCGGCGCCGGGAAGAGGCGGGGGGCGCGGCCGGGGGCGGGGCGCTCCGGGTGCGCGCAGATCCCGCGCAAGGGCCCTGCGCAGCGCCCGCGCTCTGCCGCCCGCAGCGGGCCCTGCCCGGCCCCACCGGCCCCGCTCCGAGCCCCGTCCTGCACGGCCGTGTGCCATGCCCGACCCTGCTGTCTCGCAGGGCACCGTGCCAATGCCCGGCCTGCAGCTGCATCCCAGAGGGGCTTCGCCCAACAGTCCCGTCACCCCAGATCTGCCCCTTCCCCACGTCTCAGGAGTTAAAACCAAGAGATGGTAGGTACAAGAAGCTCAACATTACACCAACGCTTGCTTAAAGTGAAAGGAAAATTAATCCAAGCTTTCTGCCCCTGTTGGGGAACCCCATGTTTGATTCTCCCCCAGCACTATGTTCAGCTTTGGTGCTGCTCCTCACCCAACAGCATCAGGCTGCACCACAGGACTTGGGCCTCGGGCTTTCTTCATCAGCTCTTCGTGCTGGCTCTGCCACAAAGGAGCTTGGACCCTGCACGGGAGGATGGCAGGGAGGAGGTCAGAGCAGCACACGGTGCTTGGCACACAGGAGAGAGCAGAGCGGGGCAACCTCTCCTCCTACAAACACTCGCGCAGGGTTAGAAGCCTCTGAACACAATGACCTTTGCCATCTGTTGGCAGATAGCATGGGGCTGGAGGAGGCACTGAGACATTGCCAACACTTTTCTTTTTCTGTCTCAAAAAGGCTCCATCAAGAGCTAGCCACCCTTGCACTTTTTTTTATATTTTATAGAATCAACATTTCTACAGAGTATCACATTAGAAAACATCCACTCAAGTACAACATCAGTAGCAGTGCAGTAGGAAGGTTCAGCACCCAGAGCAGAGCTGGTAACAACACAGCCCAGCCAGAAACATGGGCACGCAGATGCCTGGAGCGGAGACTTCAGAACCTTTCTGGATGTTTCACACCTCCTTTTTACCCCCCAAGTCCACAGCTATCTTCAGTCCACGAGGCGCACGGCCTCTTCATCACAATCACAACACTCTTGGATCCAGGGAAGCATCACCCTGCTAAGATATAACCAAAGCCTGGGCTCCCCAGGGCTGGTTTGCTGCTGCATGCTACCGCCGCCGCTCTGTCCCCACTTTGAAACTCACTACCAGTCCCTGACTTGGTCATCTCACTGAAAGAGAACGTGAACTTTCCTCCTAGATGCAAAGGGCAACATTAAGGTTATGTTGCTTTGGGCCACACTATTCAAAGTCCTCACTTTGCTTTTGTTTAAAATGTGACATAGGCTGAAAATCCAAACCAAAGCAGCAGCGCGGAATACGGTCAGCAGTAAAATAACAGTTAGTAGAACAGTACAACAGGACAGAACACATTCACAAATGATGGGGTTCCTCCTCATCCATCCCATTACCAGATCGGGCTGCTTGCGGAGAGCAGAGGAACAAATCAGAACCAGCTGCCGCAGTACGTACCAAACTCCTACCAAAAAAGAGCTGCTTTTGCTCTTGTTGTACAGAACAGAGCACATGGGAACGGCCCCATTCTGTACACAAGGAACAGACATAACAATGGGGGGAGCAGATCATCTTCAGGCATTAGATGATTTGGTGAATAATTACTACACAGAGTTGACTTGCAGCCTGTGAATGCATAAAGCCATTTCAGCTGTAGCTCCCAAAAAAAGTTCACCGCAGCCTCACAAGCCAGGCATTTGCTTCAGATATTCCAGTTGGATGGAACTGCAAATTAATCCATGCCGCTTTGTTTCCCCCCTTAAGACTTGACGTGCACGGATGTCTTGAAACTCAGCAGCTCAGTGGTGGATGAATCACTGAGCCAGGCTTCCCTTCTGACCTGTCCACAGCTCGCGGAGCTCCACTTTGCAGCCCAGATCCCTCAGCGCAGCTTTGGCCACGTCATCGCAGTCCTTGTGCGTCGCACGAGCTTCTGTTATCAGGTTCTCAGCTCCCATCTCTAAGATGGGCTGAGAAAAGTCCCGGCTCCGGGAGACCAGGTTGCGGATCAGCATGCAAGCCTGTTTCTTAGGAAAGAGGTAAATGAGAGATTTTAGCGTCTTTTGTAGGGAAATCCTACCCATGGAGGATGCTGGCACGCACAACACAAATCTGGCTCCAACTGAAGAACCTTTTCTGCACAACCAATGTACAGTAGACAGCAACAAACTATTTCCTGAAATAATAAATCCATGAACAAAAGTATAGCTGCTATTTTTCATGAAAGTTGATACAACAAAACCTCCTGCTTTTGTCAGAACACCGGCAAATCTCAAACACCCCCCAGGCAATACCAAGTACTTCTTTAAATGATGCCAAAGCACCCCCCTTTTCAACCTTCCCTGGCACTTAGCTTACAATACTTTCAGAAAATATATATTTTCTATGGTATTTTAATACTCCAGATAACACGAAAGTGGACACAGGCCCTATTGAGACTTGAGTGAGAAACCAGAGGGCAACTTCTTGCCATGCAGGTGTTTTATTCAACTCTGGAGAACTGATGGCAATCTATATGTCTCCTATAGGACAGATAACATCATAGCACAGGCTGAGTCTGAAAGAGCCTGTCCTCATCCTGCTTTTTTGAGGAGGAGAAGTAACACCAGCAAGAGAAGCATGGCATTCCACAGTTGCTTGAACCTGAATTCAGGTGGGTTTGAAATCCAAACTAAATTTTGTTCTGATCACATCAGGGTGACAGACACAGGGAGTCCTGCATTTAGACGCCGCATTCCCAACACACTCCGAACCTTTTGGTATTTGTCAAGTAAAGGACAAAATCCCAATGAAGCTGTGAACGCAGCCAACGCCAACCCCGAATGAATAATCAAGCGCTCCGAGGCAAATACCTGTACAGCCACTTCTTGTGGGTGTGCTTTCATGGCCTGAAGAGCCGCCAACGCCCCTCCACCTTCCATGATGACGTTACAGTTCTCAGGTTTGCGCAAAGCCAACATGCACAAGGCCGCACAGCCTTGCTCGCAGATCTGCAAGGCAAAGGAGAAGAGACACTCGTTGGCTGAAAATGTTGATTTAAGGGGGAAGGGGGGGGAAGTATTCAGAGTTTGTTTCTTTTTTAGGCAATTCTTAACATTTCTTTTTATTTTTTCTAAGTATCTTCCACTGAAACATCCTGCTTCTCTGGCATGTAAACCAAGTTTTATACCCTAGAGCTGTAAAACATTGTATCTGGTATTCGTCTGATTCAGAAACAAGAAAAAACCCTACTGAAGTGGACATACCTTTACATTTACACAAATACTTGCCAAAGCACGTGCTTATCCACACTACAACACTGGAGTTAAAGGTTTAATACACTGCTCAGCTGCAACCATTTAACAACCGTACGTAGAATGTATCTGCTCTCAGCACAAGCTGTTTATTATCACAAGTCAGAGCAACACTGTGGGTTGTTCCCCCACACCACACAAGATAACGCAGCTGCGTTATGCAGCCTGAACCTGATCTCCGTTCCCAGCCCTGCTGGGGCTTCATCACCCGCTCCAGCGTGTACCTGAGGGTTGGCAAGGTGATGGCTTATCGCCAGCACAATGAGGTCTGTTGTCCCAGCATTAACGATGGCATCTTTCACGTCGTCGTTACCCGCAACTGCTCGGATGGCGCTGAGCACCTGCTTCACTACGTCCTTCATGCATCAAAAAAAAAGAAAAAAAAAAAAAAAAAAGCTTAGAGAGCTGCAGAAAGTTTTACAGATTTTTGAAAGCCAACCAGCCAACCATCCCATTCAAACAGTTGCCATTCCCAGTTATGAACAGCAACATTATTTTCTATCACTCACATCTCAGCCACAATTTCATTCTAGACAGAGTAATAATGTAACTTTGTTAGTTTGGCAGAGGTTTTCAAAGAAGCTTAAAGAATCAAACATCAACCCTGTGGGACTCAAGCATCTAAATCCTCTTGAACATCTTCTAGCTAGAATTGTGGAAAACCAGCAGCTCAGCTTTTCTGGGAGCAAGCAGAGTTCTGCTCTTGGAGTGTGAAGGACAGAAGTAACTATACACAAGGGGCTCAGAATTCCTGCATTCTTACCCAGCAGAGCACACATAACCTAGTTCTTTATATAAAGCTGTAAATAGGGATCAGTGGTTGGGTTTCAACCCTAACTGCAACTAAAATAATGCACGGTCTAAGGCCCATTGACAGCCAGGACTTTAAACTGGAGCACAACCTGCTCCATTACCTCCACTCCAAAGTACATTTTATATCGCTCACCGGGTGGTCAATGGAGTCAGCCAGGAGAGACACCATAAAATTTAAGCCGCCAAGGTCCACAATTTCTTGACAGAATTCGTTCCGGACAGAGAGGCGAGAAAGGGTGGCACACAGTTCACTGAGAACGCTGGAGTTATCTGTGAATGCTGCAGAGGAGAGACGACAAATGGAGTAACTACAAGGAAGGAGGAGGGCTGCAGAACTAAGGTGTTTTACTTTGCTTCATTTAAAAAAGAAACAGTGAATTTCACTTTATATATTAAAACACATCAGCACACAGATGACATCCTGTTCACTCTGTATCTAGACAGAGACAGAATATCTTTTCTTGGCAAGAACGCAGCACCTCAGCAGGGATAACGCGCCCGTAAAGCTACTCTGGGCTGTTAAATACTTCCTAGCCAGACTGACAAATAGTTCTGATAACAGTCACCTCAGTGCTGCTGCTGGTCTCTGGAGCAGCCATGTGATCTTTCTCTCTTGGAGCACATTTCATCAAAAGAATTAAACATTTTAGTGGCAAATTTCTGAATCGTCTCTAGGGAGCTTCAAGTTACAACAAAGCAGAGTTTTGAGGCAAGAAAGCACAGATGATTCAAAATTAGGCTCAAGAGCCACAGGGTTAATTTTACCTTTTGCAGCTTCGATGAGGACTCTCAACCCATCGTTTTCCAACACAATCATTTTGGCGTGATCGTGAGCGTGACCAAAGGGCACACGGATGTCGTCGTCAAATGTCATGACCTTGAGTGCTGAGGAAGCCGTTCGGACAACATCGGCGCTGTCTCCATGCTGGACTATCGCTCCGGTCAGCAGCGGCAGAACCCCACCTTTGACAAAGTCCTGACGGTTCTGCTCGTGTTTCAGGCAGGCGTGCCGAATGCACCGGATGCCGGCCAGCGTCATTTCCGCATCCTCTCTATATTCTTTCAG
This sequence comes from Pampusana beccarii, assembly GCA_013399365.1. NCBI lineage: Eukaryota > Metazoa > Chordata > Aves > Columbiformes > Columbidae > Pampusana > Pampusana beccarii. The sequence continues at coordinate 16,999 of VWYH01003116.1, read as the reverse complement.
AGTTTGGAGCAGTAGATCTTGGCCAGCGGAGTCAAGCAGGTCTGGCTGCCCATCCAAGACGGCGGATAAAGTAGAAAAAGCTTTCAGCATTAAATTTCTGTCTCCTGAAGCCAGCTGGCAGGCAGAGAATACCACAGAATAGGCACCGTTCTGCCCCGCCAGGTAGCGGAAAGCCAGCTGTTCTTTGCACTGATCGGTGAAGACCACGAGCTGCTCAGCCATCTCAGCAAGATCAGAGTCAGCAACGGCTCTCCCAAGGGAATCTAAAGTCTAAAGAAGAGAATAAGAGTCATTTTTTGATCTGAACTGTGAAGGAACAAGGACAGTTCTTCACAGGCAGTCAAATTTGCTTATTTATAATAATAGTCTTCTTTTAAATTTAAAATTAGTTTGACACAGCTAAGAAACAGCTGTATCAAAGAATGAATAGAACCCCTGGAGGAATGGGGCTCCTCTGTATTTCTGCCACCACTGTTTGCTTTGTCGAAGAGCTCACAAAGAAACAGGACAGAGGCAGATGCTGAAGATAAATCTCATTCTTAGTCTATTACTTAAACTACTATATAACCCTGATCTTTAGAAGACAACGTATATTTGTGCTCCTACCAGCAAAATTTGGTGCTTTTGCTTTTGACCATTTTCAGAGGCAGGCTGCCGCACAGCTTTCACAATGTTGCTTAGGTCAACACCTAAAAGGACAAACAGAAACAAGATTAGCAGTAGTTACAAGAGCTTGGCTAAAATTTGTCAAGTTAACCACAGTGAACAACGATATACTTATTGTAAAGCATGGATCAAAGGCTGACAAAGTTCTGGCTAACTGTAACGGTCAAATATGTCCTGGAACAAAGCATCGATTCCAGCTAAATGTCTAAATTGGTGGAGAAAGAAAAAAGGAAAAAAAAGAGTTAAATTTCATTCACCAAACTGCACCCTGCAGTTTGACCTAAAGCAGTTTTTCAGTCATAATTACTCCATGAAACTAGGTTAGCATTAATAGCGTCTATGTTCCACCAGATGCTCAATCTTTGCATGCAGGTTCTCTTAAATTGTAAGATATGTAAAACCTCAGTCTGTAATAACCCAAACTGCAAAAATAAATGATTTTATAATACCTTGGGACTCAAACTGCTGCACAGCTTCTCTCACAGCCTCTTCTGGATCCATTTCAAATTCTGTAATATTTTCTTGCACTGCATCATCAAATGTTTCCTGCGCAATCTGTTTCGATCCCATTTTCCTCAAATGGGATAAACTGCCTCCTTGTCCTGCCATTAACACAGTTCACAATTAGTCTTGGTGCGAAACCTTCTCAAGTTAATCAGAAACAAAGGGAGTGGCTTGCTCTTTTCCAAAACAAAAGCACAGAACCCAAAATCAATAATATAAGGTAAAAGGGATGTTTGGTTTTGGGTTTTTTTAACGGTTAGAAATAGAGCAATTAAAAGAAAAAGGGAGGAACTCCAGAGGCCCAGCATTTGGATGGGGAAGGCGCTGCTGCTGATGGGTGTTATGGTGACAGGGCACAGCAGGCAGCCTGCCCAGGCACATACAATCCCGAAACCCCTCACACTCGAGGCCCATCGCAGGCGGGGCCCCTCGGCCCGCAGCAGGGCCCGCTTCACCCCCGCACCCCCTCAGCAGGCCCAGCGCATCCCGTCCCCCAGTCTCTCAGCGAGGCCTCCACCGGGCAGGACCCAGGAACGGGGCGCAGGTATCGGGGGAGCTCCCAGGCGCACAACGGGCCCCGGTTCTCACCACCACCCACCTCCGTCCCTCGGTGACGGGCTCCTCCCGCCTGACAAAGAGCAGCGGGCTGACAGCACCGGCTCTGCGCGGCCACCGTGCGCAGCTGGCTCCGCCCACCACCGGCTCAGCCCCTCAGTGCGCCTGCGCCAAAGCCAAAAGTCACGCCGATCCCCCTGAAGCGGCGCGAAAAACAATCCGGCCTGTCCAAGTGCGCCTGCGCCCTCCCGTAACGTGCTCCCTCGCCACACACATGCGGTCGGTCGCCGTTTGCGCATGCGGTGTACGCGGGAACTCGCTGAGGCGGGCCTGCACGGCAGCGGGTGCCCCAGGACCCCGCCGGCAGAGCGGGAGGCTGCGGGCCGCCCTCGCCCGCTCCCCTTCCGCTTACCGCGCCGTGCCGCCCGGGCCCACGCCCTCACCGTCGGTACCGGCCCGAAACCACCCGCCTTGAGGGGATGAGGAGGCGGCGCGTGCGTCGCGGCGGGGCCCGCATTGCGCAGGCGCGGAGAGGGGTGCGCGGGGAGGTGTTGGGGGGGCGAGCGGCGTCCCGCGGGGGCTGCTGGGAGATCCGTGTGTGGCGGGGAGGCGGCGGGCCCGGGCGGGGGCGGGGAGGGCAGGGCCGGCTCCCGGCGGGGCGGGCCGGGGGCGGCTCCTTCTCCTCCCGGTGCCTGCGCGTGTGGCAGCGGGCGGACAGGCTGCCGGGGGCTCACCCGGTGAGGGGTGGGAAGGCGGGAGGCGGTAGCGGCTCCCCCGTCACGCTGCCATTCACCTCAGGCCCGTGAGGGGAGCTGGGTGAGGGAGCTCCCGCACCCCGCGCTGAGAAGAATCCGCCCGGGCCCAGCTCAGCGGCGGGGGCCGAGTCACCGGGGAGGTACCGGCGGCGTTAGCGGTTCGGCGGCGGGAGGAGCTGCCCCGGTCAGGGCCGGCTTTGTGCTGTTTTGCTCCAGGATAAAAATGGCCTCTCGGCGGATCACACGGGAGACGTTTGATGCTGTGGTGCAGGACAAAGTTAAAAGGTATCGCATGGACCGGGGTGATGCTCTGGAGAACACAATCCATCATTTCAAAGGTAAGGAAACCCGTGCTGTGGATTATAACAGCTATTCTGGTAACAGCTACGTTAGATTCCCTGTCGTCCGTTTCTATATATTTGCCAAAAATGTGGACTTGTGCTGGTGTTTTTCCACTTCCATTTTTAAGAGGCTAATAGCTTGGTATGGTTGCCACTGTTTCAATGTGGGAGGCAAATTCCAGGCAAAAAAAGCGAATTTCAAACAAAGGAATTCTGTTTAGGCTGCATCAGAGAGTAGGTCCAATTTCAGGGAGGACTCCAGAGACATCACTGCAGGATGGGATTCTGTTGATGGCTGATAAGTTAAATAAATGTAGGAGTGCATTTGATGCCTCTGGGTCTTTGTATTTAGTGTTATTTTTAGAGAAAAAGCTAAAAGCAGGACATGAGTCTAGTGAATGTATACAAAACATGATCTGCAAATTCTTTTCTCTTCTGATTTTGGTACTTAAAATGTCTAGAACAATAACTTGTATTTTATTCATATGAGATTGAGAGTTTTAAAATGAGATCTCTTCTGTTTCCTCAAAGTTGTATAAGCTTCAATTAAATAATTTATTTTGAATACTTAATTTGTTCAAGTATTCTTTATCTTTTGAGTTTACTGGAATTAAGGAATAGGAATTCTCGGATGCTTTGCAGGAAATTCTACTATTTCTGACTTTAATGTTATCTGAGATAATTGTGTATGAGTTTGTAGAAAATATAGTCTTCCGTTCAACTGTGGAATTCCAGTGCACAGTTTTTCAGAAGTTTTGGTATGTTGACTACTAAGTGTGTAAATGTGTTTATTATTTCTTTTTCTGAATACTACTTGCAGTGTATTGGTATATTTATGTTTTAATCATTCCAGCTCATTCAAGGCCTCTCCCAAGACCAAGATTTGAAGACAGTTTTCATGATGATGGAAGATACGCTCATGACAATGCCCAGCACCATCCACACGATGACTGGAGTGAAGACCCTCGAGATGACTATCCAGGACCTTCTTATCGATCCGCTAGTCCTCTCATCAGGAAAGAGAACTATTACCATGAACAGTACGGCCGCCCAGCGTCTCGGGACCGAGACTTTGGCCACCCGGCATCTCGGGAGCGGCAGTTTGGGCGTCCGGCTTCGCACGACCGGGAGTACGGGCACCCAGCATCTCGCGACCGGGAATATGGGCACCCGGCGTCCCACGACCGGGAGTACGGGGGCCTGGTTTCGCACGACCAGGACTATGGCCCTCCTGACTCTTGGGAATCCACTGCACCGCATGAAACTGATTTTAGTTCTTCGGATATTTTAGGTGATTTTAGATCACCAGGACTCATGGAAGATGAATATGGCAACATGGAGAATCAGGAGTATGATGTGGACTTTGGAATTCAATCTGACAGCGAGTTCCGACCCCCGCTACGGAGGGGCAACATCGGCAGAGGAAGAGTTCTGCGAGGAAAGCGTCTTACAGGGGGAGCTGTTAGAACTAAAGTCTTCAAAGGAGATATCAAACCTCCCCTGAAGAAATGGAACACTAAAAAACTGCCACCAGGCTCTGATCAGAAGCCAACTCTGCAACCTGATCAAACGCCCGAAGCTGCTGAACAACCCAACCAGAGGCCAGTGCCCGTCCCACGCCCTAATCAAAAGTTGCCTCCACGACCTAATCAGAGGCCACCTTTAACAACCCAGAGACCTATTCTCAGGCTCCCAAAGCCTGCACATGTTTTCAGAAATCTCAGTTTTGACCTTGTGGACAAATCGGACATCTTTTCAACATTTGGAATAGAAATTATCAAATGGGCTGGGTTTCATGCAATAAAAAATGATGCAGAATTTTCCCGGCTCTTTGGAGCTCTCTTCGAGTTGGAGACAGAAACCTGTGCAAAAATGCTCGCTTCGTTCAAATGCTCCTTAAAGCCAGAACACAGAGATTATTGTTTCTTTACTATCAAGAGTTTACAACATGCTGCTCTGAAAACTCCCAAAGTGGACAATGAGTTTTTAAATATGCTATTGGACAAAGGTGCTGTGAAAACAAAGAACTGCTTCTTTGAAATAATCAAACCTTTTGATAAATACATAATGAGGCTTCAAGACCGCCTCCTAAAAGGTGTTACGCCGCTGCTTATGGCCTGCAATGCTTATGAATTAAGCATTAAGACGAGCGGTTTTGGTAATCCAAGAGAACTAGCAAGTGCTTTTGAGACCACCGTCTCTCTTTGCCGTAAGTCTTTAGCCCTTCTGGGTCAGACCTTTGCACTAGCATCTGTTTTTAGGCAAGAGAAAATACTTGAAGCCGTTGGACTCCAGGAAATGGCTCCAGCACCAACACTATTCCCGAACTTTGACGATTCAACGTTGTTTGGAAGAGAGTACATTGAAAACTTGAAGGCTTGGTTGGAGAAAAGTGGATATCCAATTCAGATGAAGAAGGCCGAACCAGAGTCCACAGCACAGCTTAAAAAACCCTCTCCTGACACAAAAGCTAAAAGTGAGTGAACTGTTGTAAGATATTTTGCAGTTTATAATTCCTTTATTTTGCACAAAATCCTTTTGGTGCTGTAAGTCGTTTCCATTTAAAGGGTAGCTTAACTTGCCCAGGATGGCTCAGGGTAAGTTTTGTAAACCACAGTGCTTCTCATAATAAACTGCTGTAGAATCTAACTTGCATTGAGAAAACACTCAGAACGTTTCTGAGGTTTCCTTAATTTATCCTAGTATTAAGTGCAGCCTTTTTTGTGTTAACCTATTGAAAAATTGCAAATGTCAGTGTGTCAAAGAATAGCTAAGACGACATATTGATACTCCAGTGATGAGAATAATACAACATCTGCATTTTATTTCTCCCCACAGCCCACCAGCGAGCTGATCAGAAAGTCGTAGAGATAATTGAACAGCTGGTGAACAGCATTGTTTCGGGCACTTTGTCTGCCAAAGAGAGAAATGCTCAAAAGAACTGTCCTGAATATTGGTAGGTGTGTTTGAACAGTGTGTCATATGAGTACTTTCTGCTAAAGATATTTGGAATGTATGTAATTAAACTCAGTATTTCATTCAATGGGTATAAGATCAAAGCCTATTGTATATTTAATCAGATTCTAAGAAAATGTTTCCTCAGCTAATTATACTTCCTGATATGCCTGGAAGTTGTCCTGTTGCTTCTGTTTTGTCTAGGAGATCACATTCCTTTTGATCTGTCAATAATGATTGTATGTCAATCCAAATATAAGATGTTCAAAGCAATTTCCGTCTACAAGATGAAAATAGTAAGCAAATGTAGTTAATATAACCATACAGCAAGGTAATAGACTTATGGATCTGGTGCTCTATGAATAAAGTTGGAAAAGGAAAGCTGAGACACTTTAAAGTGTAACAATCTTTTAATGTAACATACCTCTTCATATATGAATTGCAGCATGTCTGATTAATTACTTACCAAATGATTTATGTCAAAACCCTCCATCATTTATTTGCTTGGCATCCTTCACTTACTGCTTTAGAAGTGGAGTTGGCTGTTATTCTGAGAAACGCTGATGCAGGCTGACGTAACGGAAGAACTTGTGTATAACCCTGGAAAAAAGGATCAATTTCTACTGAGTTTTTGGTCTGAGAATTTGAGATTAGTTGTGCTTTTAGCTTGGGCTTTCCTTGTATTTCTGTGATTTTATTTAGGTTCTTGTCTGATGAAGATAGTCTAGAATACAAGTATTACAGACTGAAGTTATCAGAGGTGCAAAGGCAGACATCGGCTGGAAAGGAAGCGGGTGGTGAGGGCAGAACACTGGAAGAATCTGCAACAGAATCAGTCAGAGCCATGTTATACGCCAGGAAAGTCGCAAGTATTAAGAGAAAGCTATTTAAAAGGAAAAGGCTTGGAATTATCGCCCAACACAGTGTGCGAGGAAGGAAGGTGAAGAGAGCAACCACAGGGACGCAGACTGTGCTTTCGGCGGGTATGGTGCTGAGGCACCAAGACAAACATCTTCAAGGTTCCGTCCAGTCAAAAACTTCTGTGTCAGAAACCAGCCTGTCTGAGAAGAATTCTCCCCTCGACACCACCTCATCCTCACAATGTGCCACCAGTTCAGAGCTCGCTTTGCCAGCAGAAGAAAGGGCAGATGTGGAGGATTTATTAGCACCACCTGAACTTTTCCCACCGTTGTCCTCTCAGTTTCCTGATGGTAAGTGAAGATTCAAGATAAGATTTTTAAATTGTAAATTTTATGAGAAAAGAATCGCATAGAATGTTCTGCTGGAAATTCTAAAAATAATTTCTTTTGCTCAAGTAGATAGTTCTCAACTCTATTAACCTTCCAGTGATGCAGATTTTGTAGGAAGCTGTAGATAACAAGCGTTCTGTTTCTTGCAGTGGATGCTAAAACAATGGAAACTGCTGAGAAACTTGCCAAGTTTGTCGCTCAGGTAGGACCAGAAATTGAGCAGTTCAGCATAGACAACAGTGCAGATAACCCAGATCTTTGGTGAGTCCCACATTTATCTGTGTAAATGCACTGATAAGAAAAATCAAAATGCATCTAAACAATTACTAAGGAGATATTTCCTTTTATTGTTTGTTGAGATGTATGCTTTTATTCAATGTGTTTAGGAACAGAGGATTTTGAGCAACACTCCCTGTTGTCCTGCTCAGCACCTCCATTAATGGTGAATATCTGCATTACCTAAGAAAGAAAAACACCTCTCCCAAACACGTACATGCACTGATTTGTTATTTTTTGCTTTTTCTATCCTAAGTAATCAGCTTGCATCTTGAAACCGTGTTCTGCCAAAGTACTTTCCATCTTGGGGTTTTGGTTTTGTTGTGTTTTTTTTTCTTTTGGTCTCGGTTTGGTTTTTTTTTTTACGCAAGGCTTTGATTAAAACGGCCTAAGTGTTCTAGTGTAAATCAGCACAGGTTTTTCTCTTAGTCATACTGTGCCAATAAAAATGGAGCCCTATAATCTCTTCTGTCTCTGAGTCAATACTCGTATTTCCATATAGATCAAGTGACTGAAATTTGGAAGCCTGAATTCTCTTCTGGGGTCTGCTCTTTGCCTTCTGGGTCATCCACAGCTGGTGTCTGTCTTAGTTTCTCCATCTGTATAATTAAGATAATTGTATTGAATTCTTTACAACACAGTTTGAGAAGTGCTGATAAAAAGTATTCTGTAAGAACTGAGGAGAATGGTTGTTCTTCTTGGTACGTGTTGTTGGGGAATTCTACAGTTCTACAAAAATGCACCTGGCATGAGAATTCAAAAAAATAAAGAGAGATCTATTTCTAATGTCTTACTTCACGCTGGCTAAAGAAAATCTCTTTCTGATATTATTTTCACTGTGATTTTTGCTCAGGTTTCTACAGGATCGAAACAGTTCTGCTTTCAAGTTTTACCGAATGAAAGTCCATGAGTTGTGTCCATCTATTAACTTCACTGCTGTGTCAGAAGTAACTGATGCTGGGGACAGTGCTAAACCTGAAGAGAGAAATGTGGATATTTCAGAAGAGGAAGAGGATGAAGAAGAAGAGGAAGAAGATAATGAGGAGGAAGCTGAGTTTGAGGAGGATATCTCCCAGCCTTTGGAAGAAATGGAGCAAGCAGAGGAGGAAGAAGAGGATGACACATCAGCAGGTAGAAGTGTGGAAAACCTAGCGGAAGAGATGTGTTCCAAAACAGGAGAGGAGATTTCGACAGGTGAAATGCAGCTAGCCACCTCATCTGACGGTGCTGTACCCAATCTGTCGACACAGGCATCCACTCCTGCTCCTGGTACCCTATTTCCTCGCAAACGAATCAGCAGCAAGTCTCTGAAAGTTGGTATGATTCCTGCATCTAAAAGGATTTGCCTCATAGAAGAACCAAAGGGTGAGTGTTACTTAAAAGACGTTGTGGAGGTATCAGTAGAGAATTCCTGATTTTTATGTGCGTGGTACTGATTGTTAGTGGCTAAAAGAATTACATTTATTTAATATAAAAATGAATGCAATGTTTAACAAATGTCTTTGCGTAATGTTTTTTATTGGTGAAGGCTCTCATTTGTGATGCAAAAATGACGTACTATAACCTCATTTAAGTCCAGTTTGAATTTTCTGTCGGAGTATTACAGATGCTCAGGGAAAGGAAAGTTCGAAAGTCTTAATAGTATATTGTCCACGTGTCCGAAAGTAAATACATGCATGTACTACTCACCAGTTTTGTGGTGGAGAGGGATAAAAACCCTGTGCGTTTTTTTTTGGTTGGTTGGTTGGCTGGTTTGGTTTGGGTTTTTTTTGTTTGTTTTTTAATTCTGATCTTTCTTGAGGGTTCTGATTTTAGGCCAAAGCATTGAGTTAGTCCCACTTGAGATGTACTTTTGGAGTACTGTATTAAAATTGTTTCTCTTTACAGCTGAATTTTGTCATTGATTTGATTTGCAGTGCATGAACCTGTCCGAATTGCTTACGATAGGCCTCGTGGTTGCCCAGTTACAAAGAAGAAGAAGGTAAAGACCTCTTGTGGTTTGCCTTTGCATTCTGAGAATCAACTGCCTTTACAAGAGACAGCCTCTGAAAACATATCATGGTCATGATGAGGGAAGCAACAGAAGAGCCAGCAGATCAATACGTGGCTCCGAGCCTGGCACCACTGGCACCATTTGGGGGTTTCAATCATGGGTTGGTTTACAGGACACCAGGCCTGCTGGCAGCAGACGGGGTACGCTTGTCTTAATGGGGAGAAGGATCTTTGCTCATTGAAAGAGCTCCAAACTAGATTTGAAGGAGCAAAGGGATAAAACCAGACTCGACAGAGATAAGCCTGGGGACAACACGCCAATTTATTGCGGGGGTGAGGGATTTTTAGTACATGATCTCCCTGTATAACAAAAGAACCTTTGTTTTTCCGTTTTTTTTCCTCTTTGTAGAAACCAAAAGATTTGGAATTTTCACACAAGAAACTGACAAACAGGAACGTGGGGTTCCAGATGCTTCAGAAGATGGGCTGGCAAGAAGGACACGGCCTTGGTACACGGGGAAAAGGAATCCGAGAGCCTGTAAAAGTGTATGTAATGGGAACACGATACAGAAATTTGACAGCTCTGGCAAAGGCTGGGATTCTAATAGTAACTTGATTTCTCTAACCCACCTAGATGTGCCCCGTTCAGTGTTTTGTTCCCCTCTTGACATTGGCCTCTGGCCTCTGCACAGTTGAGCGTGGAGACTTCATGTGTTTTTCTGGCCAGTTTGGGCGAAGTCTGGTCTTGGCTGTTCCTTGCCGTCCAGTTTGACTTCACTGGAGGCTGCAGCCTGAATGCTGCAGTGTGCGGACACTTCCTGAAGATTATGTGGGTGCCCTTGTTCTTCAGGAGGTGTTTTATATTTTTTAGTGTATTTAGGTTTTTTAACACGTCGTAGTATCCTGGGAATCTCCTTGCTAGCACACCAGGTACATAATATATACATAGACTTTAGGAATATCCTACGCAGTGCTCCTAGGTTTAGGCAACAAATTTATTTTCACTCTAATTATGTGATTCATTCCACTGCATGCTGAATGAGGTAAGTACATCTCCCAGAAGGTAAGTCCACTTTTTCTTTTAAAATACACTTTTGGTTCTGAATCTTCATTTTGTCTATTAAAGTTCCTGTATCCAGTGTCCACTGCTGCCAGCAAGGAGAATGGGTAATACCTCCTTCAGCTCCATGACTGAATAAGGAGACAGAAACTCTTCTCCTTCAACTCCCTGGCTGAATAACGAGCCAGAAACTCTTTAGTTCTCTCTGAACCCATATGACAAGCTTTCTAGTCCACACACGTAGTCTGTGGTTTAACACTCTTCTTTCTCCAGGGATTTCTATTGTCTCTTCATGCCTTGGACAGCACTGAGGTGGTTTGTTTTCTTTTTTCCTTAGTGCTCACAGTGGTCCAGTGGCCATCACTTTATTTTCTATATTTCATTCTTCAGCAGCAAACAGACAGCGAGAGAGCAGTTTATTTCGCCTGTAGCTCTCTTGTGTTCACTGGTGTTAGAACCTTGGTTCTTAACCTCTAAACTTGTTTGGACCAAATATATGAGTAATTTTTTTGTTTCTGTAGCTCCTGGCACATGTCACTGCCCAGCTAATCATGAGCTATTTAATTGTACCTGGTCTGACTGCCAATCGCATTCTGGAATTTTCTGGCCATCTTTAAGAACTGCATTTTTAATATGTGAAAATACAGTTTTCCCAGCTAGAGTCCATTGCTGTGTCACTCTGGTGAAGACACCTGCAAAGAGCAGTGAAGAGCTGCTTTCTGTACCTCTTCCAAAACCTGTTGACCTTTTTGGTAATGTAGAGAGAACTGTGTATTATTTCCATGGTGTGCACCTCTCTTTATTTCCCCATCAAAGTCATTCTTCGGACAGTACTTTAGGACAGTCTCACTGAGGATGAAACGAGTTAATTATTTGGTTTTCTTTGAAAGGCAGGAGCTCCTGGTTTTGTTCTATGGTGTGTGTCCTACAAGACTTCAGCTTGCTTTGTGTGCTAGAAATTTTAAGCAAGCAGCACTATGTTCCCTTGGTACAAATTTCATCTTTTATGCAGAGTTACATGGTGTTTCATGTCATTCCTCAAAGTCTCTGAGTTCTGCCATTTTTGAAATACAAGAAACAAGGCAATTTTTGCCATCTTTTCAACAGAGGATCCTATCTACCAAGAATAAAGTGATTTAAGTTCATATAAGAATTCGATCTGTTAGATGACTCTATCTTCACTGCTCCCCTGATATCCCAGGCGCATTTTCTTCTGGTATTTGGGTATTTGCATGTGCAGTGGGAGGTGGGAACTGGTTTCTACTTGATCCGGTGTGCCGGGTACCAAGGCTCCACTCCCCTTCTCCCCCAGACAAAGCAGAATTACTTTCCACTTGAATTGTGTCTATGTTGGAAGCTGTTGTTTTAGATCTCTTCTGCACATTGTGAAATGTAACAGAAACGGAGTGTTCTAACTCTTCATTTTGCTCCCTAGGGGTGCTACCTCTGCAGGGGAGGGCTTGGGTGTTGCAGGGGAAGAAAATAAAGAAGATGCATTTGATGTTTTCCGTCAAAGAATGATACAAATGTACAGGCAGAAAAGAGCAAGTAAATAGGTATGTGCAATGGACACGTCTGGTTTATGAATTCCTGCAAACATAAAAATACCAGGGTTTTTAAGTCTTCCTTTACCAAGAAAATATTACTGTTTCCATGGGTATATCTGGCTCTTAACATTTAATGAAAATCCAGAGCTCCGATGAACTGCTTTAACTGCTGAATTACCCCCAATGTTACTTCCTAGGTTTGACATAAGAGACTCGCTCGCTAGAAAGTGCACGGACATGCAAAGGCTGCTGTGTGCAAGATCCTCGGCAGAGCATGCCAGTGTGAAGAACACTTGGTTCTATAGTAGTGGACTTGAACACTAAAGTATTAAAACATTTTCCAAGATTAAAGTTAGTCTTGTATTTAATTGTGCAAGCTAACAACTCGAATGTCATCTTCTGAGGAAGAAACAACTGCTTTTGTTCTCGGAAGTGCCTGTTTACCTCTCTCTTTGGCCGAGTTTGCCCGTTTTGTGATGAGAAATGGAATAACCAACATGAAAAATCCAACTAGCCTGGTTTGGCTCTGATCCTTGCTGAAGCCAAGAATCTTCTCAAGTTCAGATCTTCTTGCAAGGCAGTTCAGATTTTATTTTACTACATTTTATCGATGGCTTGATCTGATCTACTTCTGGAGTCTGCATAAAGCAGTTTCCTTTCTTCCATACACCAACTTTAAGAAGTCTGCCTGCCTGCTTATTTTGTATAGGATTCTAGACTTTGAAGCATAGGATGAACAACTGAGTTCATCTGAGTGTGGTAACACTAAACTCTTCCTTACCTCAGCTGCTAAGGCTTTTCATTGTCATGAGCAAGTAGTACAGATTTCAAGTGTACTTTTTGTTTTCACACAAATTTGCAGCTCTTCTCCAATACATTCTTGAATAATTTCTTCTCAAAGAAGTTTAAGCCATGAACAGGTGCAATTCATACCGAAGAAAATACTTGGAAGTCAGATATTTGGAAGTCACCTGGAATTGGATCACCAGTGTTATAAGACCATCAGTTTAGAGAGTCATTTCTGTTTTCTATTAAGTATTGGCTTTGCAGGAGTTCTCTTATTGAAAAAAATCCCAAGAAATAAGACAACAAGCTGGTACTTTTAAGGGACTATGCCAGAATTTACTGAAAGTGAAGACCGGATTAATCAACAAAAAGCATTATGGAGCTGCTTGGCGAAGCAGTTCTGCAGACAAGAAAGCTTTAGCAGTATTACCACAAATAATCATTCAAGGTCTGATCATTCATCTTCTTCCACCTTGCACATCACTAAGGGATCTGGGACTGGCTTACTGACCGTGACAGAATTCAATAGCATGCTTTTTAGTGTACTCATTCTCCATCATTACCTTTCTAAAACCAGTCCAAAGTCTCCCCTGGAATGTTAAACTGCCAAAATCTACTTCTCTGAAGAGTTTTCTCTTGAGCTGGCGCATGTTTTGCTGAGTAGGAGTGAGCGCTGTCTTGCCGCTGTTTTCATCCTGCACCGTGCTTCTTGCAGAGCCAAGCGCTTGTGGTACCCACTAATAGCAGCCCACAAAAATGTGGCAGCATTTCAAGTTCCTCACTGACAAATACATAAGAAAATGTGCTCCTCAGTTATCCACTTGCCTGTGCCTGCTGTTTAAAGAACAAAACAATATTCTTTCTCCATTAGAAACCCTGCTGGCTGAAAGAGAGTGTCTTCATTTTCATTCTGTAGCAACAAACTTTTCCTTGCTGGTAACAACCAGTTTTAGATGATGAACGCAAGATTTTTTTCTCCTTTACTGTACAAGTCTTTGAAACCATGAGACACAAAATCATGTCGCAGTGTTATTTTGCAATCACTTGGGTTTAGGTGCCTTGAAGCACATAATCACTAAATGAAACCATGATGGCAGGTATAGAAAAATATATTGGTAGTTCTGTTTTTCCGTGAACATTACGTGTCTTCACCTTTACATTACAAGAAGCTGAAGCATGAAGGCTATAAATACAAGTTAGTTCATCTGCTTGTCAAATTTAAGGACATTTGATAGCCCAGACATTTCTCACAAACTTTATTGAATGTTTTGCACCACAGGCCACTCGAAGGATCATCAATTACAGTATTTGGCAGCGTGTGCTTACCTGTGAAGTTCTATATGGGTCTGTTCTTCGCTGCCCCTCCTTCTCTCCTGTGCCTAATTATCTATCGGTCACAGTCTGGTTTAGAACAACACTCCACAACCAATATTGTTGGCACCTGATTTATTTCTCCAGCCCACTCAATTGGGTTTGGCTTTTCTTTTAGTGACGAAGCTGCCAGTGTTGCCGTTCACAATTTATATTTCCCCGCAAACTTCCAGTTCACCTCCTTGCCCAATCTGGGAGAACTGTTGGCATCCAGATTGGAAAATGGTCCCGTCCTTTCTGAGTGCAATTCAGTTCAGAGTGTGATGCTGTCTTGAGAAAAAAGGTGAACGTTGAGAAAATCTGAATCTGCCACCCTGGCTGACTAGGATGGTCTGTCTTTCTTGTGCCCAGCTTGAATTTTGGACAAGATATCAGCAGAGCAGCGCTGGTGCTGAGATTCTGGTGCTGCTCTCGCATGGGTTACCGTTTGCCACTTTTATCTTGTTTTACCAAGAGATGACCTTATGCTCCTTTTGCAAAAGGAGTTTCCTTTTTATTTTGACCTGCTTTTGCAGGCAGCTCTGATTTGAAAATTTGCAATACTTGTACATGTGAAACATTTGTTGTGCAGATCCGTTGCCTTGTTTAAAGCTTACTAGCTTCTTTTCTGTTATTTTAGTTCCAGGCTCTCTTCCATGAAGACTGCAAGCTTCAGTGAACATTTTAACTAACTTCAGTGGTGTGTCTACTGTCTTTTTGGTTGTTTTTTTGCCATTATTCTTGCAGAGCGATTTGCTGGTTTCTGTTCCGTGCAAACTGGCAGTAGTGCTAAGCTAGTAACAATTAGATGCTTATGTTATTGGATAACTGACGTTTCTTTTTAGTGTAAGTAAACATGTTAGCATTGTTAACCTTTTAATATCTGCAATAAATGTGGAACTAAACAATTTCTGGTTTAAATGTTTTGCTTGTGAATTTGGCCATTTGTAAGAGATATGCATCATTTTGGCACTAATGAGTAGAATTGAGATTATGCAATGTGATATTAGTGTAAAGCAGGATTTTCTAGTGTACAAGGGAAGGAAGGTCCCTCTGTTTCTGTGCTGCTAAATGTCTCTGTTGAGAATACCCACTAAATCATTTCTTAGTTACTTTTTCATGTGGCTTCTAGTGCATTAAATCCATACACAACAGTGTTACTTTCCACGTGAACGCCAAAACCGTCGTGCCCCATTCAGAACTCAAGACTTTTACACTTTATTCCCATATCCAGGAATTAGTTGTCGCTCTGATTTTCTTAGTGTACTGACTTTAAACCAGGAAAACTTTCTCTTTATGCACGTGTGTGGTTTACCTTTGCCTTGAAACTCGGATTCCTTTTTTAGACAGGATATGAGGGGGGGAAATTTAACCCTTGTGCAGCCGCCTCCAATCGAGAGGTAAAGCCAGCTTGTTCATTTGCAACAGCCACCGTGTCCCTTTTGTGACAGCCAGGAAGGTCTTTGCAGAGGCAAGTCCAAGCCCTGGTTATACGTTTTTCCTCCTTTTCCTTCAAAAATTTGTTACACATTGAAGACCTGGTTCTAGAAGAAAATACATTTGCTCTCATTGGAGAGAAATGAGATCCCCATTTTGGGGGAGCTGCCCTAACAGGGTAAGAGAACCACAGTCACTAATACACTCTTTGGAGTAATTTTGTTGGACTAATAGAGATGGTTTCCTTTTTTTTTGCCTTCGAAACTTTTCTTTGGTCTAATACCAATGACATTTTTTCCTATTTATTTCCTTTTTTCTTTTGAAGACACTACAGCATCCTTAGTGTGAACACTTAATCTGCGCTGCGATGGGATTTCTCAAAATCCATGTACAGTATTTTTTTCTATTTATATTCCATTCTCCTTTAAAGTTAATCCTGATGTATTGTGCCCAAAGAAAGTCTGGCCTCAGAAATCCAAATATTGTTACTTTGGATTGCTTTCTATCCTACAAGCAGGTACATTTTCTAATTAAAAATGAATTCCTGAAAGTCCTTTATCATCTTTAATTCTGCATATCTCGTGACTGAGTGGCCAATCACAACCAGACTGTAGATTTGAGCAATAATAAACACCTTAAATGAGAAGATGCTCAAAGAACAATAGGGTGCTTCTGAAATAAAGAGTTTTTGTGAACCTTGTTAAGTAGGTAACTTGCTGAATTGCAGCAAGTTGTGGAAAATGTTTGCGTTCTCTGTGGGCAATAAAGTTACTGCTGTTTAAGAAAGCACCAGCACACAGTGTGTTCTCTTCAGCTTTTTGTGCCTAATTCTTGTCATTAGAAGGTTGTGCTCATTTCCTGGAAAATTATTTCCTAGGCAAGACTTTGCTTTGAAGAGGAAGTCATAATTCATTATCTTGCCGCTAGGTAATAAATCAATAGCAAAGCAGCAAATACAAAGCAATAAAATCTAATTTTTAAAACAGCTGCCTCTTCGGCAGAAGCTCATTGCAGATTATTTGATTCATGGGGTTAACAAAAATTCTATCTTTGAACAGTTTACAAGGTCTATTTCAGAAACCGGAGCTATTGTTGGATTGGAAATGGGAATTTTGAAAAACAATCTAAAAACGAGAGCTCATTAAGAGCTCAGACAACACGAACATAAAGAGAGGATCTGTAAGTTTGAGATTTATTTGATGCCTTATCAGTTACTGGGGGTTATTTCCCCGTGTTTTTGAGTTACAGAAAAATCATTTGACTGGTCAGTACTGGGAATTAAGTCCTGAAGAGGATGCAGATCAGTTCTCATCCATCTGCACATGGAATTTACGTGCATTTCTGCAACTCAAAAAAGTCCATAAATACTATATAGAAATATATATATAGTAACATATCATAGTATAAATACATATGCATATATAAAAATATGAAAATGTAAATAAATACAATCATTTGACACAGACAACAGCAAATGTTTCTGCTGAGCAGTAGCTGCCATAAGCCCGACAAGGCCCGTCAGAGT
>VWYH01003114.1:545648-703457 GCA_013399365.1 Pampusana beccarii | reverse complement strand
CTCGCAAGGCTGCCGGGGGTTTCAGAGAAAACTATTGGCATGCTGGCATGCTTTTATATGAAGCTTCTTTGCTGTGAGAAAAGGCTGTAACAACATTTCAAAGCTATCCCCATTTAAATAAGGGTTACTCTGCATTGCTCATAACAGAAAAAAAAAAAGGCTGCTCGTCTAACGTGTCCTACTACAAAACGACAGTTGCAGAAACAGCTGAGAATGAGAGAGGAAACCTTGATTCTAACCTTCCTGCTTTCAAAATATGTAAAAGAGTGCCTATATCTCAGATGGGATGGATTAACTTACTCTCACTTCTTCTCAGACCACAGGTGAAGGAAAGGTGTCAGAGGTTCTCCTTACAGCTTGTCTTTCAGTGGCATAAATTGCATTCAGATAAGCATATTATAGTTTACAATTCCAGCCCTCTGAAGCTGGAAGCTACTCACTATCAAAAAACTCATACTCTTTTAGAGAAATGTAGAACACCTCTTTTTTTTGGTTTTAATTTCTTTAAGGAAGAAATAAAGAGAAGGAAGGTCGGAGGGAAAACAGTGATAGAAGAATGGAAAAAGCCTTAAGAGTGGAGAGACATACTGGAATATGAACCTGTTCTCTCTCCATTTCCAGGAAAACATAATATGTCTTCCAGAGAAGCATAAACATGATACTACTTTCTAGTTGGACTTTTAATCCTTTCTAAGTGCTCAGTTATGACTGCGGGAATTTGTGGTTTTGAGAGGAATTAATCACCAGGTGTCCTCGCTCAAAACCTTTTCAGTTTGTAGAGGATGATTTTAAAATTATTTTCTTTATTCTTTGCAAAGAAGTAAAACCTATTCTTTCAAATCTGTCACAATGTTAAGACTTAATTGCTGTTCCTCTTCATACCTACATATACATAAGCCATCCTCATGTAATAGCTGAAGTATGGAATAGTATATATCCTGAGAAAGCTTGATTGTTTCTCTTCATGTTGGTACATGGCTACACCAGTTCTTATGTATTCTTGCTTAACTGTCTTACCTTTAGCACTGTATGCTAAGCTGGAGTTAGTATATCATCTCTTCTTTATCACATTTCCATTGCAAAAAGAAAACCATGCACACTTTTAATTATGCAACAATGTTACACATTTTTCTTGCTTGCTTAAACTGTACATTCATGTACATTAATGATAATTACGGTAGTGGCTCCTCGTACCAAAATATCACAAAATTATTGTTAGGATTTAATAATGTATAAATAATCTTTTCAGCAGTCACAGTGTGTCAAAACACAAATCCATGTGGTAATCTAGTACTTCTTGCAGCAGGGGTAAGTATTTGTATCACAGGAGTCTTATTCATTTGGTTTCCATAGAAACCTTTTACAATTGAATGTAATTTCATTATTAATAGATTCTACATGTGCTTTGTTTTTCTATTTTGGGTCAGTTTTGTAGTTCCTGTGTGGATTTCCTTTTTACCTCAGTTGCCTTGAGAAGTGGGTGTATAGTTTTCCTGAAGTCTCCCACTGTATTACTTCACAGAAGAAAACCGTCTTACCTTAACAGAAGATCTGAAACACTGACTCAACAGTCCTCTTGAAGCTGGATAGGCTACTTCTCCAGCCCAGATTTGATGGAGTGTCAGGGCAAAGTAACTTCATAAACAACCCAACCTATCGTTCTGTTTTCCTACCTGCTCTTTCTCTCTAGTTCTGTCATCTGAATATATATATATTCTGATGTGTGTGAGTGTTTATATACATATATTAAAAGATTCAGTTGGAGATGCACTGAGGAAAACTGGCATGAAAAATTGCAAGTCTTTGGTTTCAATTTTCTGTGGCTAATTCCTCCTATTTACTTTCAGCTTTTCTTGCACATGGAATGGTTTCTTACATTTTGAATTCATAAATTAAACAAAAATTCCATTTTTGGGAACATTGGGTCCTTCCAGAACTAATTTGAGCCAAGGGAAAGTATTATTTCTCAGTCAGAATGTAGCCTTTTCTCAGTTTCTGAGAGAAATACCTTTATAACTTCGACTAGCTATGCATTATTACTTGACATTGTCTATAATGGGGTAAAGGGGGTAGTCTGCACCCTGGAGCAGTCTACAACCCAGCTCCACACAGCTGAATTAGTAGGATGTAGAACACTTGCAGCTTGGTGAAAGATCTCTCCTGCATTAGAAAAATAGCTAAACTAATGTTGATTGCAAACCCAAGGTATAAAGTGTAGGCAAAAACTGGTCTGTCCACTGTTACAGTCCAGTGGTCAAAATACCATGTAGCTTATGATAGCTGTTGATTAAGAAAGTATTTTTTAAAATCTATTTATACCCTAGTTATGTTCCAAGGAATAGTTTGACAATATACAGAGAAAGATGTCATCTCCTGGATGACCTCCAAGCTGTTACAAATACTGTAAAAATCTTCAGGAGATTCAGCGAATGAGTTCAGATAAGCATCCAAATACCTAAGCTTACTGAACCTTTTAAGGCTTTCCCTAGAACTTCCTGAGAATTTCCTTTTCTCTGTCTGTGCTTTGTCATCGTTTGGTTTTTATTTTGTCTTTGTAACACATGTTTCTTGATGCGCTTTTTAACATTAACTATTGGGAAAATCTCTGCTCCTGCCTCTGTTCTTGTCTTCCAAGTGGTCTCTTATTTCAAGTGTTTGTCCTTTAGTTGTCTTCCTCACTTTTTTTTTTTTCTCTTTTTATTGAGTTATAACATGAAAATGTGCCCAGGCTCTGAATTTTACCCTCCTATTGTTTCACTACAGCTGTCAAAAATATATAACTGCACTCTGTTCGAGCAAGAGTCCTAAAGAATTCTAATTTCTATTTACAGATAATCTAAAACCTGAATCCAATTATACTATAAGGAAAAATAAAATTGAGACTGTCTATTTTCCTCTACAAACTTTTTTTTTTTTTCTGGAAAGGCATGAATACAAGAAAGTAATAAAAAATAAAACTAATTTTCTCAGTTCTTTAAAATCGTTGTAATTTGCATCATATCAGTTTAGTAAGAGGTGGTGGAAACTGTTAGAAACCACAATTTACAGTTGTACTGCTCTTTCTTAACAGGAATGAAGGAGATGATTGTTATCTGGAAAAAAAGTCTGTACACTGCATGCAGTCAAAGGGTGGTGTGAAGTCAGAATGTAAATAGATCGTATAAGGAGGTTGCAAAGATTCTTTAGATTAAAAAAATTAAAAGGTTTCTAATCCCACTGGAATGGCCGAACCCTACTGCCTATCCAAAACCAGCTTCACTACATGAGGATGTTGTAGAGAAAGGAGTAATTTTTCCATCAGTTTTTACCAATGTCATAAGATTCTCAGAGTACCTATGTGATATTACCCTACATGAATGCAGAAATTGAGATTAAAATTTTACAGAAGCCAAGCAGGAATTGTAAAACAGTAACATAGATAAGGAACATTCTCTCAAATATAAAACCAAAATTTTTAGTTACTTAAAGGCAGGAATTCTTTTCCCCAAGCTTCACAGCATGGATCTTCTGACAAGACAAAACATTTACCTGCTAAAAAAACCCTAAATGTTTTTTTGGCAAAGGGGAAGTGAAATTTTTAATGTGTGCAAGCTGGTTAGAGTGATAGCTACAGCACATAGACTAATGTGATTCTGAGAAGACCATGAATTTGAGGGTAAAAAACAAGCTTAGGTGAGGTAGTACAGGTCTCTTATTTTAAATCTATTTCTCCAAGTGCTGTTTTATTTTGGCAAATAAATCATCTTTTAAACAACCTTCATCTGAAAAGCAATGACGTTTAGTGTTCAGCTCCTCCTCCAAGATGTGGATCTGTGTGTGGGCCACTGCGCCTGCCCTCAGTGGCTTTAAAGGCAGACACAATATAGCATATATGGTGTGAAATTTAGGATTGTTTAAACCCCTCTAAACTGATATCCCAGAAAAATATGTTTCCTATGAAGTCTTTGAGTTTATAAATAGACTTACTTTGGATTCTCTGGAAAGTCTGAATTCTATTTTGATCGAGTTGGCTAATTTTTTCCTTCACATAACAGCTAATACTTCTGTAAAGGCACAAAGTAAAAGCTTTTAACTTTTGAAATTTACAGATGCTGTATTGTCATCCATTCAAAACAGTGTCATCTATTTGTTGTGCCATTATTCGAATAAAAACAATTCAGGTATTTACAGTAGAGAAGTGACGTGACCTTTAAAGATGATAATGTTTCTACTGCAACGGTGAATATTCCCCTATCACTCACTGATCAATTCATCCTCACACAGTCACAGACTGTATTAAAAGCTTCTAGCAGAGTATAATATATTCACCCTCTCCCTTTTAATGAATGTGTTAGAGGTAAGATTTTTAGTTTTTGCTTGGCTGGAATGAGACTTGTCTAGATAAAACACGTAGGAATAGTTTCATCTCATCTATCATCAGCCACCTAAAAGTTTGATGTCTAATCTGCACAATTTTTCTAGGTTTCCTCTACAGCTAAGAGCTAAAAAAAGAATCTTCAGTGAGCAATTTTTCTCAGATAAAATTTGTCTCAGGTGAGCAGGTGAGATTGCCTTCTGGACATTCTGATTTATGTTTGTGGTGGTTTGTTTTTTTTTTCCTATTTTACAGAGGGAGTATATATGAACAACTTAAACTAGACATACGACTTTTAGCTAACTGAAACTAAGTTATATTAATCTTAGGCAAGTGTCTTGAATTATTTTTGGTATCTATACTAGACAGTTTCTGCATGTGGTAAAACCACAAGATTCCTGTCTTCTTCAAATTAATCTCTTCACTTTCAACCACACTCTTATGTAAATATTTTGCAATCCAAATCTATTCCTAATAACGATGAATACTGATCCTGGCTTTGTATGTCGTTGTTGCTAACCTATGTTGTTTCTAAGACAGATCAGAATAAAGATGTATGTTTCTTATGGGATCTCGCCAGTTATTTTTAATGCTCTGCCTGGAGGGATGGAGTTCTCCATGCTGCTATAATGCAGGAGCATTTGGTGGGAGTCATTTCACGTGGCCCATTCAGAAGCACAGAAACTCTTCCTCTAGCTGTCCCAAGATGACAGAAGATGTTCTTATGATAAACTTCAGTTTAAGAAGTTTGGGTTTAGATTTGGAAGTAGAGGGCTTGATGTTACTACCTATATGGAGTGCCATTTGAATTACAGGGTGTTTCGAAAAGATGGACTCAATCTGAAATCTCTTTGCTTTGAAAAATATATATGTTGGATTTATCACAGAAAGTGTGGGTATCTGTGCTTTTCTGTATTGACAGTGGCAAATGCTCCGAAACATCTGAAATTTAGCTAAAGGCCCATGTTTAGGCAACAAAAACTGACCCAAGGAGTAGCGTGTGATTTAGTGATCCCTTGGAAACAGTAAGAAACAATTCACAACTCAGCATCACCAATTCAAACAGTTTGGGAAGCACAAGGGAGCAGTCAGCCAACAAGGGGAGATATGTTTAAAGGTTTAATTAATGATATTGACAACAACTGCTGGCCGTGGCAGCATCATGCTTGGTATGTGTTGTGGCACTCAGTCATCACCCTGAAACCCCATCCATACCAGTGTCCCACCTGTGCTCCTCAGCAGTGCCAGCCTCTGTCAGCACTATTACAGTTGTCAGGTTTTGGGCAGTTTCTAACGTGGTTTGTGGTGGGGTACTTCGCTGATAAGCATATTTACATGTAAACTGTTTGGAAACACATTACACTTGCAGGACATGTAATTAATGGACTGAAAGTATACTTGACTGGAAAGAGCACAGTAGGATTCCCTTTTGGCAATATTATACACCAAGAGCATTCAGCCCAGCTATTTATCCACATGGATGCATAATGAAATACTAGTGGGAACAATTCTTCAGAGACTTTATTTTTCCCGAAAGAGCTAGACATCAATGTTTTTTAGCTGTTAACTGGAATATATACATATAATGGTAAAAAAAGTGCACTCAAATCTACTAAGTAAGAGCATGGTTTTGCAGGAGTCTTTTTGTAACCTCGTTGACTTTGGCATTTAAAGATTTACTCTTTCCACCCCCCCCCACCCCACCTCCCCCAGATGATTAATTTTTTGCCTTATGCCACCTGTGTTAATTTAAAATTATCCAAGCTGGTAATGTGTTACATGAATGTGCTTCTGTGTAGGAAACCACTTTCTTAAATGATATAACATTTGAAAGAAAGGCAGAAGTGAGAAAAAGCAGGGGCAATTTGAGCAAAATTAGTGAATTAGATAAGCCTTGTCCTGTCCATTTCCTGAGTCAGGCTGCTATGTAGTTCGAGCTGTAGTTTGCCTAATGTGTATTCAGCGATTTCCCACAAGAGAGTTATGGTCAGCGTAGGAGCCAAAGTAATGTGAAGCAATCAGCCCAAGAACAGTTGAAAGGTCACTGTTATATGTATATGAACACTTTGTGCCATATTGGCTACTCTAATTGATTTGGCATATGTCAGAGATTCAAGAACATGTCTGGTTCTCTCTCCAGCCTGTTTTGATGCGAGACATAGTTAATGTCTTATCAGTTCACTTTACTTTTGAATAATTCAAAATTCCACCAAAGCTTTCTTCTTACCTCTTAAACTTCCAGACACTTAAAACATACTTAAAACTGCTTAAAGATGTGTAAAACTTCTTTCATGGCAGAGATTTAAACTTCTTTCTCCAAATATCAGCATGAGAGACAGTAAGGGGAGCTGTGGTAACATTTGTTTTGCATTTGCTAGAAGAAATGTCAAAGTTTTCAGATTGACTGAAGCATCAAGAAAAGCTAACGCGGAAACTGCTAGTATAAACAGTAGGAATCAGTAAAATGTAGAAGTACGTATGTGTTATTAAATTTGAGGGACAACGTTTTACACAACGAATGTATAAGAGACAATGCCCCATCAAAGTTGTCTGTTAAATCCACACTATAAGTTCCTTACAAGCTTTTATTCTACAGAGAAGGAATCAATAATCAGCAAACCTTTTCCCTAGGAAAATGATCCCAATTTTCTCTGTTTTCATAATTTTTACCTTTTCAGTTTTAGCAAATATGAGGAAATCTGTAAGTGATTCTTAGGTATCTAAATGAGAGGTTTACAACTACTTCACACAGGCAGTCACTTTAGTCAGCAAGGTTTATATTCATCTAGTGTTCTGGCCAAATAATGGTTTTAATAAACTGAATTTATAAAGAAGACACAGCTTTTCTTTGCTATATCTTTTATATTAACCTGACCTGGCCACCAGTTAAATGCCAGAAAACCTGAAGCAGTAGTAAAATCTGGCTGCTTGCCAGTACTACTGACTCAACTCACTGCAATTCTAAGTCTTATGTAGAAGCCTATGGCGCAGTGACAGAATTGCTTTCAGCTTGGCAAGAACAGTATAAACAGACCTATGGGCTGAGAATACAAGTGCACAAGAGAATTGTAAACAACTTGACTTCAAGAATCCCAGCTGAATAACATATCATGTTCTGCTGCAGTTACAATGCTGGATCTCATGAATGTAACCTTCACAAAGGATAAAAGCCACAGAGAAGGTTGCATGGTTCACATTTCTTTGTGTATCAAACATACAGGAGGAAAAAATGTTAGTCTGAAAACAAATAAAAGAGCTCTCTTTGCCTCTTACACACACACAAAAAGGCAAAAAGCTTATACAAATTGTAAGAATTTATACTGGTAAGTAAAATAATTTCCTATGTAAATCAAAGCAAGTAAAAATTCTAGCTCAGTTCTTGGGCTTATGTCTTTGCTATCTGACCCCAGGGGCCAAAACAGTTTGTCACTTTCTCAAGAATTCGAGGCAGCAAAGGGCAGCTAATGGTGTGTGTTCGCTTTGTGTTGATGACTGTGGTCATCTGAGAGCATAAACAGAGCCAGTTGTACAGTGATACACAGAACAATTTTATTTTAGCAAGCTTAACAGCAACGTGATGCATCATCACTTGATATTGATAATACACTCTCAAAAACATTTCTCAGGCTGTACAGGAGTGTCAACTTCTGTTTTGCCTAAACATTAGGAAACCTGTCTGCAAACCATCTTGCATCTCAAGATCATGTAATGAATCAGCAGGTATAGAAGGAATGATGGATAATGTAATTATCATTTAGGAAAATATCTCCTCTATTGTTTTCCAGTATCAAGCTGGAACTGCTACAGCTGCAAAGATTTCCACTGAAACTATTGAAAACTGTTTAATGTGACCTGCCTGCAGATTTAACCATTTAGTAGTGCCTATCTGCAGATAGAGAAAGCAACTAGGAGAAACTGCTCAGGTGTGCTGGAGCAGGTAACACCAATATGCATCCTTTGAAAGAAAATATATTTGTATCCATGCATGTATGTGTTGTGTATGCATGCAAGTCCACCCATATATATTAACATTTCTGCAAACTTTTTTTTGGATGGCCTTCTGATGTCTTGTACACCATGAGCAGTCTGTGGACAGGAGGCTGAGAAACACCATTGTACTGCATATTATTTGACATATGATTAGCATATCCGGATTTGTGGTGGAAAATAGTGATGCAGCTAAGAAAGCATTGACCCACTGGATAGATCCTGCAGACTTCTGAGAGAGCAAGTTATATAGTACGAGCTCCAGCTTGCTAGGCTTATTTTGTCCCTTAGGCGGTAGTGATATCACTTTAGTCATATATTTGTCATAAAGGATTCATGATTTGTCAGAATTTTGCTTGGAAACTAGCATTAGAAGCAACCCATATAACTCATGTAGTCTAGAATCATAGAATAGTTTGCATTGGAAGGGACCTTTAAAGGTCATCTAATCCAACTGCCCTGCAATGAGCAGGGACATCTTGAACCAGATCAGGTTGCTCAGAGCCCTGTCCAGCCTGTCCTTGAGTGTTTCCAGGGATGGGGCATCTACCACCTCTCTGGGCATCCACTTGGGCCAAAACTGGACACAGTACTCTCTCTGTGGTCTGATGCTCTGACAAATGTTGAGTAGAGCAGGATAATCACTTCCTTCAATGTATTGGCTCTGCTTCTGCTAATGCAGCTGTTGTCACTGCTGCCAGCACACTGCAGGCTGATGCTCAACTTTGCTGTCTGCCATACTCCAAAATCTTTTCCCACGGAGCTGTTCCCCAGCCCTTAGTACCTCAGTGGTATCATTCATGAGGAGTTTGCATTTTCTTCTGAAGTGATCGTGACAAATTAAAAAATCAGTTATGACTTGTCATAAGACAATTGATTGTTAAAGTCAATTTTGGGATATTATAAATAACACCAACCTATGCAGCAAATTTTTAACGCTATGAGTTCAACAACACAGAAAGATGACTCAGGAGTCTTTGATGACTCATTTATAATTTCTGCAAGCCTTACTGGCAACTGTGTTTAATAATTAGAAAATTTATATTCTGCTGTATACTCGGTAAAATACTGCATATAGTAAGAAATACATTGCTGGGCAAAATGCAGAAACCATAGAGGAAAAAACAGTGGTGGTTGTTCTGCTGTTCATTTGTAAAGTATCTTTGCTAAATAAGGGTCTCTGATGGTGTATAGAAGTAGCATTTTAACAAGATATTTGCTTTAATTAAAAACCACTTAGCACTGTGCTTGCTATTGCATGGAATTTTATTTGCATGTTTGAAAACAGTTTTGAGAGAGTGTCTAGGAAGCAACAGGTTTGGTTTTTTGGTTGCTGTGTTTTGTTTCTTGTGTGCAGTATTGTAGGATTTGAGGCAAATAATTATTAGAATCAGAGTACTTGAGTGGAAATTTTTTTACTCATTTTCTATGGCAGAGATGTGATCTCAGACCATTGAACCAGCTTCATTTCGCACTTGGCTGAAGTACAAAGGAGAAAACCAGCAAAACTTAATCTGATTAGGCTCACTTTTATTTTAAATTCTTCTTCACATCTGTTTTTGTAAAAGTAGAAACAGATGCAAAGGCATTACATATTATCAATCAATCATAGCACAATCTGCCTGAAATTCATTGTTGAAACCTGAACAGACATAAACAGTTTTACCCCCTTCCTTTGTTTTTGTCTTTCTTAAGTGCCAAGTGACCGAATATATTGGGAAAAAAATATTTTAGAGGGTACAGGGCTGCTAAGGAAAACTATAAATTTAGAAATGACATCTTAACCTTTTGCTTTGTTCTGGCAAATAATCAATCTTACTGTGTTACATGTATGATCATGTGAACTTACATTACAGATCAGTTAGCAACATATGTTTCAGGAAATTGAACTAATTAGTAGCACAAGTTTGTTAGGTTTCCAGAAATGTGATTATTAATGCAGAATTTAATTTTAATAGTAGCGCTTTTCATTTAATGTTGTAACAGTTATTGCTAGTGAAGCATTTCATAGCATGTCTGTCGAATTCAAAAACAGAACTAAAACCATGTTCTCAGATGACCTTCAGGGGTCTAACAGAGATTTCCAAAAAGCCTTTAAAGTAGCTTTCCCCCAGGCTTTCACTCAGTGTGCAGGTTAGAAATCAAAGCTGCGTAATGAACAACACTGTAGGATCTTTTGTTATAGAAGTTGATGGACACCTAGCAGGTGTGGTCAGGAACCAGGCAAAGACTGCCCTGTGAGTAATATAATTAATAAAATCCTTGGTAAATGGTCTTTGAACACATATAGACTGTGTAGGGCTGCATACTTCTGAACATCCAGAACTTCTCAAGCAAAATTAATGATCATTTTGATCTCTCACTATCTTAGTTCCTTATCTGTAATACTAATACATATTGTAGAGCTCAGAAAATTGGGGTGAAAGTGTATAAGTACTCTGAAACTTCCAAATATGGCAGTGGTGTTAACAGTGAAAAGCCTGTGAGCAACGATGCCTTTTACTGAGAAGGGTTTTAATGGCAAACAGTAAACAGAGCACAGGATTCCATGAACAACAAGGAAAGAGAAAATATGAAATAGCTGATCATTAAGCAAACACTGTCCATCTCATGGACTGAGCTTCTGGTTTTATAGAAAAGTATTGTGGTAACTAAAATTAAGGATCTGCTGTACTGTTTATATTTTGGAGAGCTGAATTATGAATGCATAGGGAAGCTTAATTATAGAATTATTTAAGTTTGGAAGCTTGACTTTGCAATTGCAATTTTTTCAGCAGCATTGTGATCCATCTAGTTGCTGGGTGTTGTATTCCTTTAGGAAAACCTGATTAATATATTTTCTGGCTGAAGTTTGTGGTAAAGAGGCAGAAAGAGATTAGATTAAATTGTTTTTTGGTTTTTGTGGTTTTTTGTTTTGTTTTGTTTTGGTTTGTTTGTTTGTTTGTTTTCCCTAGGTTTAAACTCATAAGGAATCTTAGTGAAGAAATCTGGACCCTATTTAAAGCTGGTAGAAGTTTTATTACTTGCTTCTGTTTGTAAAAAAAATCAAGTTCTGGTAAAAATAATATATTTAAAATATTGTTCGAAATGTGTTAAAGATAATGATGCTGGAAACTTTCAGATACCCTTTTTCATCATACGAGTGCAAGAAGAATGACTACTAATTAAAGAAAGGTGAATGTAAGACCCTTAGAGATCACTGAGGCCAAGAATATTTTGAAAATATTATTTATATGCATCACAACTATAAGCATACACATTTTAAAAAGGAAAATATAAAGTGTAAAGGAGGTTAATATTTGAACTATACACAGTTTTTAAAAAATAAAATATGAATTCTAAATCTTTACACAGTATAAACTTCTAATAATTGAAGTTTTTTTCTGGTTCCCTTTCATAACTTACTGTCAATGTATTTTTTCAGTTCTCCATCAGATGATAACAGACACTGCTGGAGTCACGAAACTGAGCTAATGCTGATACAATTTGATCTTATATACCTTAATCTACAAAGCATACCTGCCAGTACATTAAACTTGTTATAGGTATTGGCAGGAAAACTTCCATGTTTGATTCTGTCAGAACAAGCAGAAGCCTTTGATTTAGGTGTTGGATGTTCGCTTGGTCACTCACTCACCCTGATTATTTAATCTAATCATGATGTTCTTTTCATGGTTTCCTGTTTGCTTAATTGAGGTCATTATCTCTCACTATAACTTGCATAAAAATATGATTACATTGGTAATGTTGACAATATTGCAAACAGAAGCATTAAATACTGGATGAAGATATGGAGTGGAAATCACATGTAATGTATTCAGTGCAGGTTTACTGGGCAAGGTTATAATTTTCAATAACGATAAAAAGCATGAAAAGCCAGAAAAATGCTATATGTTTTGAAAGAATCGCAATAAAATTGTTAAATCTTCATGGAATGCCTTATAGAACTGTTAAGACATTATAGATTCTCATATGAATGATATACAATTTAATGCTGGTAGCTGGCGTATACAAAGTGTTTTTAAAATACCCATTGTCCTACACTGCTTCCAAAGCCTTCAAGCTTGAAATATGAAAAAAGGAACAGAAAGGAGGTATTTCATTTGTCAGATCTCCAACAACTGTAAATGCCTCATCAACACTGAGAGCATTTAAATTACTGAAAAGTCAGTGACATGAGCAATAGAGTAATTTTATAAAATATTGTGATGAATGCACTCAAACCCCCCTAACCAAGGCAGCAGCAGCTGGGTACAGACTCCATAGGAAATAAAGGCCTGAGGTGTAGCTGGGCCAAGAACTCCTTCAGGAATCACAGAATCATGGAACGCCCTGAGTTGGAAAGGACCCGAAAGGATGATCAAGTCCAACTCCTGTCCCTGTATAGGACAACCTCAAAGTTCACACCATGTGTCTGAGGGTGTTGTCCAGTTCCTTCTTGAATACTGTCAGGCTTGGAACCTTGACTACTTCTCTGGGGAGCCTGTTGCAGTGCTCTACCACCCTCTGGGTAAAGAACCTTTTCCTGATATCCAANTAGCTTTATATACTTTTTATACTGTGGCACCCAGAACTGCACACAGTGCTCCAGGAGAGGCCACACCGGTGCAGAGCAGAGCGGGACAATCACCTCCCCCAGCTGGCTGGCAATGCTGTGCTTGACACACCCCAGGACATGGCCGCCCTCTTGGCTGCCAGGGCAAACTGTTGGCTCATGTTCAACTTGCTGTCGACCAGAACCCCAAGATCCCTCTCCCCAGAACTGCTTCCTAGCAGGAAGGAGAACTCCCAAGGAAGTAGAATGGCACACCGAAGTTGTGGCTGCAAGGAGTCTCGTGCATACCTTTCCCACTGTATGCAATTTGATTACAAGCCAGCCACATTATTCCATAAATATTACAGCCTGGGTGAGCCTCCTTGCTTGACAAGTGTGGCTGTATGGCCATGATCTTTTACTAATCACAGATCACTGGATAAGCCCAATTTAATAATTGTTTAGCTTGAATAATTACACTTGAAATAGAAAGAATCACTTAGAATTATAAGGTTGTATGATTTTTAGTATGCTGTCTGCTTAGCATTACATGGTAAGCTAAATTTGCAGAAATCTTAAAGTTTCTGTTGTAAAGTTCCACTTGTATTTACCAAACTTGTGCCTACTTGAGCAAAACAAAGCAGCTACAAACCATCAACAACACCTGTGAGATAAGGCCTGTTTTGTACCTTATTGAGCAAAACAGGATCTGCTTGAGCAAAATAACTCCTTCAAGGCCAGCATGAAGCAGCTACAAACTGTCAACGTCTACAACGTCTACAGCTTAAACAAGATAAGGGCCTGTCTCAAGACAGTGAAGGAGTCCAATGAGAAGATGACCCCAGACTCAAATATTGCTATTGGACTGAATTATTGTGCAAGGGGCAGGTAAATGGTCTCTAAGGGTATGATTACCCAGGTGCTTCTATGCTTGGCTCAGCACCTCTTTGAAGGCACTCAGCTCGAGCTGACCCTGCTGATGTGCTACTCCATTAAATTATTTATTTCTGCAAAGTTAGATGCCTGAGAGTTTGCTTTGAGAGACCTAGGGTCCAGACTTTGGAGTCACCTGGCATCAGACCCTTAGAGAGGAGATAAGCAGATTGAGACTCAGCACGATGAAACTTTGAAATTCTAGCCAAGCTATATAAAGAATCAAGTATGTGCGTATAATCCTTTGGACATGAACACATAATACCTTACCCATTTTCCTCTACCCTTAGACAACAGTTCGTGTCTTTTAGACATAAAAATCTGGGTCAAAGTTTGGATCCAGCCACACCTGTACTCCTCTCTGAGAAGGAGTTTAGAAAGCAGGGAGGTCAATTCTGAACCACATAATTCAATGGAAGAACCTCTCTCTAGCTTTTTGCATCTTCTGCCCCCATGTAAATCACTCTAAACCGACTCTCACCTGACTCTCCTTGACATATTTCCCATGCAATAAGTAATAAAGTGAACCTTGCCATCAAACTCTGTTAAGTCACACTTCAAGTGATCTAACCTCTGCTCTGCGGCAGGAAGGACCCTAAATCACTTATCCATGATGAATGCACAGCCTAAATATTTTTTTTCATAAATTAGGAACTTTTTTAGTGGTTTAGAATATAAAATCATTAAACTACTCCCTAGACTAGAGCAAGCTTAAAAAATGCACATGCAAGCAGCTGCTAATAAACTGTTTTCTTTACCAAATGAAACAACATGCATTTTTTGTTGTTGTTGTTTTGTATTATCATCATAGTGGGCAATTAAGTATAGGTAGTTGCGTATCATGTAAATGATTGAGAACTATACGAAAATTTTCCTTTAGAGTCATATTTATTGTCTCAAATATGTCACAAGGATTATTTTGTGGACACAGAAATATTTAAATAATAACTGTTAGAAATTAATTAATTTTTCATTCCAGGGCTTTTAAGGAATATGAAGAGTTTTCTATTAAACAAGCCCTAGAAAGTCCTGAGACAGATGGCATTAAAATCAGAAACAAAGCTCTTTACTGTTCGCTTTGAATGAATATTATTTTAGGATTCTTCCTTCCCTTTACTGAATGGAATGTCAAAAGTACCCTTTATCATGGGCAGAGAAAATCCAGCATGAATAGAAAGAAGAAGAAAAAAAAGAAGAAGTTGCCATTAATGATTAGATGATTAAAATGTGTTATTTCTGAAATTACCCAGACATTTCTTGTAGATGTGCAGCCTGAGTATGTGGATCTTTCAGTAGAATATCACCTGATGTAGCATAAAGACTAATGAGAGATCAAAGTACTGAGTAAAAATCAGACATTAATATTCAATAGCAACAAAAGAGATCAGATTGTTGAAAATCTAAGAATAGTACAGCAGAGGACGTAGAAGTGAGTAGAAAAATAATATATATATTTATATAGAACTGGAAGATGCGTCACAAGTCTGACTAAGGAAGAACATGAATAACTTTGAAAATGTGTCTGCCATTCAATTGTAGGGCACCAGTGTTTCGTTGTGTCTTTCTTCACAGACTTTTTTAATGTTCATCACCTGAGGAATATGAAGAGAATGAGCATTTCCCTCTGCTGTTTTAATTATTTCATTCTGCACAGCATTAAAGAAATTAGTTATTGATTGCTTTGACATTTATAGCTAATCAATTTTTTCAGTGTTTCAGAATGAAGTATCTGTTGCAATGCACTTTGCGCAGTGAAATTCTTCAAACAATCTAAAATAACACAGACCCATTACTAGAGCAGGGTAAGATTATTTCTGGTTGGAAAATGCCAGTTCAGGTAAATCAAATTTTGCAATAGAAATCTATTGCTTCCAGCAGTACATCTGAAAAAATGTTTTTTTGGAGGGAATATATTTTTGGCCAAATGTGAGAAAGCTAGTAGACTGGTGGTGAGGACAGATAGCTGAGGTGATACAGGCAAGATGAAATTCCCCCTCTTTCAGAGTCATAGCATGTTCTTAGACATCATCTCACAGGGTGAATGCCCTAGCCATTAGCTCTTCTGCACATTGGCTTCCTCCTCTCTAAGGCTTTGGAATGTGTTCTGCACTTCAGCCAGTCTGGAAAACCTGTTTCCCATCCAACTCTATTTGTAATCAAGAATTTTATTTCTCCTTGGTATGAAGGTGTTTGTTTAAGTTCCTGAAACATGATGAAATGGAGATAAATTTGCTGGTTTTATTCTGTTCCCTCACTTCCTAGTAAGTAATGACCCACAGTCAGTTGTTTTTCGTATATGAGTCTAAAGAGGACTACTCTAGCTCTAAAAACCATTCCTATAGCCCCCTGGAAAACAAACCAAATCAAAATTTATATAAGGTATCTCACTTTGCAAGAATAGTGATCTACTAGAACTGTCAGTTCACAGCTATGTAAATTCTGGGCAGATAAGTTAGGTGTTTGGTGCACCATACCTCAGCTCTGACCTCCATCACAACCACTGTGCAGATCAGCTGATGGTTGGTAATTTACTTCTCTGATAGTGAACCTGTCATTCCAGAAAGTTCTTGACAGATGAACTGCTGTCTGAAATGAGATTCTTCACCACTGCAGGCAACAGTGGGAGAAAATATAAAGTTTTGGGATC
The DNA here is from genome assembly GCA_013399365.1 of Pampusana beccarii. Lineage (NCBI taxonomy): Eukaryota > Metazoa > Chordata > Aves > Columbiformes > Columbidae > Pampusana > Pampusana beccarii. The sequence goes on along the minus strand of VWYH01003114.1, from coordinate 687,002 downwards.
AGTGAATACATACGTTGCAATTACCCCTGCTGTGAGGTTTTGCCTACATCTTACAAATAATAACTTCTGAGAAGCTGGTGACCTAGCTGGTTGACATAGTATCAGATAAGTTGTTATTTCATCTTATTTTTAGTAATTCCTGAACAACTTTTTTTTTTTTTTGAGGGGGGGGGGGGGCATGAAGGGGGCAGGGAAACTGTGAATATATGAATAGTATCATTTATTCAGTCATGTTGGAAACACAATCACTGTTTTTGTGCTGGGAAGCTCAATAGTTCAGGCATGGGATCAAGAGCTCTCTGTGATTACCTATACTATTAACTGCTAGCATGATCCCTAACTTGTTTTTGGACTGTGCCAACTGTGCGCGGGCACAGTTAGAAAGTCACTAGGGACAGGGGATCATTCTTACCAGGCCATTTGGACTTGGGTACTCTGTTCTGGGAGGGAGGGAAGAGGGCTTAGCTCTATGGACTGTTATGAGCTATGCAGTGCCAGCTGGCTTCAGGTCCACAGTATGAACCACAATCCGTTTAATTTACTGGTGTAGATGTAGCCAGTAGAACTGTGGCCAACACGACAAGAGATGAAGAAGAAAATTTTCAGTAGACAAGAATAATTTCAGCTTAATGTCAGCAGCAGTCCAAACCACCTTTTTCTAGATCTGCATAAAAGCTTATTTTCTTGCAAATAAAATATAATTTTAAGTTTAGAAAGAATTATATTTGCACTTTTAATTTAAGCTGCTCAAGCTAGGAAATGCTCTAGGGAAGCATTTTCATGGTGCTCTGAGTGATTTCATACTTATCTATTTAATTATCTTCACTCATAATAAACTCTGCTTTGTAACAGTAGGTAGTGCTCTACCTTGTTCTAATTAATGAATCAGTTAATGGACAACCTGCAGAGTCAGAATATGTTAATTTGGAGAGCATCTAGTTAATTTGGTGAAACCTACTGCTGCAGTTCAAGCTGCCCAACATTTGAACTGAGAAAGTAGAACAGCCCTTCCAGACAGAAACCAGTGTCACTGTCAGTAAAGCCAGAGTTAAAAATGAAGAACTGTTTCTTTACATCTATCACGGTGCTGAAAGACAACAACCTTGAAAATGATGCTTCTTCAAAGACTTTTCATGAATAATATTTTAGCAGCATGAAGACGATGCCTGTTATTGTGTATTAACACGTAGTTCTAAGGCACAGCCTCCGCATATGGCTCTTCATTGCTGAACCCATTCTTGTGTATTGACAGCAGATGATGCAGGGGTCCTGAGGCCACGCTGGATGTGCAGGAACTATAGATAAAAAACAGCAGACAGTGCTACAGCAAACAGTGCTACAGCACTGGCAAGCAGTCAAAAGTTTGGGTGCCCGTGTTTTGGAAGGGAGAGTGGCACGGGTGCCGGGCAAGGCTCTCAAGATTGCTCCACTCAAACAGATGTCTTTCAGAGTATGGAACTCCGGTAATGTCACACATAAAACAGAGGATGGAAAGTCAGAGTCGTAAGATGGAATTTGAATGGCAAATACCTAAACAGAGAACAATAAATAGCATTTTGTGTTAAACTGTAAACAAGAAATCTTCTAGGGATTTAATTGGTTCGTTTGCACGAATATTGGAGAGAAGCAATTAAAGAGAGCATTACAAGGAAGATAAATGACCTCTATCCTTGCAGAGGATTGCCTCTTGGAAACTAATAAAGATCAGGTACTTTCGAAAACAAAGGCACTCAGAAAAAGTGGTAGACTGATGAGCAGCAGCTCCCGAGAACAGGACTCTGTGCCTGAGTTCTGGAGTTTGAGAGTGAAGCTGCTGAGAGTATAACAGAGGTTTGTACCTTCTCATTCAAGTCTTTTGTAGTTCTAAATCCTGAAGTTTGTGAGAGTGCTTGAGGGGATTAAGTATATCTATCTAAAATTCCTTTGAGAAAAGTCTTGAACAGTGAATACTGACAAGTTTTCTTCAAATAACGGGTATATTGGTTGAAACAGTAATTAAAATATAATGTATAAAACTTCTTGGTCTGAGGAAGATAAACAGGCTTGATTTCATGCATTAATACAATTTTTTTTGGTCCTAAAGTGTTCCCTGTGTATGTAACCAAAATAGCAGGCAAAACAAGATTGGAAACATTTTATCTGTTTTTCCAAGTGTTTGCTAAATCCCACATGGGAAGATCTTAGGAAAGCTAAATAATGATTGGCTTGCAGGAAAACAACATTAGAATAGTTACACTGGGTTAGATTATAAATCAGCTTCATCCAGTGCCCTATTGCTGATAGCAAACATACAGAAAAAGAGCATACTAAGAAGAAAGGCACACATTAATACTTTCCCTAGTATATTTTCCAGCTTCTAGCTATCTGCAGCAAAGACACTTTGCAAGACGGAAGTTCTGTCTGAGGCTTTGCAGCCAATAGATTCAGGGAATTTAGTGAGTTGGAGGTGCAGCTTGATGGCAACTTAAATTCAATAAAGATAAATACTAAGTAATGCATATTCCAGTAAATAATTCGATTTGTAGACAATACTGGGTTCTAAATTAACTGAAGTCACTCTCGGAAAAATAAAAAAAAATATAAAATGAAGGCACCAACGTGACCCCTTTATTACTTGTCATTTTTATATTAACTATTTGTATTGCAACAGAATCTCCAGACACTGATTGAACCTCTACTGTGCTCATGCATTACAGAGTAAAATGTCTCCAGACCTTGCAATCCAAGTGTAATGACAGACAGGCAGATGTGAGGGAACAAGGAAACAATGAGGCAATATTGATTGGAAGGATAAGCAGTGGTGTCAGATTAATTGACCTTTGCTCATTCTGCATTGGTGGTCAAAAAGGAAACAACATGTTAGCATGCATAATGCCATTACATGAATCAATGAGTTGTAATCTCATCTCAAAATGCTGCAGTAAAAACATAAGGAATTCAGAGCCAGACAACATAAATGATTCAGGAAACAGAAATGTGGGATTCAAACGTTGGAAATGGTTAATTTAGATGGAGAAACATGTTTTCAAGATGTGAAGTGATAGAGGCATGTGTAAAAATGACAGACAAAGACATGTCAAGTGGATATCCGTAATTAGCTGTTCTAGTTCTGTAGGACATAACAGACATTATAAACATAAACATAAACATAAACATAACAACAATATCAACCACACAACAAACAAACAAACAAAATCCCCAAACCAACCAACTAAAAAACCCAAACCCAAATAAAGCAAAACAACATCTGAAATGTAATTTTTCCTCATGTACTGCATACTTAATTTATGGAATTAGCTGTTGTTGCCTGATGTCACTGCAACCAAGACTTCAGTCTTATTTGAATGAGAACTGCAGGTTAATCTGGAAAATACCATGCGTAACTGTGATGCTCTTCTTTTAACAGTATGTGCATTGCTCTGCATCCAGGCATTGTTCAGATACCAGCTCAGGAAAGACAGGAAAATATTTTCCTCATGGGCCATTTAGTCCATAATGGTCCAGCACTGGCTTTCTTGGTGCTATCTCTGAAGCACTTAATGCTACTATCTCCTGTGAAAAATAGGGCACCAGGTCAGACTGGTCTGATCTAGAACAGCGATCGCTCTGACCTTTAATGGGAAACTTTATTAAATATCAGAACTGAGACTATACAGTATGCCTACAAATAATTGGCAACATTTAGTTTTTACTGTGCATTTGGTTCTCAGTTCTGGCTTGCTGCAAAACAGGAGCTGCCCAGGACTGACAGGAGCACTTCAGGGATGTCTGTCTTGCTCCCTCCTTCTCTAGTCCTCAGGAAGGAGGGAGAGGAGGGGAAAACAGCGATGTTGAGCTGATTTAGCTACAAACGGTACCATGAACTTCAAGAACAATTAGAAACTGCACAATGAATAATTCAGTGTTTTGTCACTTAGAGGGCTTCCCATTCTGCCTTTATAACTCAGAACCCTTACTTCCCTCCTTCTCGTTAAGGAGGAATCCTAGCTGGAGAGGCAACCTCCAGGGGCTGCCTGCCTGCTTAACACGCAGGTGGCCTTTCCCTGGGGTTTGCAGGAGACCCCAGATGGAGGCATGGTGACTGTATGCATGTGGGACCTCTATGGCATACACATCCTGGCCACACTCACACAACTGCAATACATAAAAAGGTATTTCCTGAAAACTCCTTCTTCTTTCTTATTTCCTGTATTGTTTGAGGAATGGGATGTAATACGAAATTAAAGGGAAATTATACTATGCTGAGAATCCTGGGGTGCTAATAATTTACAGCAGGATGGGTGTTTTTTTCTTGTGTGGGGTGGGTTTTTTTTTTTTTTTAGTTTTTTTTTGTTTGTTTGTTTGTTTTCCAGCAGAGGAAACTGTTACTCAGTAACGACAGGGTCTGACTAAAGACAGGAAAAGTGGGTTAGAGATGAGTGGGCAGACAGGCACGCACTATAAGTACAATTTTCTGGCACTTAGTTTGTGTGAAGAGCTGAAGACCTCTTACTGTCCTTTGAATGAAATTGCAGGCATTCCATGATTTTATATGTAAAAACAAACAAATAAATAAACAAAAAACCTTCTGTGCAAAAACCCCTTCTCTATTCTCGCTGCCACTGTCAATAGGAGTATTGCATTCTGGTGACAAAACATTGAGCAAAGAAAATGTGTGCCGAAATAAAAGCTTCAAAATAGGCTTCCAAGGACAACATATTGTTCCAGCTCAGAATAGAACTGCGCTTTTAAAAAGTCAGGGCTTACAAGTCAGTGTATTTATAGTGCCAAGATTTATTATTGCAGTGTTAGAGTTTATATACGCAACACTAAATATTATTATAAGGGAATAGTCAATACAGCCAGATGAATGTTAATATTTTTGGAATTTTTTTCTTAATTTTTTTTTTTACGTTGTAGAGGAACTCAGTATGCTTTCTAGAACACGTTTTAAGGAAGTTTTCAGGCCAAATTTTGGTATGAAACACAAAAGTTCCAAATTATTGCACCCATCTGCTACAACGAAGATATTAGTGAACTTGTATTCACTTTAATATTTTTCTGCCTAGGAAAGAAACACTCTTCCCATATAAGTCTGTTTCTGACATACTAATAAAACGCTCTGCTTTGCTGAATACCCCTTCAGAGCCCACAGGTCACTTCAGCCCCCTCAGAGCACAGGGGATGTGATGCAGGTTCTAGGCTGATTGCAGATCAGGACAGATCTATTTGCTTAAGCACAACTTCTGCAGTCCTGTCTTTCCCATGTGTGTCTCTTTAGCAAAGTACTCAGGCCAAATACCGCAAATAGTGGTATACTGAATTATTTCAGCCAGCCAGCTAAGGCTGGACTGACACTGAAAGGAGCAAACTCCTCTTCTCCCTCTGGTCCCAGATGAGAGCTCCCAAATCCTCCACTGTGGTCATTCAGATCATTTCCTTCATCCCATTAAAAGCTAATCCCACAGGAAAATACTTGGTTTTTAGCAGAACAGTCCCTGACATGTCTTTCTGCTTAGTGGTACAGTGCTGTCATGGGATGGGGGTGGGCAGAAGCAACACAAGGGATGGAGCAGAATGGGGATTTCAGGTCAGCTTCCAAGGCTCTGTTGTTTCCTTTCCTCTGTCCCTCTTCCAGGACTCTGCAGTGGTCCTAACACATCAAGTAAAGGCACGAGATGATTGTTGTTTGTACTCTCCAGTGACGTTGAGCCTTAGTTTATCACTTATTAAAAATCGTGAATATCAAAACTGAATATATCTCTGTGTCATTTCAGCACTGTGAGGATGTCATGCTACATAAAATGGCTTTCAGGAGATCTCACATATTTGGAAGGTTATTTGTAATGTGAAGCTGAATCAGCCAGACAGTAGAGAATAACATATGTCTCCAACGTTTCTTTACTGACAATTTTGCCAATTTTTTGTATCACAACACTTCTGCAGATAAGGCTATAAGAGTAGGTTGTTTCATGAACCACGGAACAGATGAAATTAGTCATTAGCTGTGACTACCCAAAGCTGTGCTGTTTTTGTTTGCCAGTCAGCATGCTTGGCTGACTGGCCAGTAGGTACATGTGTTCTGCTGCCAAAACAAGATGTATAACAGATGAATTCTGACTGTCTTTCACTTCCTGGCATTCTCCTTTAATCAGCCAACTTTCTTTGTGAAACCTAGAGGAATTCTGAGACTTCAACTTCTCTTTCAGTTAGCTGAAAAATAATCAATAATGCAAAATCTAGAAAGTGCAGTCTGACAAATGTACAAAGAGTTCAACTGTAAATGCCTTGGGAAACCAATGTCAAAATTCATATTAAAAATAAAATGTTGGGAGGATCCTCTCTTCTAACTGTAGTTGGATTCTATATTGCAGAGATCTGAAACATAATGTTTATATCAATCTTTACACACCTGAGCAGAAGGCAGTCCAGCTTTGAAAGGATAAACACTATCTTTCGCTTCAGGGTCTTAACCTCCATGGTTTTTTTGTCTGTATAGTCATACTGAGACTCAACCACTCTCCTGATCACTTGCTTGATCTTTCACGGTACATCACGTAACTTTAGGCAATGGTAATATTATGCTAATATTGCCATAATGTGTTATTAATCAGCATTGTATAAATATTTCATAAGTTAACTGCCTGAAATTGTAAGTGCCATAAAAACCTTACAAGAGGAACTCCTCATGAATAAAGACAATGCAGTCTGTTTTCCTTCTCTGAGAGACACTTGTCCTGAGAAGCTTGTCTGTTGCTTCCTATTATGTCAGTTGGCCTGGTAAAAGATACTTCTTCCTACAGTACATATCCTTCTCACATGCCTGCAACTATTTTGGTGACAACAATGCTGTCCAATGACTGCAAGTGCAGTCAGCTCCTGAGCTATGCTGCCCTTCATGGGAGAAGTTATCTGGTTTTGTGGCTTCTAAGGCTGGATGCATCTTAGGACAGTGCTTTGATTGCTTTAAATTATTCTAAAGATGCAAATTTGACAAGAAAACAGGTATTAAACTTTCACCTCTAACCTTAGCACCTCTGCCCTCACTTTTCTCCTAAATGTATTCCTCCATATGTATACACTTTCGAATGAGCAGCTTCATTCTCTTTCATATTGCATGTCGCCCTTTGGGTAGGTTGCTCATATGGAAGTGCTAAGCTCTCCTGTATTTCTAATTGCGAGCTACTATGTCAATCTTTAAGCCATTTTTAAAATGTAGTAACATTTTCTCAGTGCCTCCAGTGTCATCTGTATTTTTATATTTATATCTTTCCTCTTGACAGTTTATCTTTTTTTGTCACATTTGCATAGTGCACATTACAATAGGTCTCTGGTCTGGCCACAATAGGGACTCCTGTATATTAGTGGAACACAGTGAGAGTGGATGCAGAAGAGTAGGATAAACCCTGTACCCTAGTGGTGTGAAAGAACAGAAATAGAATGGAAAGTTCTCATCTTTGTGTGTGTGTGTGTATGCGTGTATGTCTTATAGAATCAATCATAGAATATCTCAAGTTGGAAGGGACCCATAAGGACCATCAAGTCCAATTCCCAACTATATATATATATATATATATATATATACATATACACACATGCGTGTATGTGTGTACATGTAAGAGATAAAAGAGTAACTAATATCTTTGCTCTTTCCTTTGATTTGGTTATAGTGATTCTCATTTTTAATTCCAAGTCCATGCGAACTGGGTCAATACCGCTGACAGACAGCTGAGGGATAGACACAGACATCTCCACAGTAAAAATTATTTAGATGGAGTGGCTGAAATAAGCATGTGCTTCATGAAGTTGGGGAGAACAGAATGTTATGACTAGCACATTTCAACCATCCGTTTTTAGAAATGCCAATTGCTCTGAGTTATGCAGAAAACAACAGCTTCTCACAGTGACCAGACCCTAATCCTGAGTTTGAAAGACGGCCATGGCTAGCAGCTGCCAACGGGTAGTAGGTGTGACGCCAAACACCTCAGAACTGTTCCTTACACGACATGTGGCTGGGCTGGGGAAACCGCTACTGTAGGTTATACGCCACGTGCTCAGCGAGTCCAGATCACATATGAAATACAGACTAAGGTATCACATTGCATGTTATCTAGAATCCCTTTAATACACACCTGGCATCCAGTTTCTCAGCACATTCAAATTCTTTAAATGGTCCTGTCTCTCCATAGTTAAGGTTGTCCAATTTTGGATCTTTGCTTGTCACATAAACAAAACAATCATCACTGTCCTAGTCACATTAGCATCCCAATCTGTGTGTTAATCCTGAGACTAATCTGTTTGAAGTAATTCGGACAAGAAATCATTAGGTTCAGTATTGCTGTTTTGCAACACTGTTATAGAGGGGAAAATAAATGAAAGCAAGAAATTGTAATTTCTTGTGTTCTTAGTCTTCTAACCAGTGTTCCGTACGCTAGGCTTTGTTCTTACAAACTTTTATCAAGATGCCTACCCAATACTTCTGAGATACCTGAAAGAATGCCATAGTTGTAATCACCATGACACGTTCCGTGGTGAAGGCTGGTCACTAGCATCTGTTATAGAGGAATTTTTCTGATTAATCCTGTTGGTCAATATATACTGAAAGATACATGCTACCTGGTTGAATGTAAATAATTCTGTCCATCTAAAACTTTTACATATGAATGCTCATGTACTCAAAAATATGAGGCAATCCAGACTGCCTTCTCCCACTCCAGTCCTGAGTGACATGGAAGAGTTTTGTGGAGATCAGCATTTCACTGTCTGTTCAGGGAGCAGAAGGTCTTGAATAAATTTAGTAAGTGCTAGTTTGAAAAAAAATAAAAAAAGAGAAGAAAATGGCTTTAGTTAAAATAGTTAAAATATGTATTAGATCTATTGAACTTCATGCCAAAGGGTGTTGTGGATGAAAACACGCTTTTTCTTTCAGGGGAAATTGTGCAAATAAAAGAAATATCATTTGGACATTATTAAATAGACTAAGTATGTCGAGTTTGACAGATCTCCATGAGCAGAAAGAAGACAGATATGGGGAAAAAAATTGGAAAAATGCTGTTACTTCCCCATTCATGTGCTTGCTTGCTTGTTCTTGCCCTATTCTTCCATTCTCCTGGAATAGGCTTATGAGTATTCTTGAGAAGAGGTTGCTGGTTAGGCAAACTCTTGGTCCAAAACAGCACATCTTTTCTTGCCTTCTTTAACTGCTTAATCCTGTCAGCACCTGAATTCTGTAGGTACCTTCTAGTCTGGTATAGAAGCTCATTAAGTATACATATTTTTCCCAATGCAAGTTCAGAATTAGATGAGCCTCCAGGTCCTTCAAGAAATCTGTTCTGCTTCAAGATATCAAAATAAGCCAGCTAATCAACACTTGTCATAGCAAGTAGGAACATTTTCTCAGGCAATAGGTGACCTACTGGCCAGGCGACTTTGTGCCACTTCGACACTCTTGAGTGCTATTATGTGCTCAGTCTCCTAATATAGCCCTGAAGCAGTAGCTTTCCCTTTGTGAATGGAAAATCTTGTTCAGATGCCAAAAATATTTTTGCCTAAATTGTAAAAAATCCCTGCTTCCACCTCTGACAAAGAAGTGGCACTGTCCTTGTTTGTTCAGGCTTTTCTCCTTGAGGCGCTCTGCCTCTATCACAGAAAACAGAGGATTTCTGTTCTGTGTTCCTCCAATTTTATAATCAAGCCCGCCCTGTATCACCACTACCAACCTTGCAGCTTTGGAAGATTAACTGAGAAGGCCCACAGAACCTGCTAACAGCATATAAGTGACTGAGAGGGTGCTCCTAAAGAGTGGTATAAGGAACTTGCTCACCACCAGACTCTCATGATTGGGTATTTACTTGTGAGAAGGGTTCTTCCCACTGCATTTTGGAGGGAGGGAAGAGGAGGGGTAAAAGGAGAATGAAGGCTCGGCTGTGCTTTTCACTGCTTTCGGAAGGAAATTCTCAGCAGTGTTCATGCAGGCTGTTCTTGTTTGGCCACTTGTCTGGATTGTTTGCCTCTGCTTGGGAGAATAAAAGCATTTTTGGAAAAGTAATCTTATCACATGAGAGGGCAATTAGAAATTTCGTAATCCTATCACCCTGTGCTGAAATTACCATGCCCAGTTAGCAACAGCTCTGCTTCTAAGAACAGAGTGAGCAGCAGCACAACATGAATTATTTAACTCGATGCTGCGCTTCCTGTTTTCAAGTCACTGGAATAATACAGGCACCGCAGACAGTAATTATCTCCAGCATAGAGAAGAAACAGTTAATGGAACCTGCCTTTTAAATCAATATTATTAATTCAAGGAAAGAAACAGCATGTACTATCTGACGCCTATGGAGTTTTGATCTGGGCTTGATGTCACGCTGAAGTAAGTGGTTGCCATGGAGATGCGAGTGCATGTCTGTGTATCCCTTCTCTCAAGCGGGTGGCGAGGGGTGTTTTTGGAGGGGAAGTGCCCATATGTAGTCAATTGCCATTGTTCTGGCGGAACCACACACTGGCCTCGCTGCTGCCTGCCGAACTGCGTCACCACACAGCAGTGTCAGCCCCTCTGAATAAAGACTCCCTGTTGAACCAGATTTATCCACCCTGCCATTTTCACTGTCATTTGGTTATCTACTTGTATTTTCTTGCTGCGTTAATGCAGTGTCTTTTACACTGTTATCACAGAATCCCTATGGCTTGCTATCTCACAAAGCTGGATGGATCTCCTCGTGTTTGCTTTATTCGTCACACTTTCGATTTGATTAAGGGAAAGTACCTGTACTATGCCAGCATATTTGCTTATTTTCTTCCCTCTTAGATGTAGAAGACCTTGAAAACCTGAATGTGCTTTTTTCCCCCTGTACAGATTCATAGCAACCAAAAACTTCTTATAATAGATCCTTGTATTAGATCATCATTATTAATTGCCAGCATATGTTTCTAGAACAAAGACTGGCAGTTTGGCGCAGTCTGCTATGATTAATAAACATATCTGTTTATTAACCAATTAAGTAATGGGTTAGTATGCCAGTGGCATGTGAAACCAGGGTGTTATTACTAAATGGAAGGTGTCAGACAAAATTACTTCTGCTACCTGAAGACAATGCAATGAGACATCTTCCTGAATATCAGGTGGAATTTGTGGGCTTATTTTGTTGTCCTCTTTGAGTACAATATTCAAAGTAATGTCTAATAAATTTATGCTAGAGATTCTGGAAAGTTACTGTCTTGGACACCATACAGAGAAGGAATCAGCTATGATGGGAGCAGATTTATCTATTTTTTTTTCTCTTTATTTTCTTGGCTTTCTTTTCCTCTCGTTTCTTTCTTCTCTGTCTTTATTTTGTGTATCTCTTATGTCCAGTAAATGTGAATTTGAGCTACCTAGGCTTCTCATTGAAAGTGATGCAAGAAGCTTCCAGAACAGGCAATACATGTACCCTCCTCTGCTACCATTCTCAGAAATGACTGAAACAGTTTTTCAGAAACATCAAATTGAATGAGCTTTAAGCAGACACGTGGCACGGGAAACTGCAGGAACTACAATTAAAGTCTAGTAAATTCCAATAATGGTAAACATTTTGATTGTGAGTAATGTGCTTGCTACGGATTCTCCTAATTACCCAGGGAGTGCAATTTCTTATTTGCAACTTACCCTATTAATATGAAGAATACAAACATTTATTTAGTCCTAGATTCTGTGGCACAAGCATGGTTGCTGAGGCAGTGTGATCACCACTGCAGGGATGAACAAGGAAAGAACTCCCTCCTGCCCCAACATGTTTTATTTATGTGTGTTTCATTCCAGCTGGCATGCACGCTGGCAACTCTGGGATCTCTGACCTCGAACTAAACTGCTGCAGGTCTGAGCAGGAGACTTGGCAGGTACTTGGTGAAGCTGAACTACTCTGCAAATGTTCTAGTTTTACTGAATCTATGAATTTTAACAGAAGTGTCAAAGGGATGTTTTTGAACAGCTTTATCAGTTCTATGAATGGCATATTCTTACTACTAGATTTCTAGAAGTATTGCCATATCACGTGGTTTTGCTTTCTAGTTGGGTGCTTTGCTGTGTTGTGAGAGTTGGCTGATTATTTTTGAGCTTTTGGGTCAGCCAATTTGGATGAAGAGGCCAGCCTCACCTACACAAATAAAGCCAATCTGCAAATAGAAAAGCAGTACATCTAAGCCAAGCAAGGAAATAATGAACTTTCACTTTTGAGAGTGGCAAGCTGGATTTCTAGTAATGCAAAAAAAAAAAAAAAAGTATTGCTATCTAGATGAAAGCCTCCAGTGCTCGGAAATCATGTAAGTTTTAACAGGGAAACAAATATTGGTTGGAGAGATGGGTAAACATAAACAAATCTGTATTTTAAAGTGTATTTAAACTAACCATCAGAAATGCACAGACATCAGCATATTCCCATGAAATATGTAAATGTCAGTGAATTTTCATTTTGACAAGGCTTTCTGTTAGAAGACATCTAGGCAGGTTTACTTTCTTCTACATAAGGTCCTGAATTTTTTACCTAGTTGACTGAAAATCCTACTATACCTGCTGTAGTAAACCCTGGATTTATTGTTTTCTTAATAATTGTTTGGATACGCTACCAGATATCTGAGATTTCTGCGGTTTCCTGGACCTCCAGCTTCAATGCAATCTGCCAAGGAGTGAAGACAACTCTGCGTGGACAATCTGTAAATTATTTTTGTAACCAACGCGACATTTTTGGTGAAGCAGCACATACATAAGTGAAAGTCACATGAGATTCTGGACAAGGATATCTAATCCTCTAAATCAGAAGGATACTCACTGGGTGCTGGCCACACTTGAATTGCATTCATTGATTTAAATTATAAATGTTGCTGGGGCAATGTTCACCTCTTCTATAACAGATTATTTCCAGATGTAGGAAACCTGAGGGGTCTGTTTTTATTGCTCTCCCATTCTACAAAACCACCACCAGGAAAGAGATACAACTGCTAAATAGAGTTGCAATGTTTGCTGTTTAATCTGGTCCATTATGCAGAAAGGAAATAAGATTTTTCAGGACCTGATGGAGACTGTATGTAGGCTAACAAAAAATTACATTGGTGTTGGTCACAGTTATGAGACATTGAGGTGTGAAGCTGCTTTCTACTTGCTTTTTTAGAAATCTGACATCACATTTTTTTAGTTTAGTGCAAAACTTTTGAACACCTTCATGATCCTGTGTCTCATAAATCACAGGAATTTTTATTCTAGAGAGGCTCTCTAATGAGAAAGCTCCCCACTTCTGTAGTAAAATTTATATATTGTAATATTTCTAAAACAAAATATTGTGGGATTTCAATTGATGTATATATTTGAGTTTTAGGAGTATTACTAATTTGTTTATTAATTTTATCTTTACGATGTCAATATTTTTGGAGGCCTGACCATCTCTTGTAAATGTCGCAAAGTCTTGGAGCTTTGTTTTAAACTTAAAATGAATGAAGAATAGAAATAGACTTGTTTGTTTGTTTGTTTATCCTATTTTTTTCAGTTCATTCAGGTTCTTTGGCAGCTTTTCGTTGCATGCAAAAGGACATCTTTGGCCTCTGTCAGCAGCTATGGCCTATTTTATGTTCTGAAAAATCTTGCCAGAATGGCCCCCTCAAGCAACAAATGGTCCAATTTATTTATGACAGTGCCAAAAAAATTATTTCCAGGATGTCCATAGGTCAAGAGCTCCACTGAAACAGAGAATGCCTCGAGGATCTATTGCATTGTTTATTATTTACTGTGTATGTTTCAGTGATGCCTAGAGGCCACAATCAAAATCAAGGAAGTGGAGTGAGATTGAAAGAATGATGATCTTGCTTCCGGTTTGAGACTACCCTTATAACTCTGTCACTCTGTGTCCTGTTACCATTTCTTCTAGGATGTTAGTCTACCCATCAACAATTTTCTTTCAAGATCTCGGTCCATTATTCCCCTATTCCTATCTTTGCCTAGCTGTTGTCTTAAGACCACTAGTTACTCCGCTAAAAGGATGTTTAAAATACATTTCATCATTTATCTTTTTTGGTTTCTTCTTCTTTTACACACACAAGGAAATGTATATGATATGAATGAAATATTTCAGCAACTTGCTTCTCAGTGTGTTTTTAAAATTTTCAAAAAATATTTTAAAAAAATGTTTAAGAAGTTCAGCTTTTGCAGGTAGTCTTTGGGAAGGTGGGTACTACTCTGTGTGCAGAGCTGCAAGTCAGCTAGGGAACTAAAGAAGTGTGGAGAGCCCTGAAGACAAGGCTCATCAGAGCAACTGCTTGTAATAAAACCCAACCCATTCTGCTTCTTTGTTTACACATCTTCTCAGTCCTCCCAAATTTTCATTCTGATTTGGCCTGGATTACTGTGTCCAACTCTGGAACCCTTGGTACAGGAAGACATGGACCTCGTCATGATGATCAGATGATCAGAAGGATGGAGTACCTCTCCTATGAGGACAGGCTGAAAGAGTTGGAGTTTTTCAGCCTAGAGAAGGCTCCAGGGAGACCCTGTTGCAGCCTTTCAGTACTTAAAAGGGGTCTATAAGAAAGATGGGGACACACTTTTTAGCAGGGCCTGTTGTGATAGGACTAGGGTAATGGCTTTAAACTAAAAGAGGGGAGATTCAAGTTAGACATGAGGAAGACTTTTTTTACAATGAGAGTGGTAAAATACTGAAACAGGTTGCCCAGATAAGTGGGAGATGCCCCATCTGTGTAAACATTCAAGGCCAGGCTGGACGGGGCTCCAGACAACTTGATCTAGTTGAAGATGTCCCTGCTCATTGCAGGGGGTGCTTGGACTAGATGACCTCTAAAGGTCCCTTCCAACCCAAACTATTATATGATTCTAAGATTCTATGATTCTATGACCTCTCCTTCAGTCATGCAACAAAATTATTCTGAATGACCTATGTACACTGAGAGATTTTATCGGGATAGTGGAGAAGTTGTGAGCAAAACACTGAACGTGAACATTGACAGTGATTTTTTTGTGATTGTTTGTAGGAAACATAAATTTTTCCCCCTTTTTTTTTTTCCAAACAGATCCATAGAGATCACAGTATATTTGCTGCAGGTATTCAGTTCACGTGAATAAAAGTCAATTTAGGAGTGTTTAATGTTTGCAATGTTTGTGGGATATGGTAGTTTCTCTTCTTGCTTAACTAGTCTGAACTTTTAAAATATGAAGACAATGAAGACAGGATGGATTTTCTGTGCTTGTTCTTATTGGTGAACCTGTCACAAAGAATAAATAACAGAAATATGCATTTAGACTGTGTAGTGGAATAAAACGTTTGCGAAATTTTCCAGGCCTCTAGATTTCACATTACAGATTCCTCCTCTTGAGGAGGAAAGATGGGTATGGAAGGACAGTGGGGTGAAGGGGAAAATTTGAAACAATTTTATTGACTTAAGAGAGTGGCTGGGTAGTAGGAATTAATCTATATTTATTCTGGTTTGGGGATAAGTTTTTCAGGGGTTAATTAACATCATGCTCTGTTCATTTCTTCTTTGTGCACTCTGTGGAAATGGATCTATCCTTTAATTTATTTTTTCCTAGTGTAAAATGTTATAATACCATCTTTTCCTGTCCACTAGGTCAGACAGGGGTCCAATTACTCATTATAGCAGGAATTCGTATTTCTGGAGTTTGATTCTCTTGAAGCCTTTTTATGCTTACTCTCTCAGTCAGGATAAGCAGGATGAAAAATGAGACCACAGAACACTGAGATCAGCAGTGTTTTCAGCATCTGCATGCAATAATGTGATTTGACTGACTTGCATGGACCTGAGCCCAAAACACACAGAAAAGGTTTATTTAAGCTGTGTTGGCTGACATGTGGAAGATGTTCCTGCTATAAAAGTTATGCTGATTATGATATGCAATCATTTTCATAAAAGCAGACAGGCTTGTGTCGGTTTTGTCCCTTAGCTTGTGTTCGTCTAGCCAGTTTCCACCTCGCTGTTTGTAAAACAGCTTGTACATCTTTAATAATTATATAAAGTTGGTTCAGGAAAATAACCACAATTCTATTCATCTGTACTGCATGGAGGTTTGGTTCATTAGTCTCTGAAGGGAGAGACAGAAAATAATACAACACATACTTTATCTTCAGTACAACTCAGGTTACTACGCAGAACCTCCTACTCACCACGCTTCAGTGAGTCACGCATGCTAAGCATAATGATCCCTCTTTTTTAATGTGCTGTGATGCTAATTTTCTCATTTACAATTATAAATGTTACATTCATTTTAAAACGTTGACAAAATCAGATTGCCAAAAATATATAATAATGTAACGGAGTAATTTTAACTCATTCTAAAATCAATTTTTTTGATTGCTGTACGTTATTATAGCTATTTTGCATTAGCTTTGTACAATATGTGCCCTGATAAAATATTGGGAAAGATGCTATTAACCATATTTGTCAAAGCTCTTTCTGTGTGATTAGGTTTTGTATTACTAAATTTGAATAAAACATCAATCATAGAAGTGCTGAATTACAATGCAACTTTTACTAAAATGTTGGCTGAAAAACACTCCTCTTCACTTAGACCTTATCTTTTTTCCCTGGATTTGGAGTTACATAATGGATTTTTTTCTGGCCTTTTTGATAGACTTTTTTTAATATTTGAGGAAAATGAAACTATGGATCCATTTGAATCCAAAGATAGATTTCCATATTCAAATGAAGCCAGAGAGCTATATAACATATTCTACCTTCAATAATTTCCAGTGATATACAAAGGTTTATCTCTACAGGTCAAAAAAATCCCAACCATCCTATCAACCAGAAGGAATTGTTAAATTATTTAGATACAGACTTTGCTAAAATTAATGAGAAATTTATTTACATGGCCTTTTTCAAGTAAGACCCAAACACTCTGTCTAAGCCCCAATTCAGGATGATACGAACAAGTTCTCATCTGAAGGGTCTGTTGCTCAATCCTCTGTGATGAACTTTGTGGGTGTACGGTGCTATTTGAATCAGAGTTTATATACCTTCTGTCATGATGAAATGCAAGCAGAGCAAGCACAAGCCTACGCAATAGACTGAGGATTTACAGTGCATTATGTAAGGCCAAGGCACAAATACACAGGAGTCCCTTGACCTGGAGGTAAGAGCCTGAGACGTAAGGGGTTTCCCTTACACACACAAATCTGGGAGACAAATAATAGAAGCCAAATGAGAGAAAACAAAATACCATGATACTTCTTAAAGAGCATTTTGTAATATCTTAATATTTTTTTTGAGAGAATTTGCACTCAAAAAAGACTCTTTGGATAAGCCTACGTAACTCATAAATCAAGCACCATGTGTCCTTGTGCCTTTTCTGACAGTCTATATATTGATAACACCCAACATGTATTAATGCTTGTGTTCCCTAACAAGTCTGTAGTCTTTCTTCTATTTCTGGTCAGTGAATTCTTTGTACAGGAGTGCTTAGATGCCTTTTCGACACAGGCCAAGTCAATACCAGTGATGATTCGTTGTGAAATAGTGCTGATGCTCTTGGACATTCTCACCATCTTTGTCCACCTGAAAATTGATTATTTTACTCTCAGCAAGTTATTATCCACTGTACTTGGTAGAGAATCAATTTTAGAAATCTGTTTCACTATTCAGGAAGGTTGAATAGACTCACAGAAGTACTTTTATGCATTTCTGTTGTCTGGAGAGAAAATTTAACAACTGGCTTAGATTAGAACCTGGTAAACATCTGTATTTAGTGTAATTTCTTGCCTTGAGTATTCCAGATGCCTTCAAATTTGGCAAATATGACTGGTGGCCTAAAGAAAATTCGGGTATTTGTGGAGTAGGAGCTAGAGCATAATTAGAAATTGCTTGGGCAACTCAACCAGCATTTGACATCCGTGTTGAGACAGACTGAGACACTAAATTTAAATGTGTACTGGAAGGTGACTGCATGTGAGACAGATGTTTAAGTTTCTATTATAATCAATGAGGATGCTATTCATTTGCCTAATGTACTTGTTATCTGAGATGTCCCAGGGTACCTAGCATGGTTTCCCACTGCTATGACAAAAGGGTGTAGGTCTCCTATAGGCTCCACTCCATACCTGACATCCTTCAGCTGACATCCTGGACACCTGGGGAATCTCAAATGATGCTAAACACCAAAGGTTATGCAACAGAGTTGAATGTCAGATCTAGTCAACAGAGCTAGTGGAAGTGAGAAAGCTATTCAGCTCACCCCAAAATAGTCACCCACTTTCGACCATCTCAGTATCTCTCTGTACTGCACTGGCTCCACTGACTAGATTAGCAAAAACTTTAAGAAAAGCAACTTATATCTAGTTGCATGTCTGGATGAGGAGCTGAAATCCACCCCAGCCGACAGAGGCCTGAAGTTACGTGACATGAATCGTGTTTCCAGTGTTCAGTAGAAGAATACACAAGAGGTGATTCTCCCACCCTCACGTTAACACTGTCATCCTCAGTTTGGAGAGGCTTGCCAGGCTGCTAGCAACAAGCTGTTTATTTAAAATGTCAGTTATGTAATTTATGACTATTTAAATGTTTTAATCTTTATATTACAGTAAGTTAACATACTTTAAAAATTACTCTCACTTCCCACTTTATTCACTCTGAAGTTACCAGAGTTCTGATTTTTGTCATCACATCAGTGAATATAACAATCTAAGCAGTCTGAAATTTCAGCAGCTGCCTTCTTCTCCATGTGTAGTTCTCTGACTGTTTTGTGGGACAAATACGATGCTTAACAAAAGCAGATTACTTGAAATAATGCTTTTAACTACGCAACTTCAAAGTGATTTGTGTGTGTGTGTGTGTGTGTGTGTGTGTGTGTGTGTGTGTGTGTGTGTGTGTGTGTGTGTGTGTGTGTGTGTGTGTGTGTGTGTGTGTGTGTGTGTGTGTGTGTGTGTGTGTGTGTGTGTGTGTGTGTGTGTGTGTGTGTGTGTGTGTGTGTGTGTGTGTGTGTGTGTGTGTGTGTGTGTGTGTGTGTGTGTGTGTGTGTGTGTGTGTGTGTGTGTGTGTGTGTGTGTGTGTGTGTGTGTGTGTGTGTGTGTGTGTGTGTGTGTGTGTGTGTGTGTGTGTGTGTGTGTGTGTGTGTGTGTGTGTGTGTGTGTGTGTCTTTTTGTGTGTGTTTTGTTTGTTTGTTTTCTGCAAGTTCTTCCATGGGAAAGAGCCTGGGCACCCCTTAAGCACATTATTTCATAGATGAAAACCTAACAGACTAGATGATAACACCCCTTTACTCCCAAATCTGTCAGATATTGAACATTCCGTTAGGTCACTTCCAAGGAATAAAATTTTGTGAAGTACAGCACTAGCACAAACCAATGGTGCAATTAATTTCATCTAAACACTAGTTAGTTAATATAACCATACTCAGAAAACTTAATTTTCGTTAGAGCTACTAGCATAGGGCATATCATGCCTATCATAGCGTATGGATTGTCATGCCGATCAGCCTAGATGTACATTCAAGGAGTCAATTCAGATTTTTATAGGCATTAGTAGGGAGAATATACTCTCTTGCAACATGGAAATTTTAGTTATAGTAATGACAAACTAGAAGGTGAAGTAGAGAAGTCAAACGATCAAGCAAAATTATTTAAGACTAAAACTCCTTATCCTTAGTCATGTTAATATTTTGCTCAGGAGTGTGTTTTTCAAAGCTACTTCTAATTTAAGCAATCTGTGGAAGCTTGGTGCATGTGCACACACACACAGAGTGAAGGTAAAAACTACAGGACAGATTTAGCTATGCAGGGGCAGAGAAGGAAGCAAGGACCTGACCTTTTAAATATTTAAATTATTTGGATTGTGCCTTCCAGAAGTGTGTTTACCTTCTCTGAAGAAAGGATGTGTAAGATGCAAGCAGCTTTCTTGATTCCTTGCTCTACACAACTGAGGTAGGATTGATGTACATGATTGGCAGCAGTAAATGAGTCCCAAAAGCAAAGAGGAAGTGGATTAAATTGTGGCTTCTTAATTTCTTTCCTAAAACACTGATAGACAAATGCAGCCATATGACACACCTTGCTGTACTGCACTGACAAAAACTCCTAAAACATAACAGATTTATTTTTACAAACACACTTGCATCTCTATTTTCCACTTTCCCAAGCGTATTGGTCAGTCAGTTTGTCCAGGGCAGAATCAACTGTGGTGTATTCAACAGTATTTGGTTAGGAGGTGTATTTTGACAACATATACAAAGGCATTTCATATGTATATAAAATATAGATATAAGAATATGTTTTGTGATGTTAAACCTGTTAGAAGGCTTGAATAAAAGCAGAATATCAAAGACAGTAGAAGAAGTCTGTTGTTTATGGATGTAAACTGTGCTAAAATTATGTCTGGATAAAAACATCTTTCAAAAAATTTCCTATTATTCATACACACAGTCAAAAAAGCTGTGAAGAAAAGTTCTTCTACATTTCATTCTGAAGTTTCTTAATGGTTTTTCTGTCCTAGAGATAACTGTGACAGCTTACCTTTCTTAAACCGGGTATGTTTTGCTTTTGCTATATGCTTTGGAAACTTACTAAGGAACCTTTGAACTTCTAGTTGAAACAGGCAAAGAGCTTATAGAATAAAACACACCTGTGGAGGGCAACATACAGACCATTAATATGTAACTATAAAACTGAATCATTATCTTAAAATTACAAATTAAGAAAGGCTGATCTGGTGAGGTGGAGGGAAAGAGAAAAGGCAATTTGAAAGGTCTTTTTCACTGAAAGTCACTTTCACCGAAAGTAACTGCAGCATCATGTGTCTCTGTGTAACAGATACCTTGGCCAGAGATTGCTTACACTTAGAGTATGGACTTCACAAACTATTTCTCTGTGCTCTGTAGTATATTACCATGTACTAACACTGTTTGAGACCTTGTGTAGATATATCACCAGCTTGAGCTACATGCCCCCGAAAACCTTTTTTCGAAAAACTAAGATAACCTATTTCTTAATAACCACAGAACATTATTTAGGCTAATTTTATTCACTTCTGCAATTATTTTGGCATTCCAAGGTTGCTTTGTATTTGTTGAAAGATTGAAAGCTACACAGGCGAAAAAAAGAATTAGTGTTTTGCATATTAATACAACAGAGTCTGTAATTTTAGTCTTTCTTGCTCATACAGTATAAATTTTCCAGTTATTAAGGGTAATTACTGTGGTGCTCAAGAAACCAGGAATGAGGGAAAAATAGCAAGATTCAATTCTGGAAAGCTGTGATAATAATAGAACCATTTTTAGTGAAGATGAAGGAAAAATATGTGTTAAAGGTCAAGGAAAGAAAGATGTTTTAACTAACAGACGGAAAATGTTCAGTCAAATTGCATTTATTTAAGGCCCTTAAAACTCAATTTCCTCAAGAAACATCCAGAAGACAAATGTTTATATAGTTGCTCTTTGCAGCCATGTTTGACTCATGTGATTATGAGTGATAGATTGCATTTCTACTACAATATTTGCCTTTTCATTTGTTACCATTTCTGACATGGTTCTAACCACAAAAGAATAGAGAGGAAGAAAGAAATCATAAACAAAAATTATTTTTCCTGACTAACAGCATGAATAAGACTTGTTTTCCCATGTTTCTTGTCTCTCCTAGGTTCTCTCCTGTTCACTAAAGGGTCGGTATTAAACACAAAAAACTTTCTCAGCCGCTTCTAAGGCATTTTTGTTACTTATTGGACACTATGCTGGTGGTTTTTCTGCTTTCTTTGAATTTTCAGGGTCTTAATATGCTCTCTATGATTCTGTGGAATTTATTTGCAACAGGAGATCAGACTCAAAACCTATTTGGTGCTATGACAGGAGGGAGCATGTGTGCAGATGGAGATATGCAGCACAGCACACGTGCATGGAAACAGTCACTGATTTCACAAGCATGGCTTGCAAAGCAAAGGTGAAAAGATGGGTAAAAGGTGAAAATATTTTTAAAGGAGTATGAATGACATACATTACGGTATGCCTAACATAAAGGAAGGAAATAATAATATAAGAAGAAAAAGGGAATAAGTCAGAAATTTAGATAAAGGAGGCACAAAAAGCAGGGAAGTGTCAATTGCCAAAGATTTAGAATGAAAAGAGATTGCAGAACCAAAGATATTTGTGCTGGCTGACACAGAGTTTACGCTTACAGAGTTACTTTAAAAAATCATCCTCAAATATACCAGGAAGTACAAAAAAATAAAGTAGTTGTGTTTTTTGTTGTTGTTGTTGCGTTTTTTTTGTTTGTTTGTTTGTTTGTTTTCCCCAGGACAATTTCTTTCTCGTTGAACAGCTGTGCTCTGGAAAATAAACGTCACATTGTACAAATATTTTGATAATTTTTACGTCCTTCCCAAGTTTAATTTCCTTTGTTACAGCTAATCTCTACAAGCCAATCTAGGATGTGGATCTGTGCAGGTACAATTCTTGGATGGCTGTTAATTCATTTCGTTGACTGTGTATGTTCAACAGCACACTTAGGACCGAGCAGCATCTCAATTGTATGCATTGAGAGCATTGCTTGTGAATGCAGGTGTCTGCTGTGATGGCTGAGACAAAAACTCCATGGCAATCCCAGCCTCTGCCAATATCTGTGCACTGACTGAGCAGAAGGTTTTGGCAGAGACCCCCTCGCCCGTTGCCTCTTCATTACTCTTCTAAACATACAACTCTGTATGTCAGTTTTAAAGAACTGAAAAAATGGGCTTAGAAAACTGTACAAACTATGAAATTTTGCATCACCTTTTCAGTGACCAGTATTTCCGTACAATTTTTTTGCTTTCAGCTGACACTTTATATTTAGTATGTTAAAAAGTTCTGTAAAGAAGATTACAGACTCACCCTGAATGGTGCATATGGCTGCAGAGACACAGAGCAGCCATAAAACCAACTCAATAATTTGAAGTTGGTGCATTTATGCTCTTTAACTGAAACAGAGCATCACTCATTGCCCACTGAGGACAGTGCACAACTGCGAGTGGTCCCTTACTTCCCATGACACCCAGAGATGAACACAAAGATTTTTTACCAAATTGATTTCTACATAAATGCAACTTTGTCTTTCCCCTCCGAGTCTCCCAGTTCTGCTGAAGTGCTGTTGGACATCCAGCTCTTTCAGGAATCGCTCGTCTGCGTACCTAATTTGGGCTTCTATTTTTGAAAAACTTGACAAAGGAATGGCTTATTGGTATGAGCTCTAGCCTGGATTTGCTAGAAGCATACTTGCTGCAGTGGTCACATCTTTCCAATACACATGAGCTAGCTGTTAACATGAAGGAGGGAGATGAATTACTTATCACAGAAGAAACGAGCACAAGTGGGCACCAGAAATGCCGGCTGCTATATTTAGCTTGTAATGCTAATATCGGAACGTCATAGTCGTGCCCTCTTCCTTAATGGCAGCTCTGTGAGAGTCTATCTAGATTTTATGATCTTATATGGAAAGTAATCCAGCTATTTAGGGAACTATGCTGTGTGCTGTGTACAAACAGTGAGGCTACTTACATCTGTTCTCTGTGTTATCAGCACCATTAAAAAGTCACGTCAGTTGGGAGGATGTTCTGCTTTATAGTTTCTGCTTTTTTTGTTTCTAAGGAAACCACTTATCCACACTCGCTGTGCCTGCCACATCCTCAATTTGCACACACTCGGAGTAAGGAAAAGCAGTACATCAGAAATCCGTTCTTAATAGTACTGTAAATGTATCAGTATTAGTCATCTTTTTGTTTTTTAGGTTAGACTTTCTGATTTAGCAAATGTCCTGCTTTACGTAGGTTTCCACAGTGAGCTAGCGTGGAGATACTAGGCCACAGTTCTGGTCAGCACTTTGTGGGGAATTTAGCTGCTACTGAAAGCCAGAAGGACTAAAAAACATTGTGTTTTGTTTAGGTAGATGATGTATAGAGGGAAAATTGTAAAAGAGGTGAAGGTTAAAATGCTCTTTAAAAACACCTGTGTTGTCTCCTTCCTTAGTTTCATAGAAAAGACTCTTTGTGTTTATGGAATTTGAGTGGAAAAAAATATTTTTTTTCGAGTAGTAATTGATACCAATGAAAAGGCCAGGAGAATTATTATTTTCCCCTGAATCTACGCCTTCTCCATGCTTTACCAGGTGTTTTGAGGAACTACTTTTCAAAATTATAGCTTTTGTCACACATTGTTTTTAGACCTTTCAAAAGTTTTTAAGCTTAACACATTTTGGACGTATCAGGAGCTGGATTTCCCTCAGTGTGAATGAGTTAGGGCTTCATAACCAAGGAGAAACTCTCATGAGCATTTTTAGAAGCGTATGACATTTTGGATAACACTGTTGCGAACAAGGAAGAAGAGAGTCAGAGTTCTCAGCCCTCCTGGCCTCCTTGTGGCACCATGTTTTAGCAGCCAAAGTTTAATGAAGGCTGAGTATCCATTGTTTTGCTGAAAAGTGGATTTACTGACCTATGATTCCATCTTTATTGTCCTGAGAGGTCTTACTTGAGAGAGGTGGCAGCATGTCCTTTCACAGTGGCACGTTAACTATCTTGGTTGAAACTTCTGGGGTTTTTTTGACCTGTTGGTCAGAGATATGGTGGTCTGGAATTGTGGCAGATTTTCTATGAATATGTTTAGCCAAAGAAATGGGTGACCAAACATTTCAAGGGCTCCTTCCAGATGGAATATGTGCCACTACATTGTGCTCACAGAAGATTTAGCTTCAACACAACTCCAGCAGGCAGAGAATTTAGAACCAGCCAGAAGTTTTCTGATGGACCGATTTTCTCATGGAAGTTCAATTTGTCTAAAATCAACTCTTGAGGATATTGTGATTTTAATAAAAGGGTTTCATGTTTCAGGAAAAAAACCCCAATATTTAAATTAAGATCAAAGAGCAATACATCATTTGATTAACATAGCCAAAGATGGATTAATTTGGATAAGATTTTATTATACAGGAGGTGAAATGTCTTTGTTTCTGGCTAACACACAAAGGAAGCCATGGTACTAGCTATATCTTGAAAATCATAGGTTTCTTTTAAGCAAACATCTTAAAATGATAAAAGAAGAAAGGTATTACCATAATTTATATAAATTCCCTAGGTAGTTTTAATATGAAACTTTCATTTTTAGGGTACATAGAAATGTAACAGTAACATGTGAAAGAATATTGTACAGGTATAGATTACATCATAAGTGTTTACAGCTGCAACCTAGCTTTGGTGTACATTTACTGGTAATAATAAACACTTAAAATTGGCTTTGTAACTTTTCATGGTTCCTCGATATAAAAGCATAAAGCTGGCATAATATTACAATATGACTCACAAACAGATTTCTGAAAAAAATGTTAAATTTGTTTCACTTGTGAAGTATTATGTACTATAGGTATTTGGTCCTCTATGTAGTATATTTTAATATGCTTATGAAAACCTACAGCTGTATATAATTTAGTATGAATAATTATCCATTTGAAAGCTCACTCATTATTAGCTGTTTTTAATTTATTATTCCAGTCATATAATCAAGGAACTGAAAAATACTGCAAGTGTTAGGTAAGCAATCACAGCAAGATTCATTTTCAGCATGTAGTGGGAAAGTATGTCCTATGGGACAGACACAGATTATCAGGGTGACGAATCCCATGTTTGTGAATAATTATGATATTTCCAGAAATCAGGTCAGGTTTCCTGATATTCTGGGAATAAAACTGCTTGCAATCATACTAGTTGTTAGTTGCTCTATAGCTACTGTTTTAACCAGTTTCATGTTTTAAAATGGTTTTATCCACCTTTTTCATGCACATGCGTTGACTGTACAAAGACATTTTGGAAACGTTAAAGTCCTTGGTGCGAGGAGGATGAACGACCTGGTTTCTTCAGGTCCTATTTCCACTCTCCTATACATCTTCTGTCCTTACAGGACAATTTTAGTGCTCCAAAGTTAGATGTTCTGCAAACTTGTGTATTTGGGACTTAACACAGATTTAAGTAGATAGAGGCTGGCATATTCTGTTTGGGACATTACATGGTCAGTGTGACTGCATGATGCAGAATCCTTTTATAAGCAACAATATCACTGAAACTATGACACCACATATTTTTCAACTAAACCCAACATGGTTAAGCAGTAGAGGGAAAAAGTACAAGCAGTATCCCTGCACAGCTACTTGATGTTATCTGTCTGCCCTTTTACAAGAGCCAAAAAGAGAATCAGAACATTAACAAATAGCTTCTATTCTCACAGCTCAAATAACAAGTTGCGTAGATGGAAGCAGAAATATTAGATTTCACATTATTTGGTTTTTTTTTTTTTTCTCCCTCTACCGTCTTCTGGAGTGTTATTAGTAACAGAGGTAAGTAAAAATGTTGTAAAGGTTTAGTGTTCTGTTACCTGCTAATTCCTATGTCTACCTCAGTCACTGAGATTTTACAACCAGCTATAAGGAGATTACTTCAAATCCTTCTCAATCACTACAAGGAATATTTCTAAAGGGACCCCAACAGGTGTTGAATGCCCATATTTTTATTTGCCTTTTGGAGTTATAGTCAGTTAGAAAGTTGGGGTCCAGGGAGTTTCTTAAAAATAATTATTTTTTCAGGTATTCTACCAAGATTAAGGCCTGTTGTGTTTGGTACTTTATATTCCTTGGCCAGCAGAGCCATGTTTACTAAAATGGATTTCTTCTTTTTTCTCTGTGCCAAAATAACTTGCTTTATGTTCAAGACTCCCAGTCTAGGAGTAAAACAAAACAAAAAATTTACAGTGCCACATTCAATTATTTATTTAAGATAGGTAAGAGTCACCCTGCAGTTACCAGCAGCATCTGCAGGACTCATCCTGCATCCTACCAGCCCCACCACTAAAACCTGAGAAAACCAGCTGGAGAATGGTGCTTTCAGACATTTTTTAACAACTGGCTTCAGATACTCATAACTACACGTTGTAATGAGTACTATATGTACAAACAGGTACAAACACTAGTACACATGCAAAAATCATTTAACAGAGTTTTTATGAATGAAGTAAGCAATCATTATAGAGCTGATCAGTCTGTTGTTTCCTGGGAGAGAGATGCAGTAGAATTGACTTTTCAACTCACATTTGCCTATAACAAGTGTTACCTAGATCCATGGCAACATGCTGATCATTTCACCTTTTATAAACTATTTATGAATGTCCACTAATAAAAGTTTACTTTTACTTTATCTATGGAAAAGAATTATTGGATGAAAAAGTCTGCCTTATACAAGCCCCTGCCTTTGTCCCAAAAATGAATGCATATGGCTCCTGCTGATGTTTCAGGTATGTCCAGTTATCTTTTAACTGTTTTTGTGCAATGTACACCATATGGCCAGAAACACTGAAATATAATACATTGTCATTTACTGACTTTAGGGAACTCTTTCTTAAATTAATTAAATGGGATAACTCACTAATGCAAGTGCTGCCTGTGATGTGTGAGGGGTCTAAAACAATAAATGAGTTACAAGCAAAGCCATTTCTGGAAATTGAGACAAACTCTTTTGACTGGAGAGGTGGGCTCACATCTGCAAATATTTTTGTGCTTCTACTTTTCTGACTGCAAGGGGTGATCTTATATAGGGAAACACACTCTTTTTTTCCCCAAAAAAGCACATAGTATGCATTAGATTAAGTTGGATTAACATCTCTCCTTAAATTCCTGTACTTCATATTAGCAAAAATTATTGTCAAAGTTCGAACTTATTTAACTGAGATTTTGTATTTTAAAGGATCTTGGCCCAGAATATTAGTGTCCCAGTCACACAATTTTTCTCTGACTGGTTTAATGTGATTGCAGGTGAAATACTGCACGCGAATGCAGGAAGAGCATAGATTTGAGCTGTATCTTTAGTTTCCTTGCCCACTGTCTCTGAGCCCCAAACGATATAGTGTCAGAGGGGATGTCTGAGTCTGTCTGTCCAGTATCAGAAGAAAACTATGATCTAAACAAGAAAAGCAAAATGATCTAATGTGAAAATAGGCATTTTGGCTCAAATCTCTTTTGCAAAATCAAACAAAGGACTTATTTTTCCGGTCAGTGTCAGAACAAAATCTCTAGCAGAAGTCTAAATCTCAAAAAATGCAGCAAAATGAAATCCTTACCCTCCAAACAGCACTGGCTTGGGCAGTTTGCAAGTATCCCTCTTTAATGCCAAATACAAACTCCTGGCATGTCCCCAAAGTGGTCTCTGAATCTGTAATTGCTTTCTTAATTTACCAGAAACAAGGCCAATGGAACTGGGAATGCCAAGAAAAAGGAACAAGGCATGTGAACTGCTTTACCTGTTGGTGCCAAATGTATTTTTGCATGAGAGGCTTGCAACTTCATATTTTCTAATATGAAACTGCCTCATTGTCTATTTTATGTATGGAATAAACTGGAAATACTTTTAGCTATGTTCATAATTAAATGTGTCATTAAAATGTATGCATACTCAAAGAAAATTGCACGTTACACTTATTTCAAGAGGTCTGCATCAGAAATTGTAAGCCCAGCACTTGCAATGCTCTCCTGAGAACCCATAATCCCCGCCAAAAAAAAAATCCTCAGGGCGATGTCAGCAAGATTTCCATCACTGGGGCCCCATAAACTAGGATTACCCATTTAGGGAGTTAAACAGGAGCAATTGTTGCTACATCTGTCTTAGAATGAGCGCTCCCCCCGCTCTCCCCGCAGCAGCTCCGACAGCATGAGAGCATTATTTCTCAGTGCCACCTTCTACTGTTGCCTTATGAAGAATTTATATGTTTTGAGTTTTCCTTCATGGCAGGCGTCCAGCAGTGCTGTACTATAAACCTGCCACAAAGAATGAAAAAAGTGCAGTTTTCAGTTCAATTGGGGGCCCAGACTGATGAGCTCAGACAGGCCAAACCTCTAAAGGTTAGTGAGTCTGAACCTCGGCTGATTCACTGAGCACCATCAAATTATGTACTACTAAGGAGGTAGCAAACATTTTTAAAGACTAATTACTTGAGGAGGTTGTGGAGGGTGATTAATAGACCCAAATCCTTTATTGGAGTTCTCTTGAGGAACCCTAATGAAATAACAAATCCAGAGAGAGAACAAATTCTTTTCCTTTTTTGGCAAGTAGTTAAGCCAAACAATGCTGCCAGCTGAAGGCATCATTAAAGGGACGGCTTACCACTGCACACCAAAACCCCCACTGTGATAAATGGCAAATAAAACATGTCTTTCATCCACACATCAAGGCAGATGAAGATGAGCAGAGCAGGGCTACCAGGATCACTCTTCTTTGTCTTACCAGGCATTGATGGCCTGTAGAGGGCTCTCAAGGTCCTTGGCTGAGGCTCTTAACCCAGTTTCACGGGCTGCAGCTGGAGGTTTTCTAAGGTCACCGAGGTCTTTCTCAAAAGGGCTAAACAAAAGGATCCTTCAGCATAAGCGTGCATTTTTCCCTTTTCTATGGCCTTGCTGTTTCTATACACTATCTCCAGCCACAACTTTGCCTACATTATTTGGTTTAGTAAACAGTTGTTAGAAAGCCACTGTTAAATATAAGTCTCCCCTGTAAAGGTCACTGTGAAAAGAAAAAAAAAAAAAAAAAGGAGAAAAAGCCAACTATTGAGAAACCCAGCAAGGTTGGAATGGGAAAGAACACCACTTTCAGCCTACTGCCATCTTTGAGGCCACTGTACTACAGGCACACAGAACCCAGGTGACATGTTTATACGTGCTTAGCTCATTTTCTTCAGTTCCTAGAATGATCTGGGATATGTTAGAATACAAATATTGCATTGATTATAATTTCTTTAATGCAGACTGTACTGCAGAATATACGTCATATTTGATACATAAAGTGAATAGCAGAACTAACTGCGCAGGTTACTTATCAAAATGCTCACATTAAAAACCAAAACCAACCTGCAAGTAAGTACCATACATGCATAAGGACATGAAGCTTGCAGCAAATTACATTTATATACATATTTCATGGCAATTAAACCCTTGTCTCACGAGTCAATGTTGTATTTTAATTGCTCGTAGCCATGGTTTTCTTTCTGAAAAACATGACCGGTACTAGAGGAAGCAGAATGACCTTTCCCCTTTGTCAATAGCTGTATTTTAAATCCTCAGTTCTTGCTGTGATTATCTGCACATGTAGAGCTGAAAAATTCAGAACTGGATTATTACAGACACTTCAGTTCCTGTCTTTTCTCATCTGGATATACTGAAAGGAGGAACCCCCTAAAATCAGGATAATTAGGTTGTTTTTAATTTCTGGTAGAGTTCCTTTATAGAAAGACATACCCCATAACAGTCCTTGACAGCACCTTCTGACGTTACCAAGTTATTTTTTTTGCCTTTTCAGGAAAAAAGTTTTTTATATATATATTTTTATATATATATATATATATGTATGTATATATTTTACTACCTTTACTTCATGTTCTTATTTCCTTTCCTTGCAACACCAGAGTAGCTTTAGCTAAGAAAAAAGTTATGTATTAAAACCTTACATCCTATTTGTGACTCAGGATGCAGCAACACAGCTGCAGAAGTAGTCTTGTAATTTTTCTTTCTTACTAGGTCTCTGAATAAGCCATTCAAACTACCAGTTGGTTGCATTCTCCTTAACTGTAGTAGTGGCAGCTGCCATTGGGTTTCTGAAGTCGAGTTTGTTGTGACTGTGCAGTAACTAGTGGAAAGCAAACATGTGATAGTAAACCAGAGAATTGTATGTGGCAACAAGATGTAATGACAGTGTCACCAGGTGGCACAGGAAATGAATCTTGAGGCTGCTGAATGCCATGGACAAAAAAACCCCAGGACTCCTCAAGTGTTCCCAGCTTTATAAGGTTTAATCATTTATTTTTGGCTTCAGGTCAGCCAAGACTAAAGAACCGTTGCTCTCCATGTTAAATGGCTGTGTACGATGAGAACTGCACATGGTAAGAATGGGACGGTTAGGCACATGTACAACCGTTATTCTTTTGGACTGCTGTGTAGGCATCTATAAGCACCTCCAAACTGGTACCATTGATAGGTTTTTCAGTCCTAAAAATGCTGTATTTTAGAAGCTTTTGTAAAACCTCTAATCTCTTACAGTGGGGGAAACTATAAATTCCTTTAAGCAGGCGGGTTCTGTAGCTGTGAAGAGAAACAGGAGACCTTCCCTATCTGCCATTCCTCGGGAGCTGTACAGCACATGCCACTGCTGGATGCTGGAAATGAAATGCTGGATGAAAATGTTACAGTAGATTTAAGTTTTCTTGGATATTTTCTGGATTTTCTGGGACAGAGTTTTTCTATACAAGGAACTTGAACATTTTATGTATTTTTCCACGATTCCCTGCTGTTTCTGGCCCTAGCGGGTCATATCCTGCCAACCAAAACCTGTACATCTGGAATTCCTCAAAAATATTTCAAACCAGCTCCGTGTGCATCAAACCATCTGCAGATGTGCAATGTGGTTTGCTCTGTGCATGTCCAGGAGGTGCAACACGTCCTAAAAGTGTTGGGTTTACTGTGCACATGTAGTAGATATATGCATATAGATTTCTAGATCATATGTACTGAGATGTTATGCACTGACAGTCGGAAAGGTCACATGGGAAATTTTGACTTTGCAGAGCTTTGCTCTGGAGGGGGTTCTAGCCTTCGATGTTTCAAGCACTACACTTCTGTGTCATTTTCTCTAGGCATTTTTTTGAAATGTCAGTAGTCACCATTGATGTCCTAACACCAGTGGGGCTGCCTAACGCCTGTAGTATCACTATAATTTTGTGGAGTTGATATATAGGTTCAAATTCATGTTATTTCTACTTCCGTTCAGTGTCCATTACCAAACATCTTATTGGGCATTACACACCACTGTCCTTACTAAAATCACAGTCAAATGAACATTGTTTCCAGAAAACATTTTCTCTTAGAAGAATACAATCATGCAGACTGAAAGGAACTTTAGGAGGTGTCAGTCCAAACTGCTGCTCAAAGCGGGGTCATTGTAGACTAAGCTGCTCAGTTTGGTTTTGAAACTCTCTGAGAGACTGAATAACTTTTCTTCCAATGCTCAACTGTCCTCATGGAGAAAAAAATTGTCTTTTGTCAGGTCAGAGCCTCCCTGTTTCATTTTATGGCTATTATCTCCAGCTGTGCATCTCAGTAAAGAGCCCAGCTTCATCTTCTTGTAACATCTTCTTTAGTACTTGCAGGCTGCTGTTTTCTCCCCTTGAAGTCATCTTTGCTGTAGGCTGAAAAGCCCAGGCCACTCAGTCTCTGCTCATGGTGCAGGTGCTCCAGACCCACACCATCCTGGTGTCCCACCATTCAACTCACTCCAGTTTACTGATCTTCTGTGAACTGGGGGGCCAGGGGAGGAGTAAGGCTAGAAACAATTTTCCAGATATCTCTAGCAAACCTGGAGTAAGAGGGAAGATCCATTTCCTTGATCCACTGGGTGAGCTCCTGCTAATACAGACAAGGAGGCTGTTGGTTTCCTTTGCTGTCAGGATGCACTGGTTCATGCCCAGATGTCTGTTTTCAGGGCCAAACAAGGATGGTTGGTCCTTGAGGAATAGGGGGCTGGGAGCTGAGTTCAATGTCAGCACTTACAGGGTACAGCCTTATTGACCAGTGTCTATCCCACACGGCCAGAGTGAGGTGAGCAGGGCAGGTCTGGATCAGAGTCAGGAAAAAAAAAAAAATCAAACCAAAATAGAAAAAAGTGATTTATGCACAACTACTATGTACTATAACTTCAGCGTGCATCCTACATCGTAATTCTGTGCTGTAATGGGGAGAGGTCGGATACCTCCAGGCTGGTTGGTGTAGCTAACACAAAGCAGCATCTTTCAGAGAGACTAGCTTGTGCATGTGAGTCAGTATAGCTGATTTAGCTTAGCCTGTATGCTTGGGTTAATTAGCCCAAATTAGAGCTAATTAGTGAGCCAGTTCAGGTGGAACAGTCTCCTGCTGCAGCTATCCGTTTCTGGTTCTGAAGCTGGTTTGCTCTGAGTCAGCTCAGTGCTCTCTGCTGAGCTGTGTGGTGTGGGCTTGCCCTAAATAACTCGCTCCAGGTTTGGCTGAGTGCACTTCAGAGCCAGGAATAGAACTGCCATCACTTGACTTCATGACCTGCCTGAAACCGTGCTATTGTTGGTTTTCTCAGAGTTCTTGATTTTATTTTTAAAAAGCCTTCAATTTTACAGCTGAGCAGCTTGAGGCATAAAAAGGCTTGGTCAATGGCAATACTGGGAGTAGCACCTGGTATCCTTTTGAGAGCCTATTCCCAGTCCTTTGGCTCTAAGCGGTAGAAAATGCAGCCTCCTTTAGACTTATTCCAGAAATGATCTATAAATACAACAGCGTCAGGTTTGTTTTGAGCCCACATATAAGGAGTTTATTTGAGGGCACCCTCAGGCAGCCTTTCCAGTTATAAAATAAATCCTGAAGCAACTCTGCTGTGGCTGAGACTTTTTAGATATTCTCCAGATTATACAGTAAGTAGTATGTAATATTAGTTGCCATTTCAGGCTTCAGAACAGAGCAGTTGCACAGATCTGTAGGATAACAAGGTGGCATTATTCATCAGGTGTATTTATGCATTCTGCCAATTCCTTTTTCTTTATTTTCTTAAATTCTCCTCTTTTCTCCCTGCAGCCTCTCAGGGAAGGGGCAGCCAGCAGAAAGCAAGAAAGGTTGCTGTGAGCTCTGTTACAACCAGTGTATGTTGATGCTTGCTGTTAAATTAAGTGTGAAGTGGGTTGTTAATGGACTCTTTTTTTTTTTTCCTGAAGGTTTAGCTTTTCACCTTTGTGATAAAGGAATAATTCACATACACATCACTGTTGAGATCCAGAAATGCGTAGATTTATATAGTCTGCTTCTGATCTCAGTTGGACGAATTATACTGAGATTTATTTACAAGTTAAGGGTTAGCAGGATGCATAGCAAGTACAATTTCATAACTGATTTCATTTTTTACTGGCTCCAGGGTAGGTGATGGCTATAGCATTATGTTTATCTACACTACCTGAAGAACTAAGTAATCTTTTCACTGGTGTGCTAAGGAAACATGGTCTTATTCAACCTGAAAAATAATAGGAATGAAACTACATAATAGCCAAACATATTGTGCATTAAAAAGCAAGTAAGTTCTTAAATTGTGGTTTCTGCATATACTACAATACTATTTCTGGGTAGAAATTTACTAAATTTAAGGATGTTTTTGATTTTAGGCCTATGCATAAATCAGCTAAAAAGACATACAAGTACGTATTTTAATACTTTGCTAAATAGAGATGAACTTTGAGCCTATGGCCTTTGAGCTCCACGTTTTATACTGAAGTTCTGCTGCTGGCTGTCCTAGAGCACTGAAAGAGTCAGCACACAATATAGTGACTCAAGCACATCTGACTGGAAGATAGCATACATAGTATTCATGATTAATAAGAGGAGGAAGGAAATACTTTGGACAAATATAAAACAATTCACCTCATCTCAGTTTTATGTTTTATGTTTAAAAAGTTATGTTAAAAAAGTTTGAGGGAAAGAATAATGAAAGATGTGGAGTTCTGCAAAAAACAGAGCAAGAATTAAATGAGTTTGTTATAGGTAGATTGTGCTAATCTAGCCAGGTATAGTTCATTTCTAAAAGAGTTGTTACTTTTAGACAAGGGAAACAGTAGATTTAATCTACCTCTAATTCAGTAAAGTGTATGCTATGTAACACCCAACAAAAGGGACTAGTACTAAGATTAGAAAATAAGCCTAAGACTGGTTGAAAAGAACGTGACACCAAGTTTCCACTAAGAAAAATACTGAAGAAGGTTATGACTGGTGTTCCTGGAGGATCAGTCTTAAAACTATTCTTGCTTAATACTTTCACTGATTTTCTGCTGAAGTCGTTAATGCTTATTAAACATTGTTGAACACACAAAAGCAGTAATCATCATCAAATCAGAAGTAAGCTGGGATATCTTGCAGGAAAAAGTAGATTACTGGCACAAAAGAGAGATAATAAGAATGAGATAAATTACTAGAATACAGGAAGAAGTCTCTATATTGAAGAACAAAAGGAATTTCTGTTCAAGGGTGATCAGTGGACTAGAGGGTACATATTACGACAGGAAAAAAAAAACTTTGGCTTAGATGCACAGAATGAAGGCTGAGGAGAGATAGGATTGCTCTCTGCAAATATATCAGAGGGGAATAAACAGCAGGGAGGGAGAAATAATTAATCTAAAGGATGTTGTTGGCACAAAACCAAAGGATTATTATAAAATTTAGGTAAGAATTTAGAGGAGCTGTTAGAGGAATGTGTACTGTTCTAATAAAAATAATGGCATTAACTTAATTAATTTTACAGTAGAATTTACTTAGTTTATAAAAATACTATATGATATGATTATCTACTATAGCAGACAGGTAGACTACATGAGTCAGAAGGCCTCTGAGAGTCTTGCATCCAACTTCCTCTTCATCAAGTATTGAACTTTCTAGAAGTTTACAGGGGGGAAAACACAGTGATCATCCATCACCATGCAATGACCAACCTTTACCAGACTTAACCTCTTTATGAAAAGACAGTTGTTTTTTTTTTCATTTGGTGTTGAATTTCATGTTAATGGACTTCTCTAGAGGCAGGATGGGATCAAGGTAGAACATTACCTGGAAACAAATGAAAAAAAATACCATCTGAACTTGAATTTGATGCAAAACAACTTATGAAATCAGTTATGGGCATTAATATTTGAGAACAGACATGAGTTATACCAGAGGACATGTAGAAGTATAAATCAGTCTTGCAACTTGTATAATCAGTTTTTCCTATTCAGAAAAAAATGTGTCTTGGCTAGGACTCTGTCCATTCAATTCTGCTCCTTCTTCATTCTTTTTCATCCCCTCCCCCAGCTCTTAAAAAAAGTTGGTTCTGATCTTCCATGGATGGGATGAGGATATTAGAAACAGAGGTTTTTTATTATTTGTGCATTGAAAAGTTGGCATAAATAGAAAATCAGAAAAATCATTGTGATTGTATGTATCTTTGCCTAAGCAGTACTTGGACTGTTCAGTGGTGTAACAGGTAGCTTGCTTTTTAGTAAGATAAAAAGTAAAAATTCTTTTTCCTTCGACAAAGCAGTTCTTTTCTGTAGAAACCAGAGATATTGTACCACTTCAAACTGGCAGAAAAAATAAAACTAGTATCTGTAACTGCTGCTGAACAACATCCGTTCTGTGACTATATGAGGATTTTGGTTTTCAATGTTGTCAATCTGACACTTTCTACAAGTCATATATTGACCTTTACTGTAAAAGTTTAATCATTTATTTCCTCTACTAACTGTAAAAATGTCCAACCTTTGTTCTCAGTTTGATTTACTGTTTAAAAAAGAAAAGCAAAGAAAAAAAACGTTGATCTGCCAATCAGTGCACATGAACTGACCCTTGGGCCTTTCTTGACCGTTATGGGCTGTAAAAATAACAAATCAAGGCCATGGTACTACATAAACAACAGTAAGTGAAAGACTTTTAAAATTATTTTGTTTATCTTCACCCTTCTTTTGCTTTTATTCCTAATCCTATTCATGTAATTTTGAGTTATGCTGTTGTTATGATTCCCATTTCTTATATGGTGTTTATTGAAGGTAACATCCCAGACCACACAAATGTTCTGAAACTTTCTACATTTCATGATAAACATATAAAACTGTGTACATACAAATAGTTTAAGATATATGTATATAAGAGTCACAACTAGAAACAATGCAAGGGTTTAAAAATGTGTCAAGGTTTTCAGAAATAGTAGCTTGGGGATCCCAAAGTATTCATTCATCTTTGCCCCTTCTCCCTGGACATAAATAAGAAATTATGATGTGAGGAGAAAAATCTGAAAATATTGCTGCCATGCAGAATCAACTCTTAATTAACAATATAGTATTTTTCAGATGTTCTATAATATCTTCAAAGAAAAAACCTGTATGAAATACTCTTCGTTCTGCCTACTTTTTTCCTACTTATACTCCACATTTTCCCCACTCAGCACAGTAATTTTCACAGAAAAGAACATTCTGATCACAGAGGTTTCACTGTAAGAGATGCAGGCCTTACCTGCAAAGGGTATTAACATAGTTGTTTGAAAGGCCATGAATTAAAAAAGACAAAGATCAGCTTTCTGGTGTTCTGTTACTAGAGCTGCTGGCAAGAGGATTACAAAAACAGAAAGTTTGATTTTATCATGAGACCTGAATAGGAGGAAAAGGGTCCTGAATTATTTTGCAAGTCTAGATTTATGATCAATCATTGAAAATGGAAGCTTTTTTAAAAAAATATCATGGTGCTCTCTTTCATGTGTGTTCTCAGTAGCCTTGCAAAGTGTTTTTTGAAGGAAGCAGCCTCCAGGAAGGCTCAGTCTTAACACTGAGCACAAAGATGTGCATTCTGAGCTGTGCACGCTGTACACGTAAACTCCTTTCTGTGGATAAAATCAAGTGCTAAACTGAGAATTTTCTGTGTTGATTTTCATTAACCTTTTAGAATAAATAATTAAACTGTTCTTTGTTATACAAGCTCACTGTCCACATTTCAGTAGGTTGTGATCTTAACTGAAATATAAAAAATACACTACATTGTATATGAGAGGTGATTCAGTTCTTGAGATATCCAACCAACAGTGTAATTGAAATTTTTATGCTAAATGAATTCACCATCTTACGAAATGAATGAATTGCATATTACGGGACTTTCTGAGTACATATACTTGAAAAAAAGGTGAGTGTAAAAATAGACAAGTTACAGAAGAAATGCCCACCTCAAATTGTATAGTGACACTTACGTTCTGTGCTGTTCTACCAAGTAGTTAATACTGGCAGAAACTTTACCCTTTATAAACTGGGAATGCTTGTGGATTCAATCAAGATTAAGTCTCTGGCCAGAATGCTTTTTGCTGGAATGTGAGAAGATTCAACAGGATTTGGAACAATGTTTAAAAGTACTTAACAATCCAGTATATACACGAAAGTAGTAAAAGTACTGACATAATAGAGATGTGATACGTAAATATTGAGAACACCGTTCAGGCACACTTGAGAATGCTGTGTTCCGAATTTGTAATAAAAGATGATACAACATGAGAGAATGCTGTTTCCAAACTGTGTATTAATGCAGCTGTTTAAGCTGATTGACTCAATATTTAAACCAAATAAGAATATGGGAAAGGCCTATTAAAATCTCACAGAGGGTTTCTCGTTGTTATAGCTGATCCAGTCTATTTGGAATGCAATAAAACTGACTTCTGGAGGCAGATTTTGGGGTTGTGGCGTTATGGTGTTATTTCTTTTTTTTTTTTTTTTTTTTTCGTTTACACAACAGAGATCTGATCTATGGTAGGCTGGTAGGCTTCCAGTCACTGATACGCTGGAAAGAAGAAATAATATATGTATTTTGGACAGAATGGTTAGCAACATATTTGGGATATCTGAGATTATTCTCAGAAAGAGGTAGAAAATATTTGTAAAGCCAGACATTTTTTAATGCATTTCAGTGTATTCAGTCAGAATGTCAAAAGGCCAGATCCTTCCACACAAGAAGACTCAAACATCGAAAGATCAGTCCCAGTTTTTGAGCATTCCACATCGTTCATTCCTAGCCCACATAGTGGTACCCCTCCAAAACTACTGTGTTCTTTCTCCTCCCTGTTTTCCTGTTAGTGCCTCAGCTATTTTAATGTGCTTTTATTTACTGCAACGATCTCTGAACATGCAAATGGATGGATACAGTTAGCTGAGGAATCCTGAGAAAGCTAGAACCTCATTCTCGTTTCAATTAAGGAAAGTGGCAAAATTCCCCCAATTTTAGCTGTGCAGAAGCTGTGCATAATTGTCTGTCCTAGGCTTTGCAAAATTTTCACACAAAACAATGAGAGTAAGAAAAATGGAAGTAACTAGCATGTTTAAGTCAAAAACCAGGGCTCACTCAATTTTAACCTGGGAAAGATGTATACTGGCTACAATTAGTCATCCTATTGCAGTTTACACCTGCAGAAGACTGGTCATTGAGCACAGATGGTAGTAACAAAAAGGCACATTGCTGCGGTAACAGCAGGAGACTGTAAGGTTTGTAAGGTTAATTCTGACCATAACCCTCTCTGCAATACTGCACAGAAAATAACATTTGTCTAGGCAAAATGGAAAAGCACGCTTGTCTGCTTCACAAAGGTTAAGACTATTTTCACACAGGTAAAATTATTAAGGAATATTTTTTCAGGCACACAAAGATTTACAAACACAGTAAAGGAAATTCCATGTGCTTTCTATTACTATAATTCTTTGTGTTTTGATTAAGTAAATAACATCTCTCATAAATGACAGGTTAAGGATTTTGAGCTTGATTTTGTGACTATTTAGCCATATGTGTGCATGTTTAAAATGCAAATGCAGTTGCATGCCCAATTTGTACATGTATGCAATTACCTTAACAGAGATACAGACAGCATAATTATATCTGCAAATGTGCATAATTCACTGTGTCTGCGTATACAGTTATCTGATTTTTCCTGTAACTCCAGTAGTTGTGCATGCATATACTTCTACATCTAAATTATCTGAAAAATTTAGCCTTATCTGTTTTTTGTGACTTCCTTTAATTTTATCTAATTAAAACAAGCATTATGTAAAAGACTGAATATGTGATAAAAATATCTTACATTGTTAAATATTGATTCTTCCCACATGATTATATTTTTCATATTCCAGATATAATACTCAACTTGAGACTGTTGTTAAAATGTTAAGTATAAACAATGGCAGGCTTTGCTTGTTCTTTAAACTGGACAGCAAACTATTGTCCTGGGCAGATGTTCTCTAAGGCACACGCATGCAATATTTAGGCTCCTAAACATAATCTATGAACACAATGTGAGTTTTTTAAACCTTTCTTCCCTACCAAAGAGGCTGCAATTACAATTTTTGTGAATGTCTTTCTTATTCTAATTTCAACTAAATTCATGTGTGAGGAATAAAGCAAAATGATTTTCGATTAATTTGTGATAGTACAACAAGTTAGATAGAAGCTTCCCCGCCGTCCTTCCCCCGCCGCCGTGTGCATGTTGTTATGATAGTAAAACTTTTATTCTATTAGACAAGACATTTGAAATAATATCCATGAGGCTTATTTTTGCTTTGCATATTTGCACAGCCACCAAATGCGTTCTCAGCATAACATCTTTGGGTAAAGTCACTATTTTTTTTCTAGGTGCTTTTCTCCTGTTAAGTAAATCTGGGGTACACCTTAAACATTGTAAACTCATTCAAGTATAAACTGGTTCAAGTGTATTACTCTGTAAAACTTCATGTGTGTTTTAGATTGTTCAGAAAGTGGGGATAAAGGATTACTAGGTATTTTACTAAATAGTTAATCCATTGTTTTGCAGTCCAGCTGTAGATTGCTTAGAATAATTTCTAGGCCCTTATTCACAGATGTATTGTACATTAAAATTTTATTTGTTTTAATTTCTTTTTAAAAATAAAATTCTCAATATTGAGTGTGAGAAATGAGTTAATAGACAGGTACTGATTCATTTATTTTAAATTCTTACCATGCTCTCTCCCTATTTTGATATTAGTGACAATATAATGCACTGGGCATAAATAGAAATAACTTTCTAGAAAATGTTTTTTTTATGATGCCTCGGAACATCCTTAGTGTGGGAAGAAGTATGCAGAAAACTAACGCTAAAAATAGAGAAAACAAAACTGCATTTGATTCCCTTGGTATATTACCATATGGGAGAATGTAATTAATAGTTCTTTTCAGAGTCTAATTTCATCTATCACGCAGGAGATAAAAATCTACTAGCAGACAGAGACTGATGAAAATATATTGGTGGACTGTGGCTATGCATTTTTGTTGGTAAATATTTTTCTGTTTGTTCATTCCACTCAATGATAGAAGGGCTGTGCGTGAATTCCAGGCATTCCATATCCTGGATGAGGTCCATGAAGTATTCAAGTCATATTAAAGCAGCTATTGCTAAACCTTTCCTTTATTGTCCTATTTAAAGTCACAAATTAAGACCAGTAAGGAAGTTATCCAAAACATTTATGAAATTATTAGCATTCCTTTCTTGCATAAAAGTTTACACAAAAAGAAATACGAATCATATTATCACGTCAATTAAACATTTGAGCTTCTCAACAGATTTATGTCCGAGAAAAATTAAAAAGAAACATGAAATTTTTTGTACATGGATAATTTAACTGCTAAAACGCCTCTAGCTACATCTACTCTAACCACTGGTCAGTAGAAGTTTTATTACAGTTTTCTTCCAGATTCATATTCAGTTCAGAAGTTTTAAATTGGTTGCTATTCAGCTCCCATCCTTGTTTTCTGTATGTAAACTTTTATGCTCATTTGGCAAAAACAAGCATGTGCATGAAACCCTGACTAATTTAATGTGTAAAGGTGCAAATGTGAAGGAAAACAAACTCAGCATCTGCATGTACTGCTATAATGTTATGTAAGCAATTAGGAGATCTAATTTATATTGTCACCTGAGCCTGGTTTGAAATATCTCCAAGGAAAGCACGTTAGATTTCAGCATGTACATGCAACTGGGAATCGGAAGGGCTATGTAATTTTGCATATCCACAGAACTAAGGTGGGCCTGGCTGACAAACCAGTTCATTAATTATCAGTATTCACCTAAATATCTGCAAAAAAAGAATCAAAAGAACTCAAGCTTGAATGGAGAGTACAAATGGCTTTAATCCAAGCTACTCTCCAAGTATATGCTTTTTACTTTGCAAATATCTTTTCCTATTTTCATTTTTGTCACTAACACTCCAGAATTTGAAAATTAGCTGCTATTTCAGAAAGTATACAATCTGTGCAGTCTGTTTTCAAGTATTTTGAATATTCCAAATGTCCATAGAAATGACTGAAGCTACAAGAAAATAAACTGGTTGCAAGTTATGAGAGCCAAATGGAAAACATAAAATAAATGAAATAACATCCTTGATTGTTCTTCAGCTCAAGAGTTGATGCCTCTGTGAAAGATAAGTGTTAAGTAGAACAGAAATTTTTGAAAACTGTAGAAGAAGATTTACTTCAAAGATGTATGTTATGCAAGACCTCTAATGGGCCCATTTGAAAATATGAATCCATTAGTATAAATCTCTGAAACATAAAAAGAAATATTCTCAAGCTTTTGTCGAAGCAAAATATTTTGTCAGTTTTGCACAAAGTCAGCTGCAGCATTTTTCTAGAACATAATTCTCAAAGAGATACCACTTTATTTGCGGAAAGAAGTTATCATTTTAGCTGGTTAATGAAGCATTGTGTTTAGAAGTGCTTCTTTTTGAGTAAAGTGTCAATCTGTTTTGCTTAAAGGGTTATAAAAACATTTATCCAGTGTGTGAATTCACGCCTCCAGGTAATTTCAAAATCTATTTTCCTCATTGCTAGCTAGGAGAAAAAGGGAGGGAAGGCAGGGCCTTAGTGACATTGCAGACACTCTGTGGTATGCTTATTTGAAGTGTGAATGGACCTTGGCATGTCCTGGCCATTCTTGTGTATCTCATTTGCCTTTTTGACAGTATGAGGCAGGCAAGAATGCCAGAAATCTTTTCTGTCAATGCACATTACCCAGGCAGCCTTAATTCACACTGTAACTATGTGGAGAGGTTTATAACTAGATTTTTGGAAAGAGCTCAGGCTTAGACTGCAGCAGGGAATAGACAGTACACCTAAAAACCTAATATGTTTAGTTGGGACATAGGTATAATAACAATATATAAATTCAAGATACGTGCAGTCTATAATTAAATGCCACAAGGGTTAGGAAGTCTAGGAATCCAGAAGGAGGATTTTACTGTAGTGCCTGCCCAAAGTTTGTCGTACTTCATACTGACATTTTTCTTTCTAGACATCTCTTCCTCTAGTTGAGCCCTCTTGACCAAGGTTTTTCCCTGGCTGGTGTATTCTGCATTAGGAGGAGTCAGTCATCCTCTTTTGTGCTCCTGAATCCCATCTGAAATCTTATATTTCTCTCTGCAGTGACACTGTTTCATTTAGAGTGGCAGGTGGCATCGAACTTTGCTGTTCGAGAGGCAAGCAGTGCCATTTTCACCAGCTGCTTTTTGGACAGCTGTCAGAGAGAAGAGAGCTGGTCATCCTTACCTGAGGAAAGTTTTGGATGTGTACGTTCACAAACAGCGATCAGATGGAAAGCCCAGTCTTGTATGTAGGCAGAAGTTCAGGGGAAAGGCAGAATTTATTGTTCATACTCTTTAATACTTCTTACCGACCATCTTAGTCCTCTGCTCTGCTCTTTGTGTTGGCTGTTGTAGTCTTGTTTCCAGCTCATGTCCCAGCCTAGCCTTCATGGTGTGTGTTGCATGACCTCTGTGGGGTGAATTCCTGAAAAACTCAAATCCAGCCATGGCAATACCCCAGGTCTTGATTCACTTTGTGGTCCGAAGCCTTTCTGAGGCTTGTTTGAGCAGTTTTACTGGTATTTCAATGGCAGACAGTTTCTAGAGCATAAGTGTTAAACGCCTCGGCTTGCAATACAGTTGTTTTAAAATACACATTTGGGTATTTGTACTTTTATACCATTTATACCATCTACATCATACTTAAATTATCAAATATGACGGATACAGTATTTTCTAGAACTACTGTATTTTTAGGAAAATCTTAATCATTAGAAAAAGATATTAATATTGCAGGGAGACAGAGATAAATAAATGTGTGCAATGTCTCCCCACAAAAGCAGTAAGAGTCTGTTCTAGAAAACTACATGAAAAAATCATGCTGATGTTCAAAACTATAGGGTTTTATTAAACACAAGGAGGTAATAATTTCATCACTGTTAAGAATAATATGCAGAGGTCTTCTAAATCAGAGAAAATAATGAAAAGACAGCCTGAGAATGAACCAGTGCCTTTCATTTGTCTACCAATATCTGATCTCCGTTATAGGAGGCTGAAGATGTTTCTTCTTAGTGAGAAATTATTTAAGACCTGTAGCTTGTTAAGAATAGCACTGAAAGCAATGTTAAGAACAACAGTTCAGTTAACACTGGATTTTCTTGTGCTTGGTTGATGGCATATAAAAGCCCTCAAGAGTCAAAAGCAGGCATTTTTACAATTTAAAGGAAAAAGGCAAC
Source organism: Pampusana beccarii (assembly GCA_013399365.1). Taxonomy (NCBI): domain Eukaryota; kingdom Metazoa; phylum Chordata; class Aves; order Columbiformes; family Columbidae; genus Pampusana; species Pampusana beccarii. The sequence continues at coordinate 642,902 of VWYH01003114.1, read as the reverse complement.
ACTGGAGCATGTATTTTACCTAGGTATGACAGATGGAGAGATTCTGTCCAGCAGGGCAATGCTCTGGGCTGAATCAGGGGTGTTGCTGAATCATATCTTACGAGTCAAACGTATCATCCAGAGACATCAACAGCTGCAGAATGCACCTTTTCCCTTGGTAGTTTCCTTCATTGACTTATCACTGCCAATGGTAGAAGACCGCTCCTGATTCCTCATTTGAATTTGTTTAGTTTCAATTTTACTACTGGATTAGACACTCTTCAGTATATTTCTCCACAAGATGATTTTATACAACACGTTCAAATCCCCTTTTAGTCTACTTTTTTTATAAAATACAGAGATGGACTTGTTACAGTCTCTCATGGTGAGGCATTTCCTTCCATCTTTAAACATCTTTATGACTTGTTTCCCAGATGATTTGTCAATGTAATTTTAAAAATAATAGCAATAAGAAAATGTCATGCCACATTTCAGTTTTAGCCTCAGCTGACTATGCAGTCTTATAAATATGCCTTTTTGTGTCACGGCAGAAGAATGTTATGCAAACCACTCAGAACACATGTCAGATTTCTCATCCAGCATTACCCAGCTGAATCTCAGCTTCCCAGGATATAGTCCTTCATTCTGTAAGTATAGTCTGCATCTTTCTAGATTTTTTACTTTGCATTTAGTGGCATTTAAATGCATCCAGGAACATTTTATGTGATTGGCTTGGTCTACTAATTTTCTGTGTTCTTTCTGAATGACTTCTACAATATGTTAGAGTCAATATTGTGTTTAGTTCTTGACCAATGACGGAAGTGCTGGACAACACAGAGTACTGATCATCATTAAGCTGGGATCCCATACTGAGACCTACACATAACCAGTTTGTAATCTCTTCAAAGTACATCTTGATGCTATCATATAGATCTCTTAAAAACAAACAAAGAAACAAAAACAAGAAAAAAACCCAGAAGCGTTAAGCACTGCAAAGTCAAACTCCAATGCTCCTGACAGCTTATGGTATGCAATTCAGAGGCAGATGGAAATACAAAACTGAATGAAAAAGATCTTTATCAGGCTCTTTGCCTCAAAATGAACAGCTGAGAAATCATGCTGGCTTGACAAGACATACTTTCCAAATACCCATTCTGACTGGCCTTAAGTAAATCCTTATCTTTCAGATTTATTTTAGCTAATTCCCAGACCAGTTTTTCCATTACTGCTTTAGGATATTATAAAGTACCTTAAATTAGGATTAAATCCCTGTTTAGTTTGTGAAACTAAACATGGTACACTTTTTGACCCCCATCAGTCACAAAGAAACATTGAATGATTTACAATTTCAGTCATCTACTGCTGATTTGAAATAGTTTAAAAAAAAAAAAAACACTTGGAAAAAAAAATAGGATTGTATTATATGTTTTATTTTGCTTGTAAGAAAGTATCCTAATACATTTCAGTTAACTTTTTAAAACTAGTGTTGTTGGGTTTGTGTGTGTGTTTGTTTTTGTTTGGTTGTTGTTTTTTGGTGGTGGTAGGGTTTTTTTTTGTGGTTTTTTTTGTTTGTTTGTTTTTGTGTTTTTGTTTTTGTTTTTTCCAGATCATCACAAAATGTTTGCTATGGGCAGTGTAAATCCAATTCCCATTGACTACAAGGGCCGAAAATGTAGTATTGTTGGAGATACAGAATCATTAATGTGGTCCTATGCTGGTTTCATATGGGAAAATACTATGTGTTGCTCTCCTCAAGCTGTAGCTTCACAATATATCAGTTTCAGTGACAATGACAGTTTAAAGCATTCCCAACTCCTTTATCCCCCCAGCAGTGCCAACATAAGCTTTCATGAGGCTGGGCTCTTGGCTGAAACAGCGAACCAATGAAGGTGAAAAATACCAAAGTGAAAAAAAGAAATCCCGACCCTTATTTTCAAGCCAGAGAAGTTCAGTGATCTTGGTGACAGTGCAGCCTCACAAAGAGTTGTGTCAGCTCAGCTGTGCCTGGAGCTGGTACGAGGGCACATGAGGAGCTGGGACAGGGATGTGCACCGGGAACTTCTTGAGCTTCTGATCTGGGTATTGCAAAATTTGTAACGTTAAAGCAACGTAAGCTTTAGTGAAAGTCAGTTATTGGGCAGTAACACGGCCAATGCCATCCACACACATTTCAGAGCAGGGTTTGCCTCAATTTCTGGGAGGGGAATTTGTGTTTAAATTGCTATCACAGCTGAGCTGTCATGCCTGGGTGCAAAACGCAGAGGTTTGCATTCAGCTGTGACACAGCAAAGAAGCAGCACAAGTCTTTACATTTTTCTGGGTTATTTAAATCATTCAGGTCATATAAAGCATTCAGGCAACATTCTCAGCCATTCTTCTAGGTTAGCAGTGTCACGCAGTGTAAATTCTAAGGGCAATGTGAATTTGGCAACATTGAATAAAGGTAGCTTAAAATGTACGTGTAAAGAACTCAAGGTCTGATTGCACATCGTTCTAAATTTCTATATAGCTGTAAAAGCAAAAGTCCTTAGTTTAACTAAAGTAGTTATTTGTGTTCATCTAAAAACTACCTGAAAACATTCTGTATATAGGGCAGTATACATGTATCACATAGTGCATTTTTGTCCACTTTCTGTATAGTTTTGCTACTTGTAAGAAGACGGCAAAGTTTCAAAATGTAAAAACCCATCAGAATTCATGTCGGATCATATCCAAGCTTTCCATCCCTATTTCAAAGCATCAACGTTTTATTTAATGTATTTTTCAATTAGGCAGTTTTTCAAATTCCTTTTTGGATTACAACAATATAAAATCTTTGTCCAAAAGATGCTGTACTCATACCACCTGATCAGATTGCCTGCTAATGCATATTTAACAGGTATGTGTGGCAAGACAGGTTTTATTACCTCCTGTCATCTAAGCAAAGATAAAGGATTCATCTAATGGGTGGCTAAATCTAAAAAGCCACATTGTAGCCACCAATTTATAATACTCCAATTGCCCATTGAATTGTTATGTCAGGTTTTTTTTTTCTTTTCACTTGCCCAAAACATTTCTGTATGAATTAGCATAAATATACATTTTCCTTTATTTTGCCAGAGTGATGCTAACTACAGTGTCAGAATGATTTACTGTAACCGGTCTTCTACTTCTCTATCTTGATTTTTGTATATTATTATTATGTTGCCTTTTCCATAATGAAATAACTTTGTCTCATATTATGTGAATTCAGCCATTATCCTTCTTTCAATTAAGTTGTAAACATTAAAAATAAAATTGGAAATTTGACACAATTTTTAAACTGTGCATGTTGCATTTATTTATGTACAAAATGAGCCACTTCACTGACAACTGGCAGAGACACATGTAACACCAAGCAAACTTCAGCAGTGTTGTTTTTTTTCATTTCATCATGTTTTTGTTTTTTTCTTCAGTGAGGTAATTTATTGTCCATTTTCTTCCTGATGTTTGCCAACCTGTTTGCTTGTGTGAATTGCTATAAATAATGTCTCAGCATGTTGCCATAGCAATTGTTTTGTTTTCATGCATGTAATAGAAGTATGATGAGATTATAAAACTACCATATACACACTGAAGGACAAGTGTCTGAGGTGTATAATCAGAAATAAGTAAGAATTCACACCTCCTACAGTTATTATGCTGTTTATTATGCTATCGATCCTATTTTTAACCATGTTTAAGCTTACTAATAACCTCATTAAAATTCTGTCCATTAGAAGAAACAGAAAGCAGACTGAATTTCATAGTGGTTCCTAATGACACACATGGTGGTTTAATGTCCATTCTCAACCCTCTTCAAACCTCTGGCTGAGAGTGTAGGACCTATGTGTTCAGAAGTGCCATATGTAAATGACTGAATTCTTCTGTACAAGTAGCCCTATATGGGATGGTCACTGTTTAAAGATCTAACTGACACTGTGATGGCTTATGTATGTGACAGCTCTGTTGACTTCAGGGCCACTTGAAGTCAATGGGAATACTCACAGTGTGTAAAGACAAAATGCAAATTCTTGCTCTGTCACAAAGTAGTTTAACATGAAGAAAGGAATGCACTTAAAATAGAAAACCTGACCACTAAAATGCTAGTGTCCTGGAAAAAAGAGTATCTGAAATCAGAAAGTATTTGCTCAGTGCAGCTGATCATTATTTTAATATTCATGCGAAATATATGAATACATTTATTTTTGCACTTTGAGTATTTTCCAGTTAGATGTTTGTAGGAAGATTATTATACTCTTCCTAGCCAAAGTGAAGCACTGGAATAGTTTGTACTATTGATTGAGGAAAGGTTGACACCCACCTAAAGAAACACAGTGCTGTGGGATGTCACTGCACCTGAACTGAAAACAGTTGGGTATCATTATATTTTGAGACAACAGTACAGACAAAAACAGAGCAACAGTACTGCAAAATCTGCATGTGGAGACACTACTCTTGCTCAAGGAGGGTGATAGCAGTGGAGCTTAATCCAGCAGTTTACTGGCCACTTCAGCATGAACTTTGTCTTCCTGGTGGTGCTATGGAACTGGAAAAGAGATTTGAAGGTTTTGCCATTCCTGCAACGATAATCACTTTCTTGGACTTTAGCATCAAAGGAGATCATTTCATCATCCAGTCATGCTGCCTGTACAGGACCGTACTATTTCCTCTGAATCTGCCTTCAAGAATAGTAGCTACAGATTATCTAGCAAACACCTTTTGGAATTGCAGGAAATCTTGATTTTTAAACTTCTAGTAGAGAAAAATGCACCACATCTACTGGTAATTTTTTCATATGAAATATTTGTATTTTCTTTCTATTGATTGCATCTTACTTAAGCTTCCCTCCACTGGATCTTGTAATACCTATTGCTGTTCAGTCCTCTGAACAGTGACCTTCACCAAGGATAGAGGCTTCTGCAGTGCCTCCACACCAGCTTTATAACTCACGTTTTTGTGTTTCCACTTTTTTCTTCCAGTCAATCTGCCTCAAAATTTCATTTTTGTAAAACTTACCCTTTTCAAGGAGTAACTATTGAAATATAGATCAAGATTTTAGTCTGCTCAAGTCATGGTCAGTGTTGCTCACTACGCTGTATGCTTTAGTTTTTCAAGCAGGTCCTGGCTATTGCAATGAGTTTCATGCAGAAGTAAAAATAACCCTTGTAGAAATTTCAGGAATAGTCAAGGCAGCAATATTTCAGGTACCAAATCTGCTGAATCTCTCTGACAACAGAGTTCCTTAAAATAGAATTATTATTTTTTTTTCATTTTTACATATACTTCCTATTAGTGTACACAGACATGATCATGTTTTCTTATGTAAATGGACAGGTGAAAAGAAGCACTAAATCTGAGCCCAATTAGCGTTTTACCCGTTTGAACTGTAAGCACTGCTTATGAGTTGCTAGTGAAAAGTAATACCTCTTCATTTTCCTCCCTCCTTTTGCTATCTAGTCCCTTCTAAATAACTGAAGCAGAGGTTTCTATCTTTTTAATCATGCAAAGCTTCCCAGTAGGATTAAGCACTATGATGTGAATTTACAGCAATGAGTGAGCAATTCCACTTTCTCTTCTGCTTATTATATTGGTGGATAGACAGCTAGACCAGTTGGGGGATTTTGTTTGTTTGCTTCTGTGTTGTTGAGGTTCCTCTCAACGAACCTAAAATTCAAGTAAAATGGTAAGGTTAAGAAGATGAACGGGCAGCAAAGTGGGGACCTGACTGATAGCAACGAGGGCACAGCAGCTAATGTGCTGTGTGCTGGAGTCACTCACCTTCCAGGAAGGCTGGATACACGCCAGAGCTGCTAGACTTGCAACATCTTCCTGAAGTTGTCACTGATACCAATAACACAAGCCAGCAAACACTCAATAGCACCTGTTTCAAGCAGTTCTTTGCTTTCCCTTGCAGACACATCTAAAGTCAGCCATGGGAGGGATTAATATACAGTATTTGGGTCAACGCGTTGAAATGCGACAGCTGTGAAACTGGGAAATATGAAAAACAAGAGAAAAGGGATGAACAGCAACATAGACACCTGATTATCTCCAGGCAGTTTGGTGATCATGTTCAGGACAAATTTCAGGAATCTTTACTCAGCAGTAAAAGCCTTGAGGGAATACTTCTCAAAGATGGTTTAATAACAGTGAGATATTGTACAGCAGGAGAACTTTCTGAACGTATGAACCTTGCTGAAAAATACCTCATTGTGGACTGGAAAAGGATGCTTAGGGTTTTTTTATTGTCTTTCACTCACAAAGGTGACATGTATATGTAAGACATTTACAGAGTAAAATATATTAAAAATCAGAAAACAGGAAATCAACCTCATTCTGCCGTTACTTTGAAATATTTTAAGCCTGGGAATAAACCTGGGAGAAGAAAAAAAGTATTCTTATTAAAACCATTGAGGCTTTGTAGTTTTACCTTTTAACTCTCCAACCTCACCTATAAGTCAGCATTTAAAAATTTATAAAAGGCAGCTTTTTATACCTGTTCAATGTTAAAATCAAATGGCTTTCAAGACCGTGTAATAATAAAGAGTTTTTAACTTACTGATCTCAGCTGTTTACAAAGTTATTGAAAGGGTTAAGTAGCATGCTGTCACTCACGCATACAAAATTTGGAGTGAGAGGAAGCAAGTGGATTTGAGGTTGTTCTCCTTCAGTTCATTCAAGGTTCACTGAACAGGAAAGTGAATTTTTATTATCACTTCCTGTGAAAAGAGCAGTTGACAGGACCCATCAGGGAACTGCCAGAAACCTCAAGAGTTTTGAGTATGAAACCCAGAGTCCACTGCAAAGTTTCCATGACAACCCACTTATTAAAATAAAAGGAAATTGTGCCTGATATTTACAGCTTTCAGCATCCTGTTGAAAGCCTTGCATCTCGGATTTCCAAAGAATTTACACCTGGGACTCAAGAATGCAGGCTGTCAAGAAATACAGGGTAGTTGTAACATTTAGCTGTGAAAATGGAAAGGTTGTTCGCAGGTTAGATTTCAGCATCCTTTGATTTCTTGAATTATAGTTGATATTTTTTCTGTCTCTTCCTGTCATGTGCTAAAGGCTGAAAGGGACTTAATAGGTTTGAAAAAGTCTTAAGAGAACTTTCAATGAGACCAGTTTTAGTGAAGACAGGGATATTCTTCCAAGAAAAGGGGCTTAGTTTTGCAAATAGTCTAAGGAAATTTATTTAGTTATTACTATCTAAATTGTAAAAGAGAAATCATAATTGATACTTCCTCAGTCTGTGGGCAGTTACTCACATTGTGGGAAAGAACCACAGGGATGAAGAGAGACTAATAGCAGACGTCATTTACTTAAGGTAGTAGAGTCCCCTTGAACTCTTTTCTTTCGTATCTCCCACTCTTTACACTGCCTTTTCCCACTCTCTCCCTTTGCAATTATGTCGGCTCCCTCTGTGTGGCTTCTATGCTGAGTTATTTTATTTTTATGTGGTAGGGGAGAATGCTTGAAAAGAGGATGATATAACTTAGCGGAAAAGAGCAAGGATGCCAGGGTAAGGTCAATACCAGAACTTTAATGTTTTGTCTGACCATGGCCAAGAACAGCTCTTGTTGGCCCTGATTCTTCTGTCTCTGCAATCATACAGGAGGTTGGGCTATATAATTACTGTGGTTTATTTTGGTCTTAAAATGGGTGAACCTCATACCGTTCGGTGAACAAAGCCTCAGGTCACTGTGCTGCATGCCAGGGTAATTGAGTACGTTGCTTTTCATAGATATCATCACAGAGTTAAAGAAAAACAGAACACTCTACAAAAATACACAAGCTTATGTAAATGTGCTTGAAACTACATAATTGACCAGCATATTCATTAATTCTACTCTATACTGAGTCTTCACCATCCCTGATTTTACAAGAATGTCAGTGTGCAGGCAGGCTGCTCACCCAAACAGGTATCAAATTGCACTGTGTGAATATGTCTTAGATGAACAAAATAATCAATGAGGCATGTGTGTCAGCTACCCAGGAAGATATGTTTATGAATGTGATTATGTCAGAATTAGTCTATTTATAGGTTTTGATTTGGTAAATTGCCTGTGAGGTCAGACAGACTCCTTTTTCCCCTGGTTGCTGTACTGACTTCCTTTAGGACTGATCCAGTACAGCAACTTTTGTTGCTTCCTTTTTGCATCTGGTTAGATTTATTAAGACAGAGGTCAGCCAGCAATCTCTGTTCCTAGCTCTGAGATGTCATCAGTTATGTACCCTCAGAGACAGGGACACCTTTTGCTCTCTCCCTAATTTATCAAATTTAGTAACTCCCACACTCAGTCCTTGAAGGAAACTTGTAGTTTCTCACTTCCACACCTGTAGCTTGCGGTCTTCACTTGCTGACTTCATTCATGCTATAAGTGACTAGTTTTGTTCCTGTGGCTTTCATATTAGTATTCTTTCCTTTGCACACTGTCACAGCCCTCCCTGCCCCCATATTCTCAGAAATCCTGCCTCTGGTGCTTTGGTCATCAGGTCAGTTAAACTTTCGTAAAATCATCACAAGTTGTTGTACTTTAGTTGGAGCAGTGTGTTACTTACTGGAGGAGGGTAGAAGTCTTTCTAGTCTCAGGATGGCCTTTTTCTCACCTGCATACCGGCTCTGAGTGAAGACAATGGCAAGACTCAAGTTCAGGCAGAGCCCCCAGTAGTAAGCTCATGGACTCTTCAGCATTCCTTGTCAGAACGAGCTCCAGCGATGTCTGTCTAGCAAGCTCCATAATTTTAGCTTCCTACCTTTCTGTGGGAGGAGGCTGAGCAGGATCAGTGCTCTCCTCCTGTTTTCAGTGAGCACTTCATCACCTTCAGAATAGTTCCTGGAGCTTGGACAGGGCTCCCTGCCTTGATTTCCTCTGAAGAGCAGTACATTAGAGGTACCTCTAGGGTTCAGATCAGTGACTCAGTGTCCTTTCAGTTTCAATTCTTAGGCAAGTTTTTTCTTGTCCTTGGCAAATGGCAACTCTGTTGTCTACCACCTTATCAGTGTCCTGCAATCCAGGCTGATTGGAAACAGTGAAAAATGCATAAACCCTATTGTCTAAAGACAGTGCTTTCATTTCCTTCCCTGGCCTAAAACTTGCTTTTACATTTTAAGCCCTTATTTCACCTCTAAGTTCTTTGGGTTTTACTCTGGCAATTTTATTTACCCTCTGTATATGTATCATGTTGGTCAAATTAACTATCTCGATTTCTCCACCTTCCTACTGCTAGACCACAAACCCTACTCACTCTATCAACCAGACAGATCTAGCTCATATGTCACTCTCACTTCCAGAGATACAAGTGTTACCCTCTGGTTCCTCAGACAGGAAATACGAGGCAAGAATACACTAAGAACTGTTGTAACTGAGAAAAGATTCAGTCAGTTCATAAAATTAAATTGCAATCCCAAAGTGTCCCACAAATCAGATCCTACACATCAGCAAGTAACCTTTTCTCAGAGCAGAAATTCTTGGCAATATTCATTCTGGTTGGTTGGTTGGTTGCTTAGGTTTAGTTTGGTTTTGGTTTTGGTTTGTTTTATTTTTATATCTGTAAAAGAAAAGCAGCATCAATGTCTCCATCTTTCAGTCATAAGAAGTGTATCCTAGAGATATTCTGGAAAAGAGTAGGAACTGAGCTTGGAACGACTTAAAAAAGTGATGAAAGCTCAAGCAGAAAATGGGCTAGTGGCCACCTGGAGAGCAGGAGAATCTTAATCATGAGTATCCTTTTTATGATTAGTATTTTATTAAGAATCATAAGGATATTTAGAAGACAGTAACTGAAATATTTTGTAGGCTGTTTCAAACATTCAAATGGTGTTGAAAAACGGTGTGAACTTCGTGAGGTTCAACGAGGCCAACTACAAGGTTCTGCTCTTGGGTTGGGACAACCCCTGGTATCAATACAGGCTGAGGGATGAAGGGGTTGAGAGCAGCCCTGTGGAAAAGGGCTTGGGAGTACTGGTGGGTGAAGAGCAGGACATGGGCCAGCAATGTGCACTTGCAGCCCAGGAAGCCAACTGTGTCCTGGGCTGCATCAAAAGAATCGTGACCAGCAGGCTGAGGGAGGTGATTCTGCCCCTCTACTGTGCTCTGGTGAGACCCCACCAGAATTACTGTATCCAGCTCTGGACCCCTTGGTAACAGAAAGACATGGACTTGTTGGAGAGGGTCCAGAGGAGGCCATCAAGATGATCAGAGGGATGGAGCACCTCTCCTGTGAGGACAGGCTGAGAGAGCTGGGGTTGTTCAGCCTGGAGAAGAGAAGACTCTGGGGAGACCTTATTGTGGCCTTTCAGTACTTAAAAGGGGCCTATAAGAAAGATGGGGACAGGCTTTTCAGCAGGGCCTGTTGTGATAGGACAAGGAGTAATGGTTTCACACTGAAAGAGGGGAGATTCAAGCTAGATATATGGAAGAAATTTTTTACAATTAGGATGATGAAACACTGGCACAGGTTGCCCAGATGAGTGGTGGATGTCTTATCCCTGTGAACATTCAAGGCCAGGCTGGATGGGGCTCTGAGCAACCTGATCTCGTGAAGATGTCTCTGCTCATTGCACGGGAGTTGGACTAGATGATCTCTAAAGGTCCCTTCCAACCCAAACTATTCTATGATTCTATTCTACGATTTTATGAAAATACAGAAATAGTGATAGTGTTTCTTCGAATGTTCTTTAAATGCTTTTCAATACAGAAGCTGCTGACTGAGTTGAGGGGAAAATAAAANGGCAAAGATGATGGAAAGTGGTCCAGTGAGAGAAAGCGAACCTTGGCACGTGAAGCCTTTTAATACAGTTCAGGCTTTTAAAAAATTACTATTGTCAAGAGAAACTGCTAGATATTCCTTGGAAAATATTTTTGCAAGTAACATCCAGCATACCTGCAACTAAAATACCAATATTTTCTTTTTAGAGTGATTCCATTGTCCAACAGTGTACCTTAGTGTAGATTGAGTTTCTGTTTTCCAGCATCATACATCAGTCTTGTGGAAGCATTTCACACATTGGAAAAAACATGAGAAAGCTTTTAAAAATGACAACATAGTAAAGGGTTTCACTGGCAGTACCACTATGAGTATTACAGATGTTAATATCTCCCTGATATCTCCTTACTGATTGTCATGTACTCTTAATTAACATCACCCACTCCATGGTTCTGAGACAAAATTCAGAAATGTACACAGAGGGATTTAATAGGTGTCTTATGGACCTGAAAGATTAAGGGTTTATAAAGAGATACATAAATTCTGTTCCAGGCACTCTCATGGTGCATGGGGAAGGTCAACAGATATTGCAAATATCAATTAATTTATGGCAATGGACCTCCCATACTGGTTGCTAGCGGACTTACAGACTGAATGTAGTGGGTGTCTGCAAGTTCAGGTGTCCTTTTGGCAGACATTTGTGGTAGATTCTTTGTTTTGTCAACCAGTATAATTGTCTGACTCCTCTGGGATTTGAGCTTGCTTTCTACCACAAGCATCATGTACCAACACCAGATAGCCAGCAGCTTCTGAGTAGCCTCTTCACGTACTAAATACACCCAAATCTCAGAGAGCAACCACAGGCCCCACAGTTCCTGCTCTTGCCTCTGTGGATAGTAAGTTCTAACAGAAACCATGTGCTCTTTGTATTCTTCTCTCCCTTCTCCAGCAGAAAGCCGTTCACAGAAGTCTGTAAAGTGATTGGAGCTTGGGATCTGGAATTTTTGGACCACAGAGTGAATAATAAAAACCTATGGGTGATGAAGATCAGATGGGTCTCACTGTGACTGACAGGAGATGACACACACTTCATGCCCAGAAATCCATCCATACTGTCTTCAGTTCTCTTCTAGTGTGCGGTGGATGAGTGTCAGCATATTTTCCTAGGTTTTTATTTTATAGAGTGGTAAGTAGATTAGAAGCTGGATACTAAATTCCAATACATAACTCCAGAAATTCCATCATTAATATTTTGTATTAAAAATACTAAAGCTACCAATGTTGTCTTAAATTTCTCTGTGTTTTAAATGAACCCATAGAGATCTGAGCTCTGTTTACTATCCTCTTTTTTTTCTTTCTTTCCCTGTCTATTTAATTTTTTATTGCTCTTTGTGCATGAACTTAAGGTCTAACTAAACATTTATTCACAGATGGGGACTTGTGCATGTCATTTTCAACACATACCATTGTGCAGGCACTGTGAAGAAAAGTAGTCCCGCTCCTTACATTATTTATGGCTTTGTCATGCAGAGAGGTGAGACACATTAAATGGTTCAACAACTGTCTTCTATTTAATTGTACCAGTAAGAAGAGTCTGTTCTTTCCCATACTTTTCATTCCCTGGTTCTCTGGTTTCCTTCTGGCTGTCTTTGATCTGTAAAGACACATTCGTGTCTTACTGAAATTGTATCTTCAGCAGGGATAGTAGGTGAATTGGATCAGATTAAAAAAAAACCACAAACAACTGATCTGTACACAATCCCAAACCTCAAGCTGAATCAGGGTGCAATAGCTCCAGCTCCCACCAGTGGCTCTTTGACCTTCAAGATCAATGCAGTGAAGAAGTTATTACATACCTAAATTACATGGATGTCATTATTACTTAAACACATCTGAAAGTATAAGCATACACAAAGCAGTTTATTAAATTTCCTGCAGATCTGGGAGCTCAGAGTAAAATCAGCCATGAAAACATACTGCGGATGAATTAGAATTCTCATGGCTTGGGGTAAGGGCAGCAGACACTGTGAAAGCACTGAAAATCCCTCATGGTACTTCTGCTACTAGGGCCACAATCCTTAAAAAAACATAGAGGAACAAAAAAAGGAGTTATTGGTTGGTTTGTTTTTTTTTTTTTCCTAATGAGAGAGCAGTGTCTATCACAGGCGTCCTCACAGCGGGACAGAAGGAGTAAGCTGACAGTGACTCAGTGGCTCTGGCTCCCCAGCGGTTGATGTGTGGTTGCCAAAGCTGCTCTAAACACCAGATGTGCTGGCAGCCACCTGCCTGCTGAACCCCAGGGTGTCCAACTGACTGCCCAGCCACCCCAGGGAACGTGCCCAAGGTCTCCCCGCTCCCTGCTGCACTTAGGCTTGTGGTCTCACCTGTCCCCAGGGCCTGCCTTGCCATGCTGCATCTGGCATTGTGGACACGCTGGTTCCCAGCAGGAGGATCAGGTCTTCAGGAGCCTAAGGACTAATCTTGGCCAGAAAAGCAGATGATGGGGTATATATCAAACATTAAACCTCCAGTTTTTCATAGACTTCTTGTTTACTTTTCTTAGGCTGGAGCTTAATGGCTAGTGAAAGTCATTGTAGTGCCCTGCAATTCAGTAAATTTTCATTCTGCCTATCCTACTCTATTTAACTGTACATCTTACTTTGTTTCGGAAGAACAGACATATGTACTGCTAAATATTTTTCTTTCCAGCAGCCAAAAGCCAAGGCTTTAGCTAAATAAGCTCATCAGTGTGTAGGATGCTTTTTTAATGAAAGAGAATGAGTAAGAGCACAGGTAATAAAACATAAAAATTGTTCGAATAGAAAAAAAGTGTGATTTTATATTGCTTCATTCAACAATTTTTTTAAGTGTGTTTATAGAATCTCTTAACCAATCTGACACTCATAATAATAATTTAACAATAATTATAGTAATGATAATAACTATAATCATTGTAGTATGAAATTAACAGAAGGGAAAAAGGTTGTGCTAGCAATAATCACAGGTATAGACAACCACCAGAGCACATAATCTAACAAATCACTGAAGAATTTACTGTAACACTATGCTTGGATCAGTAACACAAATTGTTTGGTACTCACATAGGTGAAAAGAGCGAAAACAATTAATACCATTGCTTAAAATCACTGATCAGCTGGTTAAAACCAAAAGTGTCAAATAATTTTAAAACCTGAAATGTGCCTTTATGTCATGGGTCCTTTGAACTTGTAATGAGTCACTAAAATTGGAAGTATTTCTTCAGCTGGTTTAAATAAATGCAACTCCATTGAAGCCAATGGCATCATGCCATTTTATGTCTAGGTCTAATTACCTTCAGTTTTGATAGTGAAACCTAGAAGACACCATTAAATGGGTGTTTCACTTCATCTTTGCAGGCATCTGCTGTCTAGATATTGTTTGACTTACTGGTTAACAGGATGAGTTGGAATCACAGAATCACAGAATGTCGAGGATTAAAGGCACCTTGAAAGATCCTAGTCCAATCCCCCTGCCAGAGCAGGAACGCCTAGAAGATTCAGAAAGTCCTCTGAAATCAGGAAAATTGCGAAGTGGTTGCAAGAAAGTGAAAAATAATAGAAGTAGCATAACTGAGAGAGAGAGAGAGAGCACTTGGGGCGAGAATTTCACAGGCATCTTGGTATACCTACTTACCGTGAACAGCAGTGTGATTTCAAGCAATGTATAGCTTTTGGGGTGGCCACATGAGTAAGAACACCCAGGTGTCTGAACTCCAGGCTTGGGCATGGTATGAGAGAGGTTAGGGCCGAATGGACTCTGACAAGCCTCTGCGAGCCCAATGGCAGGCCAGTCTGGGGACATGCTAGCTGTCTTTTCTCACTTTTTTTTGTGGGCAGGACAAAGTTTGGCAACAGCTGGCCTGAAGATGTAGCTGTGTCTGGGGCTCAGGCAGAAGGGGAAGGCAGCACCTGGTATTTAAACAGCTGTGAAAATTAAACGCCTTCCAAGGTTAAGGAGCATCTGAGCAGTGGCCTGTGAGTTTAAAACCTGGGGCTATGTTCTGATGTGCTGGCAGGGTGTGCTAAGTCCTTTTGTGAATCTTGTCCCAAAGATCTTTGAAAATCCTATGAAGTGCCTAACTCACTTCAGCAACATTGTATTTAGGTTTAGTTTGAAGCTTTGAGATCCACATAATAAAAAATAAATGCCTTAGGGGAAGATCATTTAAGAACCAGTTCAATATGCTCATGTACATTCTTTGTGCAAGAGTGATATTCATCCAGAATAGTGAAGTGTTTTATTTTAAAAGAACACACGTACTTAAATGTCTTACACAAATCCAATATTTTCATCTACTGGCTGTTACATATCTTTAATATAAGTATTGATCAGGCCAAATTGGGGAAAAAAAATGTTAAATAACAAGGGATTCAAGACCACTGATTAGGACAACTGATTTTTTACTAATTTTCACAATGAATGATGCTGCAAATTATCATCAGTTATATCAGCTACAAATCAGAACCTATGTGTTTCAGTAATTTCCATGAATTTAGGGTTTCTTAAATTCCTATATAAATATAATCATGTGACGTTCAATCTTGAACAGCATTGTCAGGAAGAGCTCCTATTAGCTGGGTTCCCCTGCTGTAGGAAATTTGTCACAGTGGGAGATGAATTAGATCCAATATGAAAGGGTCTTCCATCTGTGAAAAAAGACACCAAACTGTCATAACTTTTCTGTGATATGGAAAACAGAAAAGATAGAAGTTAATGGTAATTTTGCATCAGCAGAGACTAACCTACATATACATTACCAAGGTAGCAAAATAAAGCTGTAATAGATTCTTTACAGTAACTGCATTAGTTTTGTAAAAATAGCAACAAAAATATCATTAATAGTATCACAACAGAGCCAAAAGTCTTATTCTTTCAAACATCTTGGGTCCAAATGTTTAGCAGAAGAATGTTTCTCTTTTTAGCAGCTTTCATAAGCTGATTGACAAAGACTAGAATGGGAAACAAAGGTAAAATGAGTTTTTCATGATTACAAATCAGTGACACAAGCCAGGAATAAGACAGTCTTCTGGCTCAAAGACTTTTTTTTCATGTTATCCCTCACAATAATAGTGCAAAATGAAGAAAATTAACTAGTAGAATAAAAATTAAGTTAGCATTTGTAGGATCACCATTAGCAAATAAGGCATCATTTTGTCTAATATTAGCTACTTATTCTAAATGCAAAGAAAATGCTTTTCACCTGTTTAATGTTAGAATTTTGATTCTGTGTTATCGAAAGTGTTGAAATTGAGACTATGCTATTATGCAGGATTCTAAACTCTGATGCCCACCTCTCACTGCTTTGTTAGCACAATGAAGGAGAAAAGAAACAGCAGCAAAAAAAGATTGAGTTGCTGATATAGGGAGAAACAAATTGTTCTGTAAATACTCAACCTAAAGATGTGTGATTTCCTATTGATTTGTATTCTTTTAAGTTTCTGTACTGGCACTGGACTGTTTCAAACGTCATTATGTTCCTATATTATCTTCTCTTCTTTCACTCCCCTCAAGGCTCATGTAAAGTTATACATCAGCTGGTTGGTTGCAAACAAAATATATGTTAAGCAAGTTTCCTTGGCCTTTTCCTTAGTAGGAGCTGTAATTTGGGTTTATTTCCCATACTTGGTTAACAATTTTCACAAAACGTACAGAAGTGTGACTTTGTGACCTTTATCCTTTCTGTTAGACTTAACTAAAATTTCTCAGTGGGTTCAAAAGTCATTGGACACAGTTGAACAGATGTCTTCCCAAAACCCACGATCAAATCGAGATTATGTCTTCAGGAAAACATGGCAGAAGATAGATTTGAGGGATCTTATTTTATTTTGGCATTTTCACAATTTCTTTCCTGGTTTGATTTTGCAAATGTGAATCATCAATGTGTGGCAATTATTACACTCATGGAGGAGCTTTGTTTCATTTATTCATGTACTGGGAGATCAATGTGGGTTTGTTTTTACAAACCAATTCAAATTCAACTGTTATATTACACAAAACTCTACAGTGTAGTTAACTCACACTTACTGAAAAAAATTATGAAAGAACTGAAGAATTTTATTTTGTAGAGACAACGGCTTAACTGTATCTTGAACAGTTCATAGAATCATGGAATGTCCTGAGTTGGAAGGGATCCACAAGGATCATCGAGCCCAACTTCTGTCCCTGCATATGACAACTCCACAGTTCACATCATGTGTCTGAGGGTGTTGTCCAGTCTCTTCGTGAATACTGACAGGCTTGGGGCCATGACTACCTCCCTGGGGAGCCTGTTCCAGTGCTCCACCACCTCCTGGGAAAAGAACCTTTTCCTAATATCTAACCTAAACCTCCCCTGGCACATCTTCCTGTCATTCCCTTGGGTTCTGTCATTGGTCACCAAAGAGAAGAGATTGGCTCCTACCCTTCCTCCTCCCCTTGTGAGGAAGCTGTAGACTGCGATGAAGTCTTCCCTCAGTCTCCTCCAGGCTGAACAAACCAAGTGAATGTAGCTGCTCCTCATATGGTTTCCTCTCCAAACCCATCACCACCTTCATAGCCCTCTTCTGGATACTCTCCAGTAGCTTACTATCTTTTTATACTGTGACACCCAGAACTGCACACAGTTCTCCAGGTGAGGCCGCACCAGTGCAGAGCAGAGCAGGACAATCACCTCCCTCGCCCGACTGGCAATGCTGTGGTTGGTGCACCCAGGACACACTGTTGGCTCATGTTCAGCTTGCTGTTGACCAAAACCCCCAGATCCTTCTCTGGAGAGCTGCTCTACAGCATCTTGTCTCCCAGTCTGTATGTACAGCCAGGGTTGTTGTGTCCCATGTGCAAAATCCAGCACTTGCCCTTGTTGAACTTCATGTGGTTGGTGATTGCCCAGTTCTTCAATTTGTCCAGATCCCTCTGCAGGACCTCACTGCCCTTGGGAGTGTCAATAGCTCCTCCCAATTCAGTCTCATCAGCAAACTCAGACTCAGAACTTGAGGGATTGCTTAGTTAAGTTATTTATGGAGATATTGAAGAGTGCTGGCCCTAAGATGGATCCCTGTGGAACCCCACTGGTTGCCAGTCTGACATTACCCCATTTAGTAGAACCTTTGAACTTGGCTCATCAGCCAATTGCTCACCCACTGCACAGTGTGTTCATCCAGCTGTGTGCTGGACATCTCGTCCAGGAGAATACAGTGAGAGACAGTATCAAAGGCTTTACTGAAATCCAAAAAGATCACATCAACAGGCTTCCCTTGGTCAACCAGGTGGGCAACCTTTTAGTAGAATGAAATTAAGTTTGTTAAGCAGGACTTTCCCCTCATGAACCTGTGCTGGCTGGGACCAATGGCTGTGTTGTCATTCAGATGTTTTTTGATAACTCCCAGAACAATCTTCTCCATGATTTTGCCAGGAACAGAAGTGAGGCTGATAGACCTGCAGTTGCCAGGGTCCTCCCTGTTACCCTTCTTGTAGATTGAGACAACATTTGCCAGCTTCCAGTCATCCGGGACCTCTCCAGATTGCCAAGAGCACTGAAAAATCACAGAGAGGACTCACTATGACATCAACCAATTCTTTAAGCACCCTTGGATGAATCTCCTCAGGCTCCATTGATTTGTAGGGATCTAGCTGGAGTAGAAAATCCCATACAAGTTCCAGAATTATTGTTAGCTTATTGTTCTCACAGCTATGGTTTTCTAACCCAGGGTTATGGGGGTCCCCAAGTCCATCATTAGTGCTGAAGACAGGTGGAAAAAGCATTAAACATCTTGCTTTTGTCTATGTCCCTGTTAATAAGGTGACCATGCTCATCAAGTAATGGGCCAATGTTATTTCTAGTTTCCCTTTTGCCATTAACGTATTTTTAAAAGCCTTTTTTATTGTCCTTCACAGTACGGGCCAGCTGCAATTCTAATTGAACTTTGGCAGTGTGAATTTCCTTCCTACAATGGCGAGCAGCATCTCTGTAGTCCTCCCATGATGCCTGACCTTGTTCCCACTGACCATGTGATTTCTTTTTTCACTGTGTCTCAAGAAGAAGATCCCTGTTCAACTAGGCTGGCTTTTTGTCTCTCCTGCTAGATTTTTGGAATGTCCTGGTCCTGTGCTTTTAGCAGGTGGTACTTAAAAAACTACTGACACTGATGGACCCCAACACATTCAAAAGCTTCTTCCCAGGGAATCTTACTAAGTAGGTCTCTGAGCAGCCTGAAGTCTGCTCTCCTCATGTCTAGTGTTAAGGCCTTGCTAGCAGTTTTCTTCCTGTTAGCAAAGATTTTGAACCATGGTCGCTGTGGCCAAGGGAGCCACCAGTCACCACATCACCCATGAGTCCCTCTCTGCTAGTGAGAATCAAATCTAGGAAGGCACCTTTCCTGGTCGGTTCCCTTAGTACCTGCACCAAGAAGTTATCGTCCAGATGCTTTAGGAATCTTCTGTACCAGTTGGTGTCATCTGTATGACATTCCGAGTTGACATCTGGCAAGTTGAAGGCCCCCATAAGGACAAGGGCAGATGACTTGGAGGCTTTGGTTAGTTCATTAAAGAATAGCTCATCAGTGTCACCATCCTGGCTGGGTGACCTATAGTAGATACAATGACATCGGCTTTATTTGTCTGATTCTTACTCCTTACCCAGAGGCTTTCAACTTCACCATTGCCAACTGCCAACTCTGTGCAATCCAGCCCCTCTGCTACACACAGTGCCAACTTACCCCCGACTCCTACCTTACCTATACCTTCCGAATAGCCTGTCGCCATTGTCATGGCGTACCAGTCACAGGATTCATCCCATCAGGTTTTGCTAATGCCAGTTGTATAATATCGCTGGGACTGGGCCAAGGCTTCTAGTTCATCTTGCTTTTTCCTCATGCTGCGTGCATTTGTGTAGAAGCACTTCAAGTGTGGTTGATTGTGCCTTTTACCTCATGGCACAGTGAGGAATCTCACTGTCAAGCATGTCCTCAAGCATTGGTGTGCCATCCCGCCGCTCATCACTGACTGGTCTGGTACTGCCCCCTTCTCCCTTCCAGTCTAGTTTAAAGCCGTATCAATCAGCCTGGCTAGCCCCTGAGCAAATACCCTTTTCTCCTTCTGTGAGAAGTGTATTCCACCGGATGTCAGAAGACCTGGCGAAGGACTGGCCATCCCATGGTTGAAAAACCCGAAGTTTCATCGATGACACCAGTCACGTAGCTATGTGTTGATTAGTTGGGTTTGCCTGTTCCGTTCTTTATTCCTGCCTGCAACTGAATGGATGGAGGAGAAAACCACCTGAGCACCTGAGACGTTGACCAGCCACCCCAAAGCTATGAAATCCCTTTTGATTTGCTTAATACTACTTTTTCCTATCTCTTCCCTGCCAACATTAAAAAGCAATATCAGGTAATAGTCAGAGGACCTTACCAGTCTGGGGAGTTGCTGAGCCATATCTCCTACACTGGCCCCAGGGAGGCAGTAGACTTCCCTGTGGGTTGGGTCGGTTTTATGTGGGGCGTGGGCTGCCTAGAGGACCCCTCCTTTCCAGAAGACTCTTCATCATCAGCATCAGCTGCTTGCCTATCCAATTCCAGGGCCACATACCTCTTGTATACAGGCACCTGGGAAGATGGGGCAGGCTGGGGGGTGTGTTCACCTGCTGCCCCAAGCTGTAACCCATTCCCATTCTCCCACATCTGTTGAATTGCCCCTTACAGCCTGGTGGTGAGAGGGTAGGGGATCCTTTGTATCTGGTGCCACAGCTGGTTTCTGCTCCTGCACCAGGGATGGTAGACTGTGAGTCCACCAGTAAATCTCCTTTTCTGACTCCTTGACACTCCTCAGCCTGGACTCCTCCTCTCAAAGCTCTGTTACCAGGCTGAGCAGCTCCTTCACTTGGGCACATTGTCCACAGCTGAGCTCGTTGCTGCTGTCAGTCCCTGAGCAGAAACTCGGGCATACCATGCAGCCTGGGACCTGGACAGCTGTGTCTTCCCTCCCAAGCTCAGTTTGGGTGGCTGCATCAGTTTGTGCAGCCAGAGGGACGGTGAGGGACGCTGAAGGCACTGCTCTTCTCTGGGCGGATACCATGCCTCCCGCTGTACTTAGCTCCTTGATAGCAGGTCGTAGCCTCTGTTTGAAGTGGCAGGGTGTTCCCTGCTTGCCCTTGCCACTCACCCTTCCACTCGAACTCTCATGGTAACTGCCTCACCCCTGTTTGCTGGCCCTGTTTGCTGTGCTCCTGGTTGCCTGTGCTCCGCAGGGGCTGTCTAAATCTCCCGACAATGTCCCTCCCGCATCAGACTCTCTCATGATATCAGCCAGTTTCCAGGTGGTGTCTCTGACCATCTGAGGATTTACCTGGCACCGGATCTGACCCTCTAGTCTCCACGGTCTGTGCTCTGCAGCAGGACTTACCATAACTGCTGCTGCGCTCCTCGCTCACTTGTCATTGACTGAAGTAATCAAGAATTAAAATAACAGTTTTTCAGCTCTGTTTTTTGCTTATTATTTAAAAATAAATGTGAAACTGTGCCCAAAATGTGGATCAAATGTTTTCTTCAGTTCCTTCGTTTTAATTCTTTTTTGAATGTCTGGAATTTATCTCAGGACGAAATGTGCTAAAATAATGAGTCTATGATATTTGACTGGTATTCAAGCTTGAGCCTTTACAAGGACATTCCAGGCTGAATTTGCCAAACCAACGCTTACTGGTCTCAAGTTCTAAAAATACATATAAAATGTTGTTGGTTTCCTGAGTGGTGGGTTCAGTTAAAGGAGTGTCATAGTGAAATACAATTTCTTTTGGAAGAAATGAGATTCCACGAAAAGTGGGAAATGGGGATGAATACAATGTCGTATTGCTAGCAATAGGCTTACCTGGCAAAGAAATATTCTGTCAAGAAGAGTGTCAATATTAGACTGGATGAAGCACTGTCTCAGATGAAGCAATACTGTATTGGCAGAAAGGACAAGATGATCTACCCAGTGGACATTTCTAATGTCTCCAATTCAAATCAGAGTCTGCTGTAAGTGAGAATGTCTGGAATCATTGTGTTACCTTAAACAAGACAGACATGTTGTCAATTATGCCAATTATCCTTTTAAAATACTGTGTTCACTGAAAAAATGTAGGAATTTCTTTGATATTTCTGAGGAGTAACACACGTGTCTCCAAGAAAGACTTCGTTTATATTCCTGGTGAAAGGAGGGAAATAAGTAGTGTGGAAGAGAGACATTTTTGTCCATGTACACCACATCTCTCAAAGGTGTGAACAGGGCAGGGAGACCCAGAAGAATAAATTCAGAAATAAGAGATAGAATCTGACATGTACAATCAGCAGCTGATCCTGAACCTGCGTAGAAAAATGTCATTGTTGACAAACATTTATTTATCACTTCAATGCTTTCACCATTGAAGAACTGAGCTAGCCAGGCTCTTCAATTAGAAGTTTTAAACAGTGATCTAAGAGCTCGATCCCACCTGAAGCTCTGTGCAACTGGCCTTTCTTTACCCTTACACTGTATTGCAAAAAAACTGCTAGCATCCCCCTGTCCCCAGCTCCGTTAAAGCTCCTGTCCTTATGTCCTTACTAGCAGAACAGATCCTGGCAGGGGCCTTGCACAGCATGACGGGTTCACAGAAGGCGCTTTCTCACATGACAACAAATTAAGCCTAGTTTCTTTGGTCTGTGGTAAGTGCCTATGGGCAGGACCTTGTAGGAGGTACCTGTCACCTAACTTTCTCTGTCTATATGTTAGACATCTAAAATGAGTCTTTCTGGCAGACACTGTAATCCCTAAAGATACAAGCACCAGCAGGGGACAATTCATCCCATTTGAAAGTAAGGGTTTAAAAGGAGTGAACTGGCTGCAGGATGTGAACATCTCTGTTCCACTGACTCTAGAAGAAATAACTATATCTGTCTGTCTCCATCTCCATCTCTTTCTTTCTCTCTCACCCCCCTGTCTCTTTATATGTCTCCAATTCTGTCTGTCTGTCTGTCTGTCTATCTGTCTACCTATCATCTATCTATCTATCTATCTATAGCTCTACTTCTATCTCTACCTCTATCATTATCATCTCTATTACTGAATTAGATGATACACAAACATTTTGGAAATTTAAAGCTACCTGAGACAAATCCAAGCCTCATTCCCATATCCTGCCTTCCATGTAAGATAATTTAAGATCACTATAACAAAAAATGGGTCAAAATGGGAATTCAGAAATCCTGGTAAAACAGTTTGAAAGCCTTAGTTTACTCCCTCTCTGTGCCATCTGGGAAAAGGGTCATATACAATTTCATGCATTTAATAGCACAGGGAGTGGCATACTGGAGAAACTGGACCATTTCCACTGCTTTATGCAACATGCAGTTTCTAGGAACTGCATTGAAAAGACTTTCTAAAGGCAAAATGGTGGTGAAAAGCAGATTTACTTTCCCATAGTACTATAAGGGAAAGGAAATAGGTACTAGCTCCCCTCCAGGAATGTCTGTGCAGGAGGACATGGAGCAGTCAATTGGGAAATGAAAAACAAGAATACAGAAATCAGATTAGCAGAGTAAAGATATGCTGATCACAAAAGCATCTTTTACTTCTGAAGTAAGGGCACTGCTGAAGCCTGAATCAAGGCTAAAGTAAATTTAACCAATCTCTTGGCCACAGACATGCTAATAAAAACCTAAACCTCTCATGTTAGCAATCAAGAGACTGTAATTTGCAGTACAAAATAAATTCATGAAATCATTATGAAACTTCAAAACAAGATCTCATTCAGAGTCTCCAAATTGCCTTTAGTAACTTTATTTCCTTTACAAGGGATAGAAAACTGTAAGGCACTGAAGCAGAATGAAAATGACGAAGGTTTTTCAATGGACTCATTGTAGGAATAAAGAAAATAAACTATCAAACTGGCCTTTATTGTCAAGGTAAAGAGCCATTTCTGTGCTGGATGTTTCTATACTGATTTGTGAGACACACTGTCTCCATGTGAAGTTTACATCTATATCCTATTCACATTTTGGCTGTGAATACAGCAAGAAAAAATAGATTAAAATAACTGGGAATTATTATCCAAAAATTATGTCACCATTACCTCAGAGTAAATGTGTCTTTAGGTTTTTTGTTGCTCCTTAAATAGCTGGTTTGTGTTGCTAGAGTTTAAGCACTGCTGGAACTCTGTCAATTCTTGACCTTATTTTTTTCCTTGCCTAAGTAAGGAAAACTCCCAGCTGATTGTAAGAGTGCTCTGTTGCCGTTACAAAAGACCCTCTTCTTTGGGAGAAAAGACGAATTTCCGGTGTGAGATCATCAGGTTCAAGAAAAGGAGAAAAAAATAATCTTAAAAAAATAACTGAAGCAGACAGCAAGAGCAGGAATTGGTGATTATCTGGCACACAGTCAGATTGTCAGTCGTGGCGAGGCACGAGGAACACTGGCTCTGCAGCTGCAGGCTGAAAAAAATTGGTGAGACTAAACAGTGAGCATTTATCAACAACTGGAAGCATTTAAACAAAGCAACTAATTTTTCATTGTCCTCCTTTATAATCAGTTTTTTTCTACTTTTTTCTCCACTCAGAAAGGCAATTAGCATACAGAGCTCTCATCAGTCCTTCTGAGAGCTTTCTCTTCTTTCCTGGATTGACAAGGTAAAACTGATCATACACAAGCAGTTTTTGGTCTGATTAAAAAACCTGGGGGCAAGGCAGATAGTCTGTATAATTTAATTATTTTTAATGGGATAAAACAGGCGCTGTTCCAAAGGATATGGATGCTGGTGAGGAAGAGGGTGTTCCTCCACAGTTATGCTCTGTACTCAGGCTGCTCTGACTGTAAAATACTTGAACCTTCAGAAGTTTAGGGCCTTGGCCAAGTAATTCTGGTCCTTTTCAGCTGCTGTGAGCTATATTGCTGTGACAGAGAGAAGCAGGCTTCACAGACTGGTCTCTTTTCAGTGGAAATTCAGTTTGTTGTCATGACAGACATCACGAAGCTGAGAGAGGCAAAAAAACGGGACGGATGTGTCCTGGGTTCGTTCTCTCCTCTTGTTGCTGTGACTTCTGGAAAGTTGGTGTGCAGTGGAAGTGATAAAATTTGGGGTAGAAAGAAGCATATGAATATTGGAAAGTAAGTTGGTGGGATGTTGATACTAATGACAAAATATCTTGCTTTTGCTCTAATCAGGAGTACAAAGTCACAGAGAAGCTGCCATGTTATCATGGCATGTCCTTATCTTACACCTTTAGGAATGGCTAATGATTTCCTTCGGTGTGTGGGCAGTGCAGGTACAATCCATCCTTATCCTCAGCATCCAACAGAGGGCTTTCTTCCTTTCTTTTTATTCACAATCTTAGAGGCTGTACATACAACATGAGGGCAAAATGTTTTGAAAAGTGGTTACAGCGCTTGCTTCCAATAGTGAAAGTCCAGCATACATATGAATGTATGTTAGGCAAGTGGGTATGTTAATTGGAGGGATAACCATCATTAGCAATATGCCTTCTGAGGCCTTTAAAAGATGATTAGATAAACACCAAAAAAATGGATGGCAGAAAACAAGTTTTCCCTAAGGAAAAAGGGACTGGACATCCTGATCATTTTTTATTATCTCCTGTCAGATACATCAAGTGAGGACTTGGCCCTTCATTTCTACTAACTATACATAACTCATTGCATGGAGAAGTAACTAGGTGGCAGTAATCACTCAGTGATCTCAGATGTACGATATAATTCTTATAAGTTTTCTTGTTGTATGAAAATTGGAGGAGGGGAATATGGACGAGTTTCAACTCTTAAAGAAACACTTTGTTTTAACTGCACTTTGCAGCAGCTTATGTAGCAGATTTATGGCTAGCACAAAGAAAGCATTCATGGAGTCTGGTTCATCATTGACATTGCACATGCACAGTCCCTTTAAGTCTATATGCTATGAAGAGCTGCTGAATTTATAAAAGTTTATATTTAGTTCCCAAACTGTTAACAGAAAATATGTGTTGCACAGAACATTATCCACGGTTGCTTCATCCTCACTGGTACATCAATGTTCAGCTATTCTGTACATTAAACAGTTGCCACATCAGGAATGTATGGGAAGAGAAAAACAGGAAGAAAGAGGGGGAGTTCTGCTGGAGCTGAGAAAGGATAATTTAAAAAATAATAGAAGGACGTGGTGTAAACCTTCTGTATGTTGAAACAAACCTGTGTCTCCTTAAAAGTCTTTATTATGGAATCACTATAGACATGAAAATTTTGCTCCAATCTGTGTCAGTAGCAACAGCTGTGAAGACGTGAATAAAAATAAAATGTAAGTCATAAAAGCTTGTTCAGTGTGCAGCTCCCAGGAAAGGGCCCAATAGCAATGCAACTCTGTGAAGACCTCACTTCAAAATATTTTGGTGTGAAGGTAGTTGGCGACTGAGTGTAAAAACTCCAGGGTTTTTTTGTCCCTCAGTCCTGAGTTTCCTCTTGAATTTTAGGAGACTGACTGAAGTTACAGGCATATTTGAGAAGGTTGCTTGCTTTTAGTTGTATGACTTTTTTTAGTTTTTCATGATTTTGAACTAATGTGGTCTTTATCAATGATTATATAGTGAATACTGAGGATCTCTACTGCATTGCTAAAATCTTGAGATACTTCAAGTACTCAAAAAATAATCAATTCCTGTTTATATAGGTGCTGGTATATAGTATGTATAATATTATGTATAATTTTATGTTAAGCTTGATAATTTCATTTGAGAAATCCAGTAGTGATGTTCATTAAAAGCATATTGGAACAACTAACTAGACGCTTACCAGAGAGGGAATTCAGGTAGTTTAAATTATTAGCATAATAAGTGAATTAATAGAAAGCCAGCAAAGTATGAAGACACCTTGTGAATTCCTTTCTCTTTATTTTTTAAGTTTATGGTAAATAACTTGTTCATTGAATCTTCCATTGTGGATGAGAGGTTCATTGACTCCTGATCATTTTTGATTCTCTCAGTCTGGTTCTCTCCAAGTAGTTCTCGTCTTTGCAAGAACAGCCAAATTACAAAATATATTTCAATTGGGTAATTATTTTAGTCTCAAGTGGCCAGTGAATCAGTGAGATTGCTTCTGGACACATCTTTCTGTTTCAATGCACATGTTGAGGACTCTTCAGATTGTATGGTGCCTTTCACTATGAATAAAAGTAGTGCTATAACACAGATAAAAGAAATAAAATAAAGTAGCCACATGACAGTGTTTCAGCAAGATATATTATTGCAAACAAAAACTTTAATAAAATGTTAGGATTAGCATACTAATTTGATATGATTTAAGTATTCAAAGATGTCTCTCATGTTACTCTATTATAGTGATGACTCAAAGACATTGCAATAAAAATTCTTAATTATAGTCCTTCCACTAATTGCTATTATGTGCTTTAAAAGCATCAGTCAGTGTATTAATTTTTTTTATTTCCTGAAACTCCTGACAAGAAAGGAAAGAAAATCTGACTAGATTAGGAAGTCTCCTCTATTCAATGCTATTCTCTTGTAGCTCAGCTTTTTAGTATTTTGTTGCTACAGCATTCAGAGATCCCTAGAGGTTCATCCAGTTAAGATGCCCATAATACCTGCAGGACTTTGAAGCCAATTTTATTGTCAAGAAATCCTACCGGCAGAGAAAGACGCAACAAAACTTAACTTTTCTTCTTGTTCTTAATCTAAAATAGCCGCTGTTCTGACTGAATGCTAAGTGCCTCTTGTTCTAGGAAAATACTGGTGAAATTCAAAGCTTACCCTCCACACTCTATGGCTTACTGGAAGGATGAGGTGTTATTGGAGAAAAGGAAGTTGCTGAATCTTAAAGCCTAGTTTGCAAATGGCTTTATGTCTACATTTTGTTCATAAGTAACTGATGTTTTGCACCCTTAAGTGAAGTTTCCAAGTAGAAACAGATAAACTGATGGAAGCAAACAAAGAAATCACTCAGACTTTCCAATCTTAAAATCATACATTTTATATTTATAGAAGTTAGTTTGGGGGTTGCTTTGCTTTTAGTTCCTTGTCATGTGAGAACCTTATTAAATGATCCTGTATCTTGGAATGAAAACATTGCTTCTGTAAAATGGATTGGCATCTTCAGGTCTGAATGGAATGAAATGTACCAGGAAGATTACAGGATATATGAGATTGTTTTCTTTGGTAATATTTCCAGATGAATTTTCCAGGATGATAAGGACTGTCACTAAAAATTGGTAAGATATCTAATCATGGATCTGGAAATACAGAACAGTTTAACTCAGCTTTCCAAGATCAAGCCAACAGATTCATACTCTGCTAAAATCTCACCTGAGTGAAGAACAATTGCAGATATATTTGCATACCAAATGTTAATGTATTTCTTGAATGCAGATCAGCATTTTTCAAGTCGAAGAATAGTATGGCCATAAAGTACTCATTCTATTAGAGGTTCATAAGTTATTCTTTTAAAGAAATAGTTGAATAAGTTAGTATTTATGATTTCTATGGAAGAAGTGATATCTGAAGAGTGATTCAGAAGAAAAATGGATGAATGCCAGTGGCAATGTTTTGGAAATGATTTGCAGTTTATTGTTCCAATCTCTCTGCACCAAGATTATAAATTGATAAATTACTGAGATTCATATAAATTATATACAAAATCTCCAAACAAATCCTGCCACATTAAAAAAAAGAGAAAATTTTAAAAAGTAATTTCTGAAACAGAAGAATGTTGCTACTTTAATTCTATCCCTGTGCCCTTGTGTATTACAAAGCAGCCAAATTACATGACCATTCACAAGTATTGTCACAAGACTTTTGGATTATTCAGTCCAATGGGGAAGGCTGCTAATTTATGTTCTTTATTTTCTCTCTATTCTGTCTGATGCAGTTTTTGCTCCTTCTAATTTACTTATCTGGCTCCATATTATGCTCATCCCCTGATCAACAGATTACAGGTCACCATCAGTTTGGTTTGACTTTCTTTTGCGTTTACTACTCTTCTGATTTTAGAACCATCTGCAGAAGTAATAAGCATTTACTCTACAAGAAGTATGTATGCATAAGTCAGCTTTTGAGGTGGCTGTGGGGAAGGATTCAGGCTTATATTAATGAGTGGGTTCAAAAAGCCTAATTATGTTGCTTCCTCTGAAAAACGCAAGCAGTAAAAATTTCTCTTTCTTATTGTTAATAGATACTGCATCACTGTGACCAGAGCCAGTCTGGGAACCACAGACTGCATGAATGAACTGCTAATAGAGAGCCATTATCTGGAACTCTTTAAACAAAACAAAACACAAACCAAAACAAAACGAAAAATCCTCTGCTGAACTGTTTCTTTGATGAGGAAAAGTCAGGAGAGAACAAACTCCTTTCCTTAAGCAGCAGGTTACTGTCTCCAAAAGAGTGCTTGGAAGAGTGACAGTTTATTGCAGGCATCCACACATTGCAGGGGCAAGTCCTTGAGGAGCATGGTTTGCTCTCCAGCTGGTTAGCATTTACGCAGCCATCAGCAGGAAGAACTAAGTGGAACTGCAAAGTGTTCCTGTGTAGCTCAGCAGAAAATGTTCTCTGCTCCGCATTCCTTTGGGTTGCTCAGATAAATTCTAATCGACAGGCTTCAACAGCAATGCCCATAACATGTGCACTCACCACTGCACCAGTCAGGAAAAGGTTGAGCTGTACGTAATGTTAACAGTGAAAAAGGACAAAAGTATCTCGTGGAGGTGCAATAGTGAGATTTGTCTTCATGAAGAAGGATTATACCCTTTCACCTATTCCCATGACATATTTAAACGATTTGTTTGTCAGAATAACCAGGAATGGTCATAATGGCTTTTTTTTTTTTTTTTAAATTAAAAAAATAGTACGGAAGGAGCTCTATTAATTATTGAATATCACCTTACTGGATTAATAAAGCACAAGATAACATTCTTTTGGGTTTTTTTTCTGTTTTCTTGAAACAAAAAATAGAATTCCAGTATGTGATAATATATAAAGACAGAAATACAGCAACCAACAAGCAAAGTTGTCACGCGCACTAAGATCCATCCCCTGATGGATGCAGGGGGAAACATAGTGACAGAAGATGAGGAAAAGGTTGAGGTACTAAATTCCTTCTTCACCTCAGTCTTTAATAGTCAGAACAGTTGTGCTCCAGGTATCCAGACCCCTGAGCCAGAAGACAGGGATGGGGCACAGAATGAAACTACAATAATCCAAGGGGAAATAGTTAGCCACCTGCTATACCACTTGGACACCCACAGGTCTATGGGGCCAGATGGGATACACCCGAGGATGCTGAGGTAGCTGGCGGGGGTGATTTCTAAGCCACTTTCCATTATCTACCAGCAGTCTTGGCTAACTGGAGAGGTCTCAGTTGACTGGAAGTTGGCTAATGTGATGCCCATCTATAAGAAGGGCCAGAAGGAAGATCCAGGGAACTACATACCTGTCAGTCTAACCTTGGTGCCAGGGAAGGTCGTGGAGCAGATCATCCTGAGTGACATCACACAGCACATACAGGAAAACCATGCGATCAATCAAGCCCAGTCAACACAGGTTTATGAAATGCAGGTCCTGTTTGACCAACCTGATCTCCTTCTACAACAAGGTGACCCATCCAGTAAATGAGAGAAAGGCTGTGGATGTTGTGCACTTAGACTTCAGTAAAACCTTTGACAGCTTATCCCACAGCATTCTGCTGGAGAAGTTGGCAGCTCATGGCCTGGATGGGTGTGCTCTTTGATAGATAAAGAACTGCCTGGAGAGAGGGGCCCAAAGGATTGTGAACAGAGCCAAATCTAGTCGGCAACCTGTCACGAGTGGTGTTCCCCAGTGGTTAGTATTTGGGCCAGTTCTGTTTAATCTCTTTATCAATGATCTGTATGAGGGAATTGAGTGCACCCTTAATAAGTTTGCAGATGACACCAAACTGGGAGGGATCTGGACCAGCTGGATTGTTGGGCTGAGGACAGCTGTATGAGGTTTAACAAGACCAAGTGCTTGGTCCTGCACTTGGCTCATAACAACCCCAGGCAGCACTACAGGCTCAGGGAAGAGTGTCTGGAAAGCTGCCTGGCAGAGAGGGATCTGGGGCTGTTGATTGACAGCCAGCTGAATACAAGCCAGCAACATGCCCAGGTGGCCAAAAAGGCCAACAGCATCTTGGCTTGTATTAGGAATAGTGTGGCCAGCAGGACTAGGGAAGTGATTGTGCCACTGTACTTGGCGCTGGTGAGGCCTTAACTTGAATCCAGTCTTCAGTTTTGGGCCCCTCATTGTAAGAAAGACATTGAGGTACTAGGAAGAGTGCACAGGAAGGTGACGAAGCTGGTGAGGGGCCTGGAGCACAAGTCTTGTGAGGAATGGTTGACAGAACTGGGGCTGTTTAGCCTGGAGAAAAGGAGGCTGAGGGGAGACCTTATTGCTGTCTACAGCTACCTTAAAGAAGATTGTAGCATAGAGGGTGTTGGTCTCTTTTCCCAAGTAGCAAGTGATAGGACAAGAGGGAACGGGCTCAAGTTTTGCCGAGGGAGGTTTAGCTTGGATATTAGGAAAATTTTCTTCACAGAAGGGGTTGTCAGGTGTTGGAACAGGCTGCCCAGGGAAGTGGTGGAGTCACCATCCCTGGAGGTGTTTAAAAGGCATTTAGACGAGGTACTTAGGGACATGGTTTAGTGCTAGAGTTAGGTTATGGTTGGACTTGATGATCCTGAGGGTCTTTTCCAACCAAAACGATTCTATGGTTCTATGATTCTATGATAAAAAGGACAGCCTATTATGCTTTCTGATAGGAAATGCTTTTGGAAGTTACCTAAACGCTTCTGAAAAAGTTCACTTTCTATATCCAAAGTTTATGTAGCAGAAACCTCTCTTTTAATGGATGACACAACAGGTTTATATCAGCTGTCTGTTAATCAAAGGTCTTCCAAGTATATCCATATGCCTGATTGAAATTAAGTTGCATGAAATAGTGCTAATATCTGCATGTGGGTTACAGAGAAAAAATTGGAAATCCACACACTTAGAAAATTAAATATGGACGTTTTTAATAGTCTATGGAATTATAATTGGAATAAATGTAAGTTCAATGTCAGGAAAAAAAATGGAAACGTGTGCAGCAAAACTATAGTGGGCTTTATAAAATAGAAATTATTCAAAATAAAAGCTACAAATATGACGTTTAGAGAAAAATATCCACAGTTTGAAATAATCCTGGAGAGGAGAAGTGATGCAAAATATAAGTAATTTTCTTTTTGAAATAGAATTCTGCATTTACAGTGTGTCCAAAATGAAGTTTTATAACTCAAAGAGAACAACATTGGCAATTGCATTGATTCCTGCTTCCACCACTTGCAGGATCTTTGAGAGACAGGTAAATAAGGCTGGGTCACTGACAGAAGCCTGCAGAAAGAGAATCCCTTTCATATATCATGGAATAAATTTGTCAAAAAATTGAGGAAATCATGAGAAAATCTATGCTGGATGCCTGGTGAGTAATGTCCATTTTGTGCTGGGATCCATCACTTTTCTTACAGTGTTTGTTCTCGCTGAACCTAGCATTTATTTTATTATTTTATTTTATTTTATTTTATTTTATTTTATTTTATTTTATTTTATTTTATTTTATTTTATTTTATTTTATTTTTAAGTCAAATAAAGGAATTACAGTATGTAACTTCTGTAGTTCTTCTTAGATCCTACTTCTGCAATGTACACATCTGATGCAATTTCTTTCCTACACTGTGCTTTTTGTATAGAATATCACATGCAGCATTCATTATTTAGTCTTCTGGATTTGCAATCACTAACTTCCTACTGTATGGTGGAATCACCCTATCCATCGGATTAGCATGAAGGAACACTTTTGAAGTCTTAACATGACATCAGCCCTGAAAATCTAAGCAGAGCTTCACTATAAAAAGGGTGCACTTGTTACAGCACTAACACAGAAGACTTCCTTTTGACTCTCATAGCATATAAAATCCACATAGAAACGACTGAAAAGGTGTGATGATGTTCAGTAGCAGTGTGGGGTGGTGAAACACTTAAGGCAACACCACTTCATCCACCACAATGGCAGATAGAAGTAGAAGGGAGTTTATGCTCTCTGACCATGCCTGGAGATGTAGCTGCATGAACCACACTGCATCTGGCCCTCAACAGGAGAGAGCAAGTTTGTAACAGGATTAGGGATCTAGCCAAGAAGAATCCTTTGAGATATCAGCACCACTGGATTGCCTTGTTACTTCAATCCGTTCATCATGAGACCTTCTGCTCAGTTCTTTCAGAATGCAGGATTTCTGTTTGGCCTTCTTGTAACTGCCTAAAATAAATTTTGCGTTCTGTATCAAATCATCCATGGTATATTTCTATTCAAATGCAATGGGTGAACTTAAACTAGCTAACATTTAGTTTCGTGTAATCCCTACATGATTTGAACTGAAATCTTGTAGGAAGTGATTATGAGTCATTTATCCAGAATACCTGAGAGGGAATTAACCATAATAGAAACTTGACATGCACTTGACAGAATGAAATGATTGTAAAATTCAGTGGTTGTATCTGTTACACTTGAATGCAAGACAGATTGTATTTATTTCCTCTATATGAAAAAGGAATCTGAATGCAAAATCTTATCTCGGTGTTAATTTGGTTTAGTTGCTAAAAGGCTGGTTCACTACACTCCCCACTTAATATCTTCCAGTCTGCCAAAATACCATAAATTCTGCAGAATTAACCAATATCTTGGCACAATGTACTATAAAATTCCTGCCTTCCAGTTTCATTTAGCTTTATATTTGTTTGCCTAAGCACCAAGACAATGACATGGTTACTCTCAACTTCACCAATATAATTCTTGCTGATGATTTTGCTTTCTTTCACTTGTGTATTGGTTTATTTTATTCTTGCTGTCAATCTTTATTGACTACAGAATGATGCACTTACTATTATCAGCATTTAAGCCATTGCAGTTTGCTCAGCAAAATTTTATCACTTGAGTTTTTAGAATTTTCGAATATTGGGTGCTCTGTTCTCTACAAGTACTTCATGTTCTCTGTCACTTATGACACGTAATCATATATAAAATGGGTGCTGTGTGGCACAAAGAAGTTTTGTGGATATACTTACCAATACCATCAGACAGTTTCTTTGTACCTTAACAATGAACGGTCAGAGTGCACAGGAGTTCAGGGTTCATATTTCTAACGGCTTTAAGTGGCTTTCTGTTAGAAGTCTAAGTGCTAGCTACTCACGTTTTTATAATGATTCTGCAGCTTTATAAAGGAAAGTAACTAATGATTAGCCACACTGCATCAGACAAGAAAGAGATTTTCCTCTGTGGGAAGAATATTATAGTTGTAGGGAAAAAAATTAAAGGTTTAGTAATATCCTTGTTGAAAGACTATTTCTGGAAGCCTGCAGTCTGGAATGTGAAAAGAGGCCTTTATAAATATTACAATGTTTAATCTCTAATATGTATGGAAGGGAAACACTTTCATACTGCTGTCTGGGTAACTAGACACACCTCCTCAATGCACTCAGTAACAGAAATTTTTCTTATTCTCCATTAATGTCTCTGCTAGTTCTTATTGCTTTGTAACCTGATAAAGCTCTGGAGTTTACCCATTTATTCTTTCAAGAATATAGAGAAATTTAGATTTGTAAACACAGCAAAACAAATAACTCTCAGAATAATTTCTGTTATACGGAGAAGTTACATTGCACAGGTGTTTTGCCTGATAAGCAAAATTTTGCTAGATAGGCAAAAATCCCTTGATGTGTAGGCAAACGAAATTAGAAGGGATAGATTGGGGACTATTTACCTATCACTTACCATTATTTGTTTGTCTCTAAGTTTAATGTTATTTAACAGAGACTGGTTTGCGTTTAATTCCTGACACTGTTGCTGGCTGTAATTTTTATAATCATGACACTGTTCAGATCCCTATGCACGTTATGACCCTGTGGTGCTTGTCAGTGCGGGAAATCAAAACAGATAGATGGTATCTACAGCTCTTTCAGGGTCCCGACCTTTACAGCTTATTGCCTAAAACAGAAAAATAAAGTCAAATACAGATTAACAGAAAAGAAGGTTAAACAATGATCCAGTATTGTCCTTAGCATATAGGGAGTTTAACAACCGTAAGTTTTTTTATATGTATTACAGATATAAAGAGCTTTTAGGAGGAAAAAAATGAAGAATATTTGTGGAGGCTTACAGGGAGCATGGAAAAAAGCTCAAAACTTTACAAATAAGACTGGCAAAGGAGATGATGACAGGTTCCCACAAACGGATGAATGATAGCAAGAACAGGAGACATTGCAAAGAGCTTTAAGAGCAGAAACAAGGATAGCTTCTTCAATGCAGCAGAGAAAATGTGGAGAGCTGGCAATAGACGTGCAATCTAAGCTGAGGGCTTGAAGAATGTTTTGGTAGCTGCTCTATGGATGGCTGTGTGCATGGTAAGATTGCATGTATCAGTGACACAGTAATCGAAATAAAAATAAAGAACAGAGTTTGACATGTTTAGTTCCATGAAATGACATGAAAGAGACTCCAATGTTTAGCCATAATGATGAGATGAGGACTAGAAAAATATCTGAATGTAAATTTTTATTCTGCTTATGATTTTCAGTGTCAGTCTGTGAAATTAAGTTCTTGCCAGTGATCAAGCAATGAGATTATTAAGTATAGCCATGCTTTCTGTAGAAAACTTTTTTCTACATTTCATAACATTTTTTGAAAGAAAAATGCTGGAGATTTATGATCTTTTATTCTGACTGAATCAGCAAGCTAGTGAGCACAACACTTCAAGAAGTAGTTATGCCTTCCAAAACTTCTTTTAGATTTTCATTTAACTGCATGCACAAACTTTGTCATTAAAGGAATGGTAACTCAGATGGCATTACTGTGAGGTATTAAAAAAGGTTGGTACGAAGTACATAAGGTTCCCTCAAGGTTTCATGTGATATAAACTGTAATGGTAGTAGAATCTCTATCCCACTGTGTGTTTGGTGTTGCAGCTAAAGCATTTTGTACTCATAACCAGGAAAAGATGAATTTCCAGGTTAGGCAGTGCCAGCTCAGTAGCAAGAAAGAACCCAGATAATATTAAAAATGAGAATTATGTTATTTTTTTCTGTTATATATTGGGCTTTGCATACAAGGGAAGGAACTAGAGTGTGGACATTTCTGCTGTTGGTTATTCTGGGGCACCAGTGATAAAAAGAGATTAGCAGCTTTCTCTTTGCAAGACGTGCCTCAGATGTGCTCTCTGTAGTTACTATCAGCATCTGGGAATTTCTTTGTGCTGGCAGGTCTTTCATTTCCTATTTCCATCCTGTTAGACAGTTGAACAAAACACTTCTACTCAAATTTCTTATCAAAAGCTCTATATAATATAACATTAAAATCCAACACAAGGGTGTGCATATAGATATTATTCCAGGTCCACTAATGTTTTGTCAGTATACCTCTGTAGACTGGAAGAACTGATCTTCTTGTACAGAAGTTGTATTTATGCATCTTAACTTTTCTTCATGAGAAGGTACTGGGCTTAATTCTGTAGGGTAACAATAGCTTTATTTCTAGCTGAAACTAAGTCAAAACATGATATAAATGAAACACACTGAATAACTTCTCTGAGAAGAATCTCCTGAGATAAACATTCAATATGGAACTCTGAATAAGGTTTTAAGCAAAGTCAAAGATGTAAATACAAAACTTAGCACTTTGGAATATGCGAAGAAGGTTGTGGTTTCAGAAATCAATCTATAGATTACACTGACATTTAGACGACAGTAATATTGATAACATTCTCCCTGCTACATAAACATAATATTTTAATGGAGTCAGCAACTTGTTTTCTACTGCATTTCTTAATTGGTAAATCCTCTTTAACAAAATAAACAATTCATCTAAAACAGGCTCATCTAGGAGCACTCAGGAAGGACAATCTAATTTTGAACAAAAAATTGCTAACAGCAATATTGATAAATGTAATAATGAAGCAGAATAGCTTAATGTTTCAATCTACAGAAGCTTCAGCTGAACATACATGAACAAGTTATACCATAAACCCAGTCAGCATGGGTTTATAAAAGACAGGTTGTGCCTGACTAACCTGATCTTCTTCTATGACAAGGTGACATGCTTAGTAGATGAGGAAAAGGCTATGGGTGTCACTCACCTGGACTTCAATAAAACCTTTGACACTGTTTCTGGCACCATTTTCCTGGAAAAACTGGCTGCTTATGGCTTGGATAGGTGTACTCTTTGCTATGTAAAAATCAGCTGGATTGCTAAACCCAAAGTGTTGGGGTGAATGGAGTTAAATCCAGTTGGTGGTTGGCCACGAGTGGTGTCCCCCAGGGTGCAGTATTGTGCCTAGTTCTGGTTAGGATCAGGTATTGGGCACAGTTCTGTTTAGTGTCAGAGACTGAGTACACCCTCAATAGGTTTGCAGAGAACACTAAGTTGTGAGAGAGTGTTGATCTGTTTGAGAGTAGGAAGGCTCGACAGAGGGATCTGGAATGGCTGGATCGAAGGGTTGAGGCCAACTGTATGAGGTTTAACAAGACCAAGTGCCAGGTCCTGTACTTGGGTCAGAGCAATCCCAGGCAGCGCTACAGGCTCAGGGAAGAGTGTCTGGAAAGCTGACTGGCAGAGAGGGATCTGAGGGTGTCGATTGACAGCCAGCTGAATACAAGCCAGCAGTGTTCCCAGGTGGCCAAAAAAGACCAACAGAATCCTGCTTGTATTAGGAATAGTGTGGCCAGCAGGACTAGGGAAGTGATCATGCCACTGTACTTGGCACTGTTGAGGCCCCACCTTGAATCCTGTCTTCAGTTTTGGGCCCCTCACTATAAGAAAGATATTGAGGTGCCGGAGAGAATTTACAGAAGGGCAGCAAATCTGGTGAAGGGTCTGGAGAACAAGTCTTGTGAGAAGCATCTGAGGAATCTGGGGTTGTTTAGCCTGGAAAAAAGGGGACTGAGGGGAGACCTTATCACTCTCTACAACTACCTGAAAGGAGGTTGTAACATGGGAGGAATTGGTTTCTTTTCTCAAGTAAAAAGTGATGACAGGAAATGGCCTCAAATTTTGCCAGGAGAGGTTTAGCTTGGATATTAGGAAAATTTTCTTCACAGAAAGCGTTGTCAGGTGTTGGAACAGGCTGCCCAGGGAAGTGGTTGAGTCACCACCTCTAGATGTATTTAGAAGATGTGTATATGTGGTGCTTAGTGACATGGTTTGATGGTGGACTTGGCAGTGTTAGGTTTACGGTTGGACTCAATGGTCTCAAAGGTCTTTTCCAGCCTGAGTGATTCTGTATGATTTTAGATGCAGTGGGTAAAAAGAGAGTCCATGTGGCAACTTATTCTAACATGCAGTTGAATAAAGAACAATTACGAATAAGGTTCTCTTTATTTATATTCAGACTCCTCCCAGATTTTTCTCTTCAAAAGGTATAAACGCATCCTTCCTACTACAACCAGTTTATATAATTTCAAACTTTAAAAATTCTGTTTATCACAATTAAATGATGGCTCTCTACCATGGCTTGAGCCCTTTATACTCCTTATGTGCACATATAGATAATAAGTGAGGGATAGAATGTTGGGATCATCTATCAGGAACTTCTGGGCGATATAATAATGGGCAAGTAGAATAATCTGTCCTAATTCAGGCATTTAAAGAACTCTGTCTGTGGTCCATGGAGAGAAATAAGAGTATCCAGTGAATGATTCATTTCTTTCTTAGTCTAAAACAGATCAAAAATATCACCCTCTAGTGAAACCTATTTCTCTCCGTTGACTATCATGGGAGTCCAGGATGAATAGCTGCTTCCTAAACATCTAGCACGAGGTGAGAGAAAATCATACCTTGGGACTCTTCCTTACTCAAACAAATTACTTTATTGGTAAGGTTGTCTGTACATCTTTTTGTACTAAAGAAACATTTTCACGTCTGAAATTGGAGCCAGCTCTGATCCGTAGACCCATCATTCATTAAAATGTTCCTCTACAAACCTCAAGAAATTACAAATAGTCAGTTTTGAACAAGGGAATTGGAATGAGAACTAGAAAGGTAGAACCAAAAATCAAGTCAGAACATTGTATCAGCTTAGGATGCTACAGTCTGGATGGGTGTCCAACCATATGGGTAAAAAACTGATTCCATCATTTGGCTCAGAGGACAGCGGTTAAACAGTCATAGTCTACCTGGAGGTTGGTAATGAGTGGAGTATTGCAAGAGTCTGTCCTTGGATTTGTCTTGTTACAGTCTTTATCAGAGACCTGGAAGAGGCCTCATAGTGCATTGCCATCAAGTCTGTACATCACACCAAACTGTGGTGGACCAGTTGAGATGCTCAAGGGCAGGGCCACACTCCAGAAGGACCTAGATAGGCTGGAGAAATGGACTAACAGGAATCTTATTAAATTCACAGAGAACGCATGCAAATTCTTGCATCTAGTGGGGAAGAACCCTTTGCAGTAATACAGGCTGGGGACCGAAAACTGGGATACAGCTCTGTGGAAAGGAACTCTGGCATCTGATGGACAGCAAGCTGAGTGTGAGCCAGCAGTTCTGTGGCAGCAGAGAGGCACAGAAGCCTCTTGGGCTGCGTTAACAGGATCAAGACAAGCACACTGAGGAAAGGGATTATCCCCTCTACTTGGCTCTCATCAGACCACATCTAATGTACTGTATCCAGTCTCAGTGCTTCCAGTACAAGACAGCCAGTCTTGAGTATTTAGAGTGAGTTCAGCAAATGGCCACCATGATGACTCAGGACCGGACCACTTGGCCTGTGAGGAGAAGATGAGGGAGAGGGTTTGTTCAATCTGGAGAATAGATGACTTTGGGGGAACTGAACTGCAGCACCCAGTCTCTATGGGGAGGCTGTTAAGAAGGTGAGCCAGGTTTTTCCAGCAGTGTGTAGTGAGAGAATGACTTAAAAAGGGCATAAATTGAAATGAGACATCCTGATGGATGTAAGGAGAAAGTTTTTGCCCATGAGGGCCGTCAAACGTTGGAAGAAGGTAGTCAGAGAGATGGTGTAATCTCTCCATCCCTCAGGTTCCTCAGGACACAACTGGGGGTTGTATTAGAGACTTCCTGAAGTTCTTTATAATGTGAATAAACCTATAAGCAGTATCCTTATCTGAATATATATGGTCAGAAAATGAATCATAGATGGTGGTTAAATTTTCGGTTAGCTAATCACTGCTCAGGCACATCACAAACTTATCAAGCTCTGTAAGCTTATCACATTCTACCTGAAAAT
Source organism: Pampusana beccarii (assembly GCA_013399365.1). NCBI lineage: Eukaryota > Metazoa > Chordata > Aves > Columbiformes > Columbidae > Pampusana > Pampusana beccarii. The sequence goes on along the minus strand of VWYH01003114.1, from coordinate 602,923 downwards.
GTGGTAAGGCTCCTATTAAAAGGCTGTTCCAGAACACCCCTGCTTTAACAGTTAGAAGTCTCTTTCTAATTTGTAGCCTAAATTTATGAATGGTTTATGAGCTGTGGTTTTGTGCCAACTTGGTGTTTAAACTTAAGTGATTCTTGTCCCTCCCTGGTATTTACCTGTTTGGTGTATTTATAGGCAGCAGTCATGTTACTTTCAGCTTTCATTTTGTTAAACTAGAGAAAACAGGCTCTTACATACTCCTCAGAAGAAATATTCTTCAACTACTTTTTTATTCCAGCTGTTTATTTTGGTACCTGCCCCACTCATTCTTCCTGAACAAGTGGCCAGGACTGGGCGCTGCTCTGTGTGTTCCCAGGGGGCTTTCAGCAGTACGGGATGATGCATGCTACCTGCTCAGACAGCCAAGCTCTTCCTGCTTGAACACTGGCTTACAGTTTTATACAGACATTGCATAATTCTAGGTGAATCTAATCAGACTTTGGCTCCCCAGCTTTGCCTCTTTGCTCAGCCTTGTGTGCTGCATTAACAAAGGAGTGCTTGAAAATATATGTGGAGCCTTAAGGTCTGTCTCACATCATGAATTTGGACGCACCAATGTTTACACGTACAGCGTATGAGCTCACAAAAGAAATAAATGAACTTCTGAATGTTTCATCTCATAACAGAGGAGCAGTCAATATTTGGAACATTTGCATCTGTGTTGAAAATGCCAGGTTTGCTCCAAAGCCAGCAGTAGCTGGGAAAGAAAATTACTGATGGCACTCGCAAATCAGCAGGCATCCAGATTTTCTGACCTCCTCAGTATGTTTTGACAATCTGGCATACCTTCGAATAATGAAACACCTATTTTGCAAGCATGACAAGCCAAGTGACCAAACCACTTATGACACAAGTCCCGGTTAGCGGTTATTAATGTGCATTGTCAAAGTCCCTTCTCTTCTTAAAAATGTGTAAGAACTAGATAAATTATTCATGTAGGACTTATCTGAATTGCTTCTGATTCAGTACTCTGAAGCTTGAAAAGCACATCTGGACATGCATCTGTAAATAAACAGACTAGGCTTCCCTTGAAACAGCCTGTACTCTGGAAATAACCACATAATTTGAGACCAGGATGACCATAGTACTTAGCTGAATAATGTTAAAGCACCTCATCAATGGGAATTAAGAGATCCAAGCCAAGATCAATTTGCTGCCGTTGTGAAAACTGGGATTTGAAATGCTGATTTGTTATAATGACAACATCCTTATCCAGTTAGTTGCATAAACTAATTTATTGGTTATCCCCTTCAGTATTTCTGTTGACCTTAAAAATTCTCAAAAGTGGGGCATTTGAAAGCCGTTTTTGAAAAAATACTAGCTCGTATTATTCAAGTATATCAGCATACCTAGACATGTATCAGTATGTCTAACAATCTAGGATACAAATGGAAACTGCAACCATTATAATCCTACAGCAGTCATATTAGATATATTTTGTACATGTAAAGTTTAGATTGCTTGGAAAATTTTATATTTTATAAAGATAAAATAGAATGCAGGTTTGAAGAAGGCAAAAAAGTAATTGAGGTGACACTGAAAATAACAAGAACATGCATCTACTTCAACACATAATTTGATGTTTTCAACACTAACTTAACTATATTCTTATTCATATGCAAAAGGGGGAAATTAGGAAGTAATCATTATTTTTTCAGGAATAAATATTAACATAGCTTTTAAGAAATAGGGTAATCTTCTGTATGCCTTGATTTTTTTCACTGAATTCTGTACTTTAAAACTTTTAATTTTAAATAAAAACAAAACACAAGTTCTTAAATATAGTTTAGTTAATGCTGATGGTAATGTTTTTAAAGGCCAGTACAGTCCCAAAGTGATGCAGAAACTGTGCATGGGTTGCTAAAAACAGAATCGTGGTTCTAAAAGTTCTTGCTTAGTTCTTATTCTGCTGTGAGGTATGCTCCTTATTTAATGCACTTAGTAGTGCATTTTCATGCAGGCACAGAATAGCCTAAATATTGCTGTACTAGTTCATAGCTGATCCTTGGTGGAAAGGATAGCCTGGATCCTTCCTCACATAACTAATCTCAGTGTTTAGTTACTGACTCGCGTGTGCCTTGTGTCATTTGAGGTGTCCTGAGGTATCCAAGGCATCCGTACAGTACTTGGAGGACACTTGTGCCTTTCTGGAACAGTACAGGGAAACCAAGAAAGATGCTGCACGACAAGTGAAATAACACTATACGTTTTTGTGTAGAATAATCTGTAGACACTAGATATTCTTCAGGAAGCAGCAGATGGAAGCCAGCTAGGAGACCTCATATTTGAGTCACCATCCTTGGAGATGTTTAAAAGATATGCAGACGAGGTTCTTAGGGACATGGTTTAGTGCCAGTGTTAGGTTAATGGTTGGACTCAATGATCTTGATTCTATGATATTATCTAGTACAGTCCTCTAACCATACATTTAAACTGTATACTTCCCTGCGTTCCTAAACATGGGAATCTAGTGCTATCTACTGTGCCATAGGGTGTCCCACCTGGCCTCTGCTTGCCATTTGAGAAGGGCATGGGTTTTTCGTAGGTCCTGTGTCACAGTATCAGGTCAATGAGGCTGTCTTAGACTTCCTGTCAAATTTCAAATAACATTGGCTGCTTATGTTCGGGTAGTTGCATAGAGTCCAAAATGTGGACGCTTCAGTCTGAGATGGAAGCTGAACTGTATGAATCTCAATGTTAACATCAGCCTGTGAGCTGGGGATCTATTAATAGTCTACAACTACAGTCAAAGGAAGTCTATGAGTCAACGGGGAGAGCATAGAGAGCTATTTGGCTGACTACAGGTAAGGATTACTCAGCTGCTCACATAAATAGCAAGCAACTTCTGATATATCCTAGGACACAAGAGACATCTGCATGGGGCTGGGAGATTTGACACAGGGTGTACGGGAGATCTGTGCCTTTATGGGACAAGCTGAATGCCCCATGGGATAACCTAATGTATTTGGTGCTTCAGTTAAAAGCTGATTCCCGTACTTGAGGACAATGTCCAAGCTGATGATTTTAAGCTCTCTGCACAGTCAATGGAGAGTAAGAGACACTTGTAGAGAATTTTAGATATGTCCTGAGACAAGATTAATTCTGTCGCAAAAGTGACAGTTGTCATGAAAGGACTTTAGGCAGCTAGCCTACTTGTACAACCTGCATTATAGACATGCACGTTTGACCAGATGAATCTCACAGGTGTTTGAAAAGCACCACCTGATTTCAAGCTCTCCTGTGAATTTTTGAGATGGTGGTGGCTGTATCGCTCCCACAGCTCCCTTGCCTTCTTCTGAAACCATCCCAGTCTGTTGGATAGAGCAAACTTCTTAGCAGAGCTTGGCCTGAGATAATTTGCACCCACAGCTCCTACACCCTAAGTGTATTCCTACCCTAGCTGTTGAGACACAGACAATGTAGGCTGACATGCAGGACTCATAGATCCAGTCACAAAACACATCAATACCACAAATTGTAATCAACTATGGTTCCAAGCACTGCAGCCTGGATTGTTCATAGATTTTTTCTATATGATTTTCTTTTTTTAATAAAAACAGATACAGCAGTCAAGAAATTGAGGTTATTTCTGTTTATTAGAATGAACTGATATATTCATAACACTATTTTGATGCATTCTTTTTCAAATCAGTGAGACTAAGAGGCATTCTCAGAATATATACATCATGAGCAAGGCAAATTATTTCAACACTGATTTAGAATAATTGAGCTGTGTTTGTGCAAACTAAAGTGCAATTTACTTTCTTGTCTGATTTCAGCAATTTATGAGGCTGCTTCAAGGCACTAATCAATAGTGGAACAGGCATTCTTCAGGACCAGCAGTTTAGTTTAGCTCATTGTACTATGGTCCAGCATATATATTATACACACATAGAAAGAAATACATGTTGTTGAAAAATGAAGGAAGAAATTTCAAGAGTGTCATAAAATATACAAGATTATAGTCAACTGTTTGATAGACAAATTAATCAATTTGCAGCTGCTTTACACTTATTAATTATATTTCTACCAAGTCTTTTATTCTCTGAATAATTGCCAGAGCTAAGGGCAATGCAAGCTTCTTCCCCTCATTAAAGAGTTCTAATGTACACTTTTATGGTATAACGTTACCATTTTATGAGTATGCTACTCTCACTCTTCTTAAATATTGTAGATATGACCTGTTAGGAGATGGGTAGTAAACTATTGGAGATGGCAGTGATATTTTTTAATATCTACTTACGTGGTATTTTTGGTTCCAATTAGACATAAATAGGAACCACAGTGTTTAAATTTACATTTTTGAAATGCTGAGAGTTTGTGAACATCTATAATCAGATGTAATGGAAAGAGGTATTTACGGACTGGTAGAGTAGCATTAGAATGCATGTTTTTACAATAAGGCATTGCTAGCCCGAAAGAATAGTTAGCACCCTATTTTTCTTCTAGATTTGTTTGCACTCCCTCTTCATTTCTACCAACAAAGAATGAGTCTCAACCAGTTGTAGGTATCAAAGAACAGAAGGCAATTCTAGCAAGTTTAATAGAGCAACTTACCTCTGAGCTTTTAAGATTTGTTCTCATCCTCATAATCTCTCTACCTGTTGGCATTAGGCAGACTATCACTGAACATAACAATTGTGAGTATCTGTAGTTTCTATACTGTTTGCTGGAATCCACCCTTAACATTATGTCACTATAACTAAACAGTGTTTACCTTTTAACTAAGAAGCTGAATTATGTTAGAAATGCTCATAAGACATTTTCAAGTTCTAGGACTTTAAATTCAATACTGATGGTTTGGTGTACACTGTGGTGAGTTAACCTTGGCCAGCTGCCAGCTGCCCACACAGCTACTTTCTTACTCCCACTCTTCAACAGGACAGGGAGAGAGAATATGATGAAAAGTCTCATGGGTAATCACAGGGAAATCACTTAAAAGTTAGTCATGAGCAAAGCGGACATAACTTGGGGAAAATTAATTTAATTTATTGCCAATTAAAATAGATTTTGATAGTGAGAAACAAAGACAAAAATCAGAACACCACCTCCCTCCCTTCTTTCCAGGTTCAACTTCACTCTTCCACCTCCCTCATCTGTCACCTTGATGTCTGCAGGGCTCTTTCTCACACTTTCTTCCTCACTCCTCCCTCTCACAATCACTGTGCGGTGTTTTTTACCTTTTCTTAAGTATGTTTTCCCAGAGGCACCCCCAGGGTGGCTGTGGGGCTCAGCCGTGCCCTGCTGTGGGTGGCTGGAACGGATGGAACCCTCTGTGCCCGGCACGGGGCAGCCCCGGCCTCTCCTCACAGAGGCCCCGCAGCCCCTGTGGCCAGTGCCTGGGCATGGACATACAATATATACAGGAGTAAAGTTTAAGAAGAAATATGAATTAAAAAGGTGCTGGTGAAATCATCAGATGCACCTTCAGCATATCTTGCAGCAGCCAAAGTTTTTCTGATTTATGCCATTTTAACCCATCCTCAAAAGATTAATGAAACCTGTTTTGCTCTAGGGACCTTTTTTGATGGCTGTGCAAGGCCTTTGAAGGAGAGCATCTCCTGGCTCTTTACTTCATGGACTTCCAGACTGGACATGTTCTCAGCAAGCTTTGAGAGATATTTGTACTATCTCAGATGCTTACATACTTTCAGGTAGTCATATTGAGGTTCTTAAACCTCTTTCCAAAACAAAGCAAGCAGAAGTGGGTTTGATATGGAGACAAAATCAAGGGTGCCATGTTCAATACCTGTTTTGAAATGTTTGCTTAATAAAAACCTACATAATTTTGGCTCTAATCATAAGTGAGGACTGATACTTTGGTTTGATTTGTATATTTTAGCTTATTCTCTCCTAAGTTTTATATGTTATATGTTAAGAGGCAAAAGATTATAAAACCACTCAGAGCTGCTTGTACAGAAATTAGAAGTATCAGCATTCTGGGAAATCTAAATATTTAATCCCTTTGGCCTGTAAGGGGCAAAATATAGTCTAGTTTGTTCAAAATTAATGAATAGTATACATTTGGAAAGCAAGATCTGTGGAACATAAAACAAGAAAGTGTCCAAACATTAAATTTTGTATTAATACTGCCATACACTCATACAACCTTTCAGTAAATCATGAGTCCAGACCTTTGAAAAATGTTCTAATGAACTGTTGGATGACAAGAAAAAAGTTTCTGAGTTATAAACAATTTCTCATGACTTTAATATGTCATTAAGACTTACATATACATTTAGAACAGTAACATCTGTGTTTTACAATAATTGGAAACATACCACTCATAATACAGTAATGATTTTTTTTTCATAAGAGCATTTAATTTGATGAGCAAATGCAGTGTAGCACAAATGCAAGTTTTGGGATTGGATCAAACAGCAGCTGTAAATCTTTCCAAGTGTCTGCGGCTCCATTCAGAGTTTAATGGAACATGAGTCACAGCCTGCCATTTGAGTGTCTCCCACAGCAGAGAAGCAAAATAGCAGTCTGGTACTGGAGTTTGAGATAAAAGAGGCACTTGGGTAGGTATAGAGAGCAATTACACATGCCAATGAAACTATCCTTTGTGCTTTGGATACTTGGGTTCAAAGGTTACAGAAAAAATAACCTCATTCTTCCTAACCTGTGCTGAATCTGAGTATAATTACCATATTTTTCTATATGCAGTAGTGTACACATCTGCATAAAACAGGTTCAAGTTTGATCCAGTGCTCTGTGTAAAGGCTTTCGTTGAGACTGATATGGTTCAAAACTAAGATGGACTTGAACCATTTCTCAGCATGGCTGTGAGCTACACCTGTTTCCTTAACTCAAAGTTTGTTTGTGTATGTGTTACATGCATTACTGTCCGTGGCTTTTTAGCAAAACTGATAAAAATTACACAAAATTCTGTCAAATGTGGAAGTTTCTTCACAATGAATGTTTCTAACAAACTTTAGCAAGATCTAGTGAGAGACCCTCATGGTAGTCATCCCCTAGGCCAGATCTCTTCCTCCTGAAACCCACAAAAGCTTATAATCCAAAAAGTATCAGAAAAGAGTACATAGAGGCTTGATTTCATATTTACCTAACTCTCTCGGATTTTCCAACAATTTTCTTAAATGCTTAAATTTAAGTGCCCACACATGCTCAGAAGTACTCTGTTTCAAGACCACATCTTCCTATATCGCATATATCTTTGGTATAATACAGTATGAAGTACAACATTGTCTGAAGTCTGCTTAATTACCCTGAAAAAAAATCTTGTATTATGTACCTGCTGTCTACTTTTTCTAGAATGTTCTTTGTTAGGGCACACACTGAATATGGAGGAGAACTAGATCATAAAGCCTTCAGTTTCTTTATCCCTGTGGTATACTCTAGGTCAAAGCAGTTTTCACTCCTTTTGTAGCTTTCTTAACACTTTTGTGAAAGCCCTTTAAAGACCTCTCTGCATCTACTAAAATAGATATGGGACCATTGGAGAAGTGGAAATGAGAAACCATGGCCAAACTGTTGTCACATTACTTTTCCTCAGAAGCCTGAATAATTTGTAGACCTTGAAGACTTCAGGCAGAGAAAATGGGCACTCTCTTATATGAGTGTTTAATGTCTGAATATATATACAATCCAGTCTACGAGCTGTGGCTGCATCTGGATTCTCATCTTGGCACCTTGTAAATAAGAGCCTGTCCCACTCAGCGCTCCTCAGTACTGGCTGCAGGGAAACCAGCTTCAGTAGCGGGGATGGAGAATTTCTCCTTTCATGGAAATCCCTACATTTATTTCTTTGATAGAAATAGACTGGTTAGGCTAGTAGAAGTTCAAAGTTACTGGGAACAGGCTATAGGTAGGTTATGTCTCCTTTAACAAATAGTACAACTCAAAGCAATTTGATATGTAGAATGAAACAGGTGGTGCTGAGGTCCCAACATCCCTCCCTATTTCTTACTTAGGCTTAGCTGTACTCTGGCTTCACAGACTGGATGCTCGTTAGCAGTTAGGTTGCACTAGATTCGCTCCACGAGTGTGTCATTTGGCTTAGTTTCCTCCAGAAGGAATCCAGGTAGCATATTCAAAGTCTGCTCTGCCATGCAACTACTGCACAGTGAATGGGGATGACTGAAAGATTTTCTTCAAACATGTGTACTCTTGGTCTAATTAAAATTCTAGCTAATATAACATCTTAGCTGCTCGGAAAGGACTAGGATTGGTGGCTTGCATTCTCTCTGAAGGGCTACAGGCTGTTGGCCTGACATGATTTGGTTGCCTAGGGAGGGGCATCTGATGTAATTTAATTTGCCCTAGGATATCCTTTCTGTTCTCCAAATGCCTGTGCATTATGGCACAGACCTCCCACAGGTCCTGAATCATATTGGCCAGCCTAAACTGGGTGTTTCAGATACCACAGGGCATTTCAAATGCCAGTATATGTCTTCAGGCAAGTGAATCAAGTCCTTAAGCACTCACTTTAAGGTGACTTGATTTCCCTTCCCTTTTTGTTTTGCAGAGAAGGGAGACAGAGTTATAGGCACAACTGTATGTGTTAGTCATGCTGTACCTCAGACCTTAGTTACAAAGATACTTACCTAGGTGCTGGAGGTTATGTTCAGCACCTTCCTCAAGCTCATTCCTTCGGGTGGACCTGGAGTTCACTTTATTATAAAAGTTTCCCAAAAAGTAGGCAATAGAGTTTGCTGTAGTCAGATTGAAGATGCATATAGAGGATTTAAAAATTCACAGCAGTGTGTGAATTTTTTTGCACTAGCATATGGTAAGACTAAGTCTTTGAATCAGAAACACCAATTGCCTATACCATCTCACAGCCTGCACCACCACCCCTCCCTTCCCCCCAAGGAACTCTCGTGTAAAAAAAAAAAATCTTTATAGTTGTTTTTAAAGATGCTGCTGTCAGCCCTCCTCATGTAAAGTTCCACACAGTCAAATTAACACAGCCAATCTCTGTCACAAAGAAAAAAAAAAAGTGTGTGTCAATGACTACACCTGAGTTTTAAAAGAAGGGCATGCAACTTCAATCTTCCTTCTCTCTCAAATACCCAACTCATGCAGGTTTGCAACGATACACAATCACTCCCATTCTTCAGGCCACAAAAATGAAAGGTAAGAACCACTTATGTAGAAATTAGAGCCATATAATGTGAACATTTGTCATTTTGTCTGACAGTAGTCATGTGCCTTTGTGCTTGCAGCTGTGTTATGGAATTTACATTCTTTTCAGAGATAATTCTGCTGGTGCCAGACTACAGCTATGGAGGGACAGAAGGATTAGCAGAGTATACACATAATATACAAAAACAGCATGGGAGCACACCATGCATTACAAAATCATAAACGTATGACTTTTCCTTTTATTGTTAGATTAGAGTAAGCATTTGAACTCTTAGGTCATATTATTTCAAACCATTAATGTTTAGCAATATATTCCTTTAGAATTATTTGAAAAACACTATTGTTCTTGTGTACTAGGGCAGAGCATTTTTTTTTTAACAGAATGTGTAATATTCATTTTCATTGCACAGTGAAATGAATGTTTTAAAAACATATTCAGATCTGGCTGAAGTTTTCATTAGTTAGAAGAGTATTCCTCCTCAGCAATTTAACTGTGAGGAGAAACATAAAATCTGCATACACATAGTATGTTAAATCTGTAATAGATAGGTTTCATTAATAAAGAGTAAATTTCCTCTGTAACTTGTGTGTTTTACTTTGAGTTGAACGGTCATGTTGAGCTTGCCACAGCAAGCACAAAGGGTTGCATTTCCTAGTTCTGAGTTGTGGTGGTCACAACAAATATTACTGTAACAGGGTGTAGCACAAATTTCACAGTTAGGATGGACAGAGCTGTGCAGAGTCATGCTCTTTAAATAGGTATGTAGAAAGTTCATCTTAATGAATTAATTCAGAGAGGATTGAGCCAAGATAACAACATTTCTGATAGCTCTGCAACCTCCCATAATTCCTGTTGTTAATCTCTTTTTGGAGTGGCAGTTCTGTCTGTCAAAAGGCCAATAAAGACCAATTTTGATTAAAACACTTTTCTTCAGATGTGTTTCGGAGCTTATAAAGTGTATTTACTGGTGTTAAATTTCAAATATGAAACCTTTTATGATCCTCTAGGAAGGAAGGATAGATATTTATTTTATTAAAGTTTCCTATTCTGTGCAAAACATCAACTAAAACACAATAAAGGGTGGGTAAGAGAAGACCTTAACTCTCTTTAATTTTTCTGCATTGCTAGTAGCAAAACATAGTAGTAAACGCTTAGAAATTCTTGTAAAAATATCCAAATAAAACTAGAAAAACCCATCCTACCTAGTGACACTGGGCTATTTACAAACATGTTTGCTGAGTTATTGAAACACCTTGCCCCTGTGTTCTAGACTGTTATGGGAAGTTACAGAGCTGAAAGCAATAGGCTAAAAACCTTCATGATTATTCCTCAGGTTCTTGTTTTTCAATGTAGGAGTGTCTGATTGTCTTTCATGAATGCACATAAGTTAGCTGTATATCTAAAATTAAAATGGCATTTCTATCTTTGTGGTGTATTTGATTTTTTAATCATTTGATTATTGTTACTTTATTTACATACACCATTTCTAGATCCTCAGAGTTTAATAAGAACATTAAAGAGTTTTGTTTTGGTTTTTTGTTGTTGTCATTTGTTTGTTTGTTTGTTTGTTCATTTTTCAGCCTGAACAATAAAACTATTTGTTAAAATAGTGTGTTATTTTAAAGAGTCCATTGTTTGTGTTTTTTTACTGCCTGTTACTTGTAATGGATGGATAATTGTTTCCAGTAGCACGATTTGAGACCAGAAAGCCTCACTTTTATTTGGAATCCTTCTACAAACAATATATTGAAAGCACAAATTATGTTTTCCAGATGCTTTGGAAAGATGAATTTTTATTAATGATGTTGTGGATTAGAGCAGTAAGACTTTTTGTTTATTTTTGGAGAGAGTTAGTACGTGATCAGATTATCTGTCCAATTTTTCAAGAAATAAATAGAATATGGAAAGAAAGATTCTTCTGTTCTCCAAAAATAGTATGATTTAGAAACATTTGTATTAAATAGCTACATTTTCAGCCAAAATATTATGGAAATTTTCACTTGTATTTATTACCAGATTTAGAATTGGGCTGCTAATCACCAGTATGAAATAAAGCAAACAGAGAAATACTTCTAAATTAAAAGTTTGGCTACGGTTTGTCATGCACTACTCTTGACCTCTAGTAATGCTAAGACCTCTATTGGTTTCTTCTGTGAGGAGTCAAATGGTTCTCCTGAACACTTATGGTGCTTAGGCGCAATGCCTCTGATAAGGGATGTGATGCACACACCAGTAATCTCTTTTGTGGTCTTTAATATACTAAGAGGAAAATCAAGAGCAGTACAAGTAATTATGAATGCTTCTTTTCTCCTGCAAAACATCACACACCTCTAAAAGTGGGAAAGAAGAAGCAGACAAATAAGTCCAAGACAAGTGGGTGATTAATGAACCCTACAATATTAAACCCCAAAATGCTGCATTCATTAAATTTCAAGAGAGACCCCCGTTTGCTGTCACACACATGTAGACTCATTAGAGTCTGCAAGTGATCATCTAAGCATGTCAATCAATTTCTAATGCTAGTTAGTCCTCTTCCATCCTACATCCAGGAGAAGTTTCAACAACTGAGAGCTTTTAACAATATACGAGCTTAAATAAACTTTCCAAGACCATTCCTGCAGTCTAACATCCCCACAGATTGGGACTTGCTCAGCTACAGGTGAGGAGGACAATTTAATTTCGGATTCTGCAGTGTTGTCTCCAGCAGGTTCTTTTTGGAGAGTGAGAAGGATACACTTGGATTTAGAACACAAGCATAAATAAAAGACCTTCTACAATGTCGACACTTACATTAGGGAATAACCTACTGTTTAAAATATAACCCATTTCTAAAACAGCTAAGAGAAATAGTATGTTTCATTATGTTATTCAGATTTTCCTAGATTTTGCTTATAAAAAACATAAGCAAATTCTCTACTAAGATTTGCATAATGTATAAGGGCAGATATGTTGCACATATGCCTCAGTGACAGACACGCAGGAGAACTGTCTCAAAGCTGTCAGGAAACATTGCTAAAGATAGTACACTCAACAAAAATGAATGGGGTATTATGAATATCTTGGTTTATACCATGCGTGAAATGTAAGATGATTCTGCATTTGCAAATGTTATGCTATTTGCCCAAAATACAGACAGCGAGATAGCAGGTGAGATCCATATTCTGAATGAATCCTGTATTGAGTGTGTTTAGTTTGCTAACTACTTCCCTTCACAAACACTACTTTCCTGATAACAGACATTCTGCAAACTACAGCAATACCTTGCACTGTTATCATGCTCAGATTTTTCATGAAGGAAAAATACTGTTAACCAGTAAGATGGATCCAGATGTAACTCTCATATTCTCCTGTACTAGAGATATCCGTGCGGTGCTGAACCTGTAGTATTTGTAGTTAAGGGAAGCAGAAGTACAGTAGAATTGCCTTTTAGGAGGTTGGTTAGATTCCATTTCTACCGTACAGAAAAGATGTAAAGAAACACAAACAAAAAGGCACAAAGAAAGACAAATTTCTCCATAAATTAGGGTAGCACTGTAATGTAAAGGTATTGCAAAATATCAAAGTAATTCACTATAAACTGATTGTATTAATGTTTTGCTATTAAATTGAAAGGGTTTTTTCCCACTACTTAAGCATTTAAAAATAACTAGTTTCATAGTAGCTCTTACATTACACTGAATTCTCAGTGACTGTACCCAAAGAATATTTGTTTTAGAAAGGCCATAAAATAGAACGATGGCAGCCAGTAGTCTCTAAATAGTCTTTAAGATTTTTGTGTCATTTGATAGTACCTGGAGATTCAATCTATAACTACAGCAGTTGCTTGTAGAAGCTTCTACAGGGTGCTGAACCAGTGATTCACTTTGGTATATTACCTGATCTTTTCCAGTGGCTTTACTATAGACCCCAGGGGAAGACATAAGAAACTACCAAACAGACATTTCAAAGATAATTCGCCACAGTAAAAAGCCCTTTTTCTTTTATTTCCAGTACTTAGGAAGGCATAAGCGATGTGCGCTTAATCAGAAGAAAGAATGTCCAATATGCTTTTTATCTTATTTAGATGTTCTTGGGACTCGATAAAGCTGTCAAACTTGTTTTGAGTTGTAATAACCTCTTGATCTCAATGACTGCTTGTGAGGCAGAACTGTGCAGGCAAATGATGCAGTCTTCAATGCAGAGAAAAATATGGAAATTTGTTTTTTTTCCTATTTTTTTTCTTTTTTTTCTTTTTTTTTTTTTTTGAAATGGTAAGGGCAAGTAAGAAATGACTCTTCAAACCTCAGTGAATTCCAGCACATAATTTTTAATGTGTTCTGAGATGGTTGTTAAAACCTTGTTGTTGCTATAATCTTAAACTTAATAAGAGGGTGTGATTTTACCTAATTGTTGTGAATTATACCAAGAAAAAATATAGATTGAAACAGTGCAGGAATTATATCTTTTTAGTATTTCAGATAAATAGGAATTTGTAATTGAGAAGATTTAATGATCTAGAGGAAAGAAATGTTTACGAAGTACAGCTGTAATTTCATGTAGAAATAACACAAGCGGCTATAAGAACCGCTGACAACATCTTGTAGTATAAAGAATGTCTTTGTAGCATACCCTTGATATGTATAAATATGTATCAGTCAGATATACAGGGCTATGAGTAAGACAATATAAAAACCTACTTGAAATGCAAGCCTTCGTTGTCTTTGAGAGTCTCAGTAACGTAGCAATGCGATAACATTTGTAATTCTCATTTTTATTTAGGACAGACAACATCAAGTCATAATGAAATGGTTTTGATTAAAACCAATGGATTAGACAAACTTTTATACAGCCCAAATTCAAGGCTTTGTAAAAAAAAAAACAAAACAAAAAACTCCAAAAAAACAGGGTTAGAAATTATCAGAAAAATCAGATTCAAAGCTGAGACTCAGTGTAGTAGACCTAACTCATGAACTGACAGAAAAACACAGTTTGTTTGTGCAACCATGATGCACTGTGACAGACCATTTGATGCCTTCAATGTATAATAGTTTTATTATTAAAAAATGACACAATAGCACTTGTTAGTGAGCAAAAGCAAACAATTAGTAATAGCTGAATGATTTTGTGAACTAAATCCTATTACGCAGTTAATTCAGAATAGCATGATTGGGAAAAAAAGAACTATAAATGTACTGGATGAGTCAATAAAATCAAAATAATTGAGCCTTCAATAGATTTCTTCATGAGACCAACAGGCCTGCTAAAACAATAACTTCAGAAGGCCCACAAAAACAATATTAGGCTGGTGCTTCCAGTTACAGGCTTCCAAAAAACAAGGCCTGGATGCGGCTGGTCTGATGGGTGCATTTGGCTGCTCACACGTCAGAAGCAAAGCTGAAGTGTGATTCGCAGTATTTCAGGCTCCATGAATGAGCCTCTTAGAGCTCCAGAGCTTTCCCACCTCCCGCATCCCCCTCGGTGCACCATCACTACTCTCTGCAGCCATGTCTACAGCCATTTCTCTTCTGTCATACACTGGCATGGCCATCCAGCATGCCCGATTGTGGGCTTGCCAGCTGTAACCCACACTCTGTTCTCCAGTTGCTAATAGCCACACTGTTAAAGAAACTGTTCAATAAGCCTAGGATGGAAGAACTGATTTTCAAAGTAGTTAAGAGCTTTAATGCTACAAAGTCTATTTCTCACTAGTAATTTATGTCTTGCGACAATCTTGAAGTTGTAGTTTGCCGTACTGTCATGAAGCAGAAAAGACAAAATCACTGTGCCTGGAGGAAAGACTATCAAGGACATGCTTTTGCATAGCCTGCAGTAAAGAGTAAAACTGTGTTAATTAAGCAGCAAAAATGTAATTGACCGGCAAATATTTTTTTCTTGGACATAAAGGTTATCCTTTCACTGGAGTAGGTGTGTGTACATCCACATATATGCAAAACAGTTTCTGAGTATGACCTCAATCTTTAAAGTATATGTCCTGTTGTTAAACGTCCCTTAGGATGACAGTTTTTGAGAAGATCTGCATTTTGCCTCTGTTCTCCAGTGAGCCTACATATTTACAGATCTAATAAAGCTAAAGGAATGCTGTAGAAATTCCAGGAAGCTGACATGGTGTCCTAATGGTAAGGTCACTGAGATTTAAGTTTCAGTGTCCAGTTTAATACTGAACTTTCTCTGTGCCTTTTCTAGCTATGCCAATGTAAGTGATTTTGATTCTTCTGTGACTGCTGGCAAGAAAAGCATAAATTATGTAGGTCCCTTCAGTGTGTTAGTATCCAGAAGATAGTGATCTTCGGGTCTGTTTTTTGTTTTGTTTTAATTAATTTATTGTTCATGAACAAGCAAAGGTGGTGAGGAAGGAGTGTCATTCAGGAAATAACACTTGGGAAAGACTTGAGGCTGTCTTCACTTGGAGGAACTATTTCATAGACAGCAAGGCACTAAATAGAACTACGAAAAAGTTTTCTGTCATATACTGTGTCTGAAGTATTCATTGTTCATAAGGCTTACAGAAGTCAGAACAACAAGCCAATCATTAGCAACAACTGTTAGGATTCCAGAATAAAATTATTTTCTGATATGAAATTATTTATCTTTTTCTTAAACATGGAAACTTTTGTTTCCTAGAAGTAAAAATCTTAAACAACAAACTCATCTTGTTGTATCTTTTCTATAACTTGAAAATATAAAATTTAAAGGAAATGTAGTGAAAAGAAATATGTTCCTACTGCAGACAGACCTAGGATACCAAGCTTCATCCCATACCGATTTTTTATGACAGGGCTAGAAAACAGTGCAAAAAAAGGCTTTTACTGGGATCACTGACCAACCATTAACTCTAGTGAGGTTACAAACTAATACTCTGAGAAAAGTTAGCAGAGTATCAAAACCAGAAAAAGAATCAATTTATGCACCACACTGGATGACATGTAAATGTTACTTTTATTGTGATTGAAACTTGTTTGCTTTTTGTACTAAATTTTCCAAGTTTATATTTTCAGAAATATTACATATATGTTCACCTACTATATATATTTTATATTATTTATCATTGATACGTTTTAAATATATCATCAGTCATCCAGCAACAAAGGAAATATTTGCCTACAGTATCAATCAGAAAAGTTTTGCAACACTAAATAAGAGTAAATGTTTTTGTTGCTGAATGGCTGAGAAAGTAAAGATGAGGGGAGGGCATAATTCTGGTTGCTAAGCCAAACAGCAGAAAAATAATTTGTGTTTTCATTATATTCATGAAAATATTAAGGACTTAGCAAGGTTCCTCAAAAGTCTAATTTAGCTCTCCTTTTCTTAAAAACACGGAATGTATTAAAGTTGAAAGGCCACCAAGTATTCAAAAATAATGAGCTCTGAAGCTTCCAAAGTCATCTAACCGATACTCAGCTGAATTTTAAAGACGACTAACTAGGCCAATCTTTTTTTTGGTAGCATAGACCTAGGGATAAAACTTGGTCAAGTCAGAAGGAAAATGAAAGAGCAGCTTTGTGAGCCTGTTTACACCCCTTCTGCACACCATCCACTGGATTGTTGTCCTCCTTCCAAGTCTACTGAGCCAGGTGCTCTGACACGTCCCTCTCTCCCTGTTCTGTGCCCGTCCAATAAATTTCCTGGCCTCAGGTTGTACGTTTATGATTTCTTCCCAGAAGCAGGCCATCACAGTCCAGCTGCTCTGGACTTCATAATTAAGGCTGTCTGTTCCATTTTCCTGCCACCTTAAATGTACCTTTTCCCTAAACTTCACAGTTCAGTTCTTCAGGTATTTGAGATTAATGCAAGATGCACCAGTCTGGCTGCGCTCACCAGCCCATATGAAGTGAATAAACGTAGCCAGATGAAATGCTAAATAGAGTTGCATGTGTTTGTTCTCTTCAGATAGACTCCCTGTTCTGGAGCTCTTTGTAGCTGGAGCAAAGTCATTTTCAGATGTTCAAAAACTCCCCTGTCTTTCCCCTCCCTTTTTCGTAGCCTTCAGCAGTAACACCCAGCTCTGTAAAACGTAGGTTGGTTGGTTTGTTTGGCTGTTTGTTTGTGTGCGTGTGTGTGTGTGGGGGGGGTGTTTTGGTTTGTGGTTTTTTTTACTGTTGTTGTTTGGTTTTGTTTTTCAAAATGCTTTTCATCATGGATATGAATTTATGGAAGTGCTCTTCACAGATTTGTGTCAGTACCTGCATTGTATCCTACCAGAGCTTGCTATGCAACGACAAATGCCATTGCCAGAATATTTTTCTCTGTACTGAAATGTTCCTAGCATGTTTTAAGGTCTCCAAAACCCATCAAAAGCATAGTTTGACAGATAATCAACAAAGGGAGTAGAGAGTCACTGGAGAAACTGAGAGATTAGGTGTCATAAACCCCTCATTTGCTACCTCAAGTTAATATGATGCTATTGATGCATTTCTTTATATAGATGAACAGTTATGTGGCCCTCATTCCAGCTGACATGTAGCATCAGTTGCAGTTCAAACAACCACCAATAAACTCCTTCCTACTTTCCATTGAAAAGAAGTTATTTGATTTTCTTACAGTTATCTCAGGTTTCTTCCCCCCCAGCTATGAAAAAAAAAAAAAATGTAGAGTTCTTATATTCTCCTTGGAAAAAATCTAGGATGTTTTAATGATGTTTATTATTATATGTAGTACCCTTCATTATTAAATCAGTATATACATTTCCTCAAGCTAAAAGAGATATCTATTTAAAACACAATATGTGTTTAGCTACTTTAGCCCTGTTTAAGTCAGTGGGAGTAAAATATTTAAATCCTCACATACCTGTTTGAAAATGTAACTGTTTTGGCTAGAACAGAGTGATAGCTTTATTGTTTTCAATGCCTTAAAAGGGAGAATTATACAAACAGAAGATTACTGAAGGTATGTTTTCGGTTTTGATTAACTTGATGTTTGTGAAGGTTATCTGGAGACAAATATCTCTCTGTTAAGCATTTTTGAACAGGTACAAACCAAAATATATATGTGCTATTAAGTGAAAAGTAATATTTAAAGTCAGAAACCATACAAGTACATTGGTTTAATTTCTAGCTAATCTGGGTTCAAATGGAATTAATGTTAACCAAAAGGTTGTTAACTAATGAATCTGTCTAAACTGGACTCCTGTGAGGGTGTACCATCCTGTAGGGTGGATGCAGTACGACTGTGAGCTGGAAAGGAAAGTTGGCAATTTCTAACAGGCGTGAAATTAGCAATTTAACTTAGTTTGCTTTGTACTGAAATGGAAAAGAATGGCCTGTACAATCAGAGATAGCTGTGATTTGGGTTAGGAAGCTAACTCTTAGTGAAATCCCACTGTGATATAAAACCTGAGACAGTGACATCTTGGACACTACGATAGGAGATTAAGATGGTCAAGATCCTGTGGAAACATTCAGTCTGATCAAACTCAAAGCTTTTTCTGACCAGTACTGCAACATAAATGTGTAGTTCATTTATTGACTAGGTTTTATGTAGATCTTCAGTGACGTTAAGGGACTTACTCTAGATTTATTCTCTTGCAATGTAAATCATATAAAACAAAGGGTATTACATACAACTTTGCTAAACAGCAGGAGGAATTCAGCTCATTCTTCTCCACAATGAACACTAATTCAACACTTTCAGTGTGGCTCACTGAGTGCATAGCTGTTTGCTTTGGAAATCTGTACAATGCTCATAGTTTTAAAAGTAATAAAGTGATTAGTCTGTCTCATTTTATAAAAATACAAACAACATCGTGAAGGTGTATTTTCCATTATATGGTCAAAGATATATTTTACTGAGTCCCAAAGCATGTTTTCCTGGCATAAACACAGAGATCTTTTTAAGAATCAGTTTTAGACTGGTCTTATTGAGCAATACGTCCAGTATAAGGACAGAAGTTATGTCTTCAGATTTGGAATGCCAGCACATAATAAGTTCGTCTAGACCTCTATCGCCAGTGTCAGACATACAGTTGATAGCCAAGTGTGACTTATAGAGGATTTTAATTTAAGCTGCCAAGTCATTTCCAGGTCTTTCTACCAGTCATGCCAGGCTGGCTTTCTCCGCTGAGGTGAGTCAGCACGAGTCAATGCCAAAGCAACACAAGCACTCCGGGATTATATTTTTTAGGACAACTGACACGGGAAGAAGAGAATAGCAAACACAAGTTCTATTCAGGAGATGGTTTTGATTTTAAATAAGTAGAAAAGAAACTGATCATTTTCCCAGATAGTTAAAAGACAACTGAGGTCCATTACTTTACTTAGCAATGCTGTCATGATCTTGAATCATGGTCAAATGTTAGCATTCTAAACAAGTAGCACATATGAAAACAAATTCTCTGTTTTAGGCAATCTTCAAACACATCTGCTGGGAGAGACATCTGCTGTATTCATCTTCTTGTTCTTTAGAAGTTTTCCAATATCTATTTTTATTGTTACTTTTAAAGAAGACTTGCATGGAACTAGCTTAGCAACCATTCCTTTGTCACAAGGTCTCTTTGGCCACTTCTCCTTAGGGAACTATTATGTACTTGAGAATTCATCCCAGCCAACTAAAGCTCGTATTTTGAAGAACGACAATTTCGTGGGGTGGCATCACATTTGATTTTGGTGCTATGATGGCGTGGGTGACTGATGGGCAGTCACCAGTCTTGGTTGTGAAGGAACAGCTGGAGAAGCCAAGGCCAGATCACCACCCCTTCCTGGGACAACCTGCATACTCAGGTCAGCCTTGTCATCTTCTACCTCTGAATTACCCTTATTGCTTCTTCTGACCTTTACTGCCTGAGATATGTGGATCTTGGCTATATGAAGATTACAATATCTGATTTATAGACTAATTATTATTCTTACTGGTCAAGTCTCTCAACTCCCAGGGGTCAAGCAGGCCAAAACAATCCCACTACAGCCTTTTTGTTGTACAGAAGTAATGCTGCTCCTAGTCAAACAACTACAGAATCATAGGCATAGACACTTCCAACGATGATTCATTCCCAACTTCTCTGGGTAACCTGTTCCAATGTCTCACCACTCTCATAGTAAAAAATTGCTGCCTTATGTCCAATATAAATCTACCCTCTTTCAGTTTAAAACCATTGTCCCTTGTCCTGTCACTACAGGCCTTGGTAAAAAGTCTCTCTCCATCTTTCTTATAAGCCACCTTTATATTCTGAAAGGCCACAATAAGGTGTCCCTGGAGCTGCATTCTCTTCTCTAGACTGAACAATCCCTGCGCTCTTGATCTTTCTTCACTGAAGAGGTTTTTCAGCCCCCTGATCATTTTCATGGCCCTCCGCTGGAGCTGCTCTACCAGTCCCATGCTATTCTTGTACTGGAGATTCCAGAACTGTATGCAGTCCTCCACGTGGGGATTTATGAGAGCAGAGTAGAGGGGAAGATCACCTCCCTTGACATGCTGGCCACACTTCTTTTTATGCAGCCCAGGATCTGTTTGCCTTTCTGATCTGCAGGCGCACACTCCTGACTCATGTCCAATTGCTCATTTATCAGTATTCCCAAGTCCTTGTCTTCAGGGCTGCTCCCAACCCTTTCATCCCCTAATCTATATTGATATGGGGGATTACCCTGATCCAGGTGCAGGACCTTATATTTGGTCATGTTGAACTTCACGAAGTTCATTCACGTAGGCCCACTCCCCAAACCTCTCAAGGTCCCTCTGGATGGCATCCCTTCCCTCAGATGAATGGACTGCACCACTCAACAGGTGTCATCTGCAAACTTGCCGAAGGTGTACCCAATGACTTTACATCATTGATCAAGATATTAAATGGTATTGGTCCTACTACGGACCCTTGAGGGACACCACTTGTTATTGGTTTATACTTGGATATTGATCCATTGACTGTAACTCTTTGTGCATGCCATCCAGCCAATTCCTTAACAAAATATCAGTCCATCCATCAGACCCGTATCTCTGCAGTTTAGATGTAGGAATGTTGTGGGGGATGTCTTACAGTCTTACAGAATTCGATGTAGATAAGACCCATAGTTCTTCCCTTATCCATCGATGTGGTCACTCTGCTGTAGAAGACCACTAGATTAGTCAGGCATGGTTTGCCCTTGATGAAGTCATGTTCGCTATCTCTAATCACCTTATGTCTTCCATATGTTTTGACATATCTTCCAGAAAAGAAGATTTTATCAGGCATGGAGGTGAGATTGAGTGGCTGGTAGTTTCCAGGGTCTTCTTTTTATCCTTTTTAAAGTCCAGTGGCATGGGCCCAGTGAAGTTGCTGCTCACAGTGTGGCCAGCCACAACCCAAGTGTTCAGCCTGTTTACCAGCTGGTTCTTAAATAAGGTGAGCCCAGTGTAAGTAGATAATTAGGCCTAGACTAATGCTTCGAATCACAAATACAAACACATACTATTTCCACAGTTAAAGAATGCATTAAAGTAACTCAAGATGTACTACCAATGGGCAAAACTAGTGCTATGTGAGATTTTACCAGACTTTAAGTTTCACTGAAGAGGAGCCTGAAATTTGGTTGTTTCACAGTCCCCCAGG
The DNA here is from genome assembly GCA_013399365.1 of Pampusana beccarii. Taxonomy (NCBI): domain Eukaryota; kingdom Metazoa; phylum Chordata; class Aves; order Columbiformes; family Columbidae; genus Pampusana; species Pampusana beccarii. The sequence goes on along the minus strand of VWYH01003114.1, from coordinate 581,249 downwards.
GGCAGTGCCTTAACACAGTCCTGTACCTTGTCTAGGATCTTGTTTCTGTTGGTTCTTCCCCACTCAAAACTGATTTCTGCCATCCAGTCAGGGACTTTATAATGTAATATCTGTCATGGACAGCTGACCTCCACTTTGTGTTTTCATCTATTTGTTAAAGCCTCAATTGAGAATATCTCAGTTTAGTTTCTTGGCACTTAACGAGTTACCAATGCATCCTTTGCAAGTAATGCAGCCTTTGTTCCAAGTCAGCTTGTTTTGTTTCTTCACTGGTAATTTCCTGGCCAGATTTTTTTGGTCTTGCAACTCTTTCTACATGACGATGGCTCTCACTAATTGTTTGAAGTGTGCTGCAGCTTATGACGTACTACAGGAGATGTTTAGGAGTACCTAGTCACACTGCATCTCCTAGTATCCCTCTAATTTCTTTACACCGCCTTTATTGAAACCCAGGCTGAACCTTCATATTTTTCCTCCTTTTTTTTAAACTTCTTTCATTTCTAGAAGTGCAGAAACAGATCCTGTACATAATCTTTCTGCAGCAAGTTGTGCATAAACAGACGAAAAAAGCTCCACAACAATCCAAACAAAAATACTCACAAATTTCTGAACTGGGAAGTTGTGTACATTTTCTGCTGCGTATCTTATTCTGTTAAAATATGAGTTTACTGGAAACTTCTTAGGGAAGGTATCTTGCTTTAATACTTTTCTTTTTAAAATTGAGTCAATTTAGATTCATAAAAGAAATTGCAGGGTAGAGGAAATAATTGGAACTAACAGGACGCCTGCTTACTTTTCCACCTGGTCCCTCTGTGACTATCTTGCATCCTATTGCCCTGTATAATCTATTTAGTCGGTTTGAAGGTTTTAGTTTCTGGGAGTCTGCCATGTCAGGTATTTGGAAAAGACCTAGAAAAGCTGAGCACTTCTACATCATGAGAAATAATTAATTATGCATCTGCATGCTTTGGAACTGTATATGGGATACACTAGCTAACAAAAAAAAATACAAATGGTAACTATTTTAGCAAGGAATTGCACTCAGTCTGTCTCAGTTGCGTAGTTTTGATATGATGATGCAAAATACCTAAAAAAGAGTTATTAAATATTCACTAATATGTTGAGAATGAATATTTGTCTACCCATTATCAATCTCTTTCCTTCTAGTTTGTTAAATATGTCTTTCACTGTTCTGTGTGTCAGATCCACTGAAGCAATTTATTGTGTGATAACAATGTTTGTGCTGGGGCTTTAAACATTGCTGTGGTAGTGCTTTGAAAGAGAAACAGATGATCCCAACCATAAAAAAATCTATAAGGTCATCAGCCATCTATATTGAAGCAGCATGTGACTCAGCTGCTGATTGATTAACTCTTTTTGCATCATATTGATATGATATATGATATTGATATATATGATGCTGCTAATATTAACTAGCTGTGTTCTTAGATGGCATAAAATAACTCACAGTCTGTTCTCCACTATAACCTCTAATAGTTTCCTGACTATTACATATTTGACTCCATTACTTTGCTTACTGGTTTATTAACTGAGGTTACTCTACATGGTACTGTTATTCCTAGGGATTTCATGTGAAGTTTTGTTTATAGCTTTGGTTTCTATAAGTCTTTTTCATTTCTAAGAGCCTGGGGTTAATTTTCTTGGGAAAGTGTAAGGACTAGTTAGTCACAGAAGTCCTTCACAAGTCCGTCAATTTCCTAACTCAGTTTAAAATGTTCTTTTTATTTATACAGTATTTTTTTCTTATAAATAGTCAGAGCCTCCTCTGGTTCAATCTATCACTGTTGCTTCTTGTTCTCCCACCAGGCATATTTGTGAAGACCCTGGCTCTGTCTTTTGATGCCCCTTTTATAGATGTTAGGGGGCAGCTGCTTGGTCTGCCCAAAACCACCCCTGCTCCAGGCTGAACAAGCCTTTCTCTCTCAACATCTCCTCACAGGATGAGTGCTCCAGCCTCCAGCCATCACAGAGGCTCTGTGCTAAACTTGTTGCAGTTTATCAATGTCTGTTTTCTACCGGAGGACTCAAAACTTGGCATGGTGCTCTAGTTGTGGTCTAAAGAGTGCTGAATAAAGGGAGATAATCCCTTGTCTCAGCGTGCTGGCTCTACTCCTGCTAATGCAGGCAAGGAGGCTGATGTCCCTATTTGCTGTCAAGGCAGTACTGGCTCATGCTCGTCTCACTGCCCACCAGAGCCCCTAGGGTCTTTTTGCAGAGCTGCTCCCCAGCCAGTCAATCCTCAGCCTGTATTGTTGCAAGACAGTCTTTCCACCGTGCACAGAGATTTACTTTGGCCTTACTAAATTTCATAAGGCTCCTCTTGCCCCATTCCTTAAGCAGGTCTAGGTGGCTCTGGATGCCAGCCCTGCTCCTGTGAGTTTGTTGTCATCTGCAAGCTTGCAAAAGTGCACTCCAGTGCCTCCTCCAGGTGATGGGTGCTGTGTTTTGGGTTTAGTAGGAGAATAATACTGATAACACACTGATGTTTTAATTGTTGTTAAGTGGTCAAGATCATTCAGCTTTTCATGCCCTGCCAGGTGCATAAGAAGCTGAGAGGGTGCACAGCAAGGACAGCTGACCCAAACTGGCCAAAGGGATACTTGATACCATATGATGTAATCTTCAGTGTATGTCTTGGGGTAAGTTGGCTGGGCAAACCACTACTTGGGAAGTGGCTGGGTATTGACTGATGGGTGTGGAGCAATTGCATTGTGCATCACCTGGTTTTTATGTTATTTTATTGTTGTTGTTATTGTTATCGTTATTTTCCCTTTCTCTCCATTAAACTGTCTTTATCTTAATCCATGCAGTTCAGCCTTTTTCTGATCCTGTCCCGCATCCCACTGTGGGGGGATATTGAGTGAACAGCTGTGTGTGGTGTTTAGCTGCTTGCTGGGTTAAACCACAACACCCCTTGAGATAGTTCATTTGTTACTGGCCACCAGCTAGATTACATGATCCACTAACAACTACTTTTTGAGCCTGATTATCCAACTATGTTTTTACCAACCTAATTGTTCGTTCACCCTGTTTGTAACCTCCTAACTGGGATACAAGAATAAGAATATTGTGGGAGACACCATCAAAAGCCCTTCTAATGAATAGCCCTCCTCTCATCCACAAGTCCTATTGTAGCATCATAAAAAGCATACGAAGGGAAAATAAAGTCTTTTGATTATTCAGTGATAAAGACAGAACTGGATATATGGAAGTTGTATTTTTCAGAACTTTAAGTTCACTTTTGGTTGGCAAATAACTAGGGTTGTTTCAACATACAAGGCTGGCTGCTAAGTCCCTATTTCTGTGGCATGTTTCTGTGGGAAGATCCATGAGTATGTAAAACTTCTTTGAACTTGGTGGGACTGCCTGCATCTGCAGAGATGTGTTTGTGTGGAAAGAACTCTTTGAACAGGGCCTAAATCCACTACAAATCCTGGTTGCTTTATGAACAACTAATGTAATCTCCTTTCTTTTTGCTTCAGCATTGATTTATGTTTAGATTTGGGGCACCTGTCCCCTTGATGATAAAGAGCATTTGCTTGTGCTGCGAATAACTTATTTAACATGACTAGTATGACAGGAAGAGTGACACACTTTTAAAATAAAATCAAATAAACCAGCTGCAATTTGTTACTCTCAAAACTGCTGCTGACACCAAATTTCTTAATTTTGAAATTGCACAGCTTAGTTCAGCCAGTCACTGCTCAATGTGGATATATGTTTTATATGGAGCCAGGAAGAATGCTACTTTTTTCTTTGCCATCGGCTATTTTTATCTAGTCTGAGAGAGTTGTTTAAACAGTTTCCACTTTCTGAGGTTGAGCTGCTTTGTTTTTATTTTTATTCTGCTGCATTACGGCAAGAGGAAGATCAGTAACATCTAACAGTCCTCAGAACGCTTCACTAGATTGATTTCTTCCTTTACAATTAATTCAGACTTCTTCACCACACCTTTAAAGTTCAGCCTAGACTTTCACTAAAATATTGTTCTCACTTTTTTTTCTTGACTCTCTCCAGCTCATGATTCCCAGCTGAAAAGCTGAAACTTCCCTTTCATATGCTCTTTTCATACTTGCTTTTTTTTGTGTGTGTGTGGTATGGGCTTTATTTGTTTGTTTGGTTTTGGGTTTTGTTTTGGTTGTTGTTGTTGTTTGTTTGTTTTCCCTCCTATTTCTGCACATGTTCAAAGCAATCTCTTTTCCTTCTTTTAAGAAGTTGTTTTTTTTGGCATAATGTACTCAAACTCAGCTACTAATAGCATAAGCCTCAGTCTCAATTACTACAACGTAACTGTATGTACTCTGAAGCATCTTTATTGATAGGAGTCAAATAAAAAAAAATTGACAACCTTTAGGATGTTTTTTTTTCAATGTAATTAATATATCCAAACTGCCAGTCAGAAGGCCTGCAAACAATATAAAAAAGAAACTAGAAAAATGAAAAAAATAGTGAGAAAACTGTTTCTTGTTTTCAATTATGAAAATAGCCATATTTTAAGGGTGAAAAGTAAACTACATGCTGGCTATCTTGTTTTAATGAATATTTCTGAAATCAGCAAAAAAGGGTAAATGCTAAGCCTCTCATACGGAGGCTTTCCTAAACCTACTTTTTCTGAAGTTTGGCTTGCAAGTAGAAGTAATTCCTCAGAGAAACCGTGAACTTAAATAACAACTTATATGCACACTACTAACAAGTAAAATGGATGAAAAGCTTGAAAAAACATTAGATTGATGTTGGCCTCTTGGAATTTAGCACAGGAACCTGCATATCACAACCTGAGCTAGGATGACCAAGATTTATACACTGTTATACAACCCAGCTGTGAGCAGCAGACACAACCTCATGCTGTAAGAACAAGCATGTTGTGTAACAAATACACTGACCCTTCATGTAACTCTGCACACCATTTACAGACCTGCTTTTAAAATGTTGTCATGAAATCCTTTCCATTTTGAGGAAAAATGGATGCTGTCATAGTTGGAAAAAGCATCTTCTTCTCTGTGTTATTTTTCTGTCTATTTTGAATTTGGAAAGAAAATGGTACTTTCAGATGCTCTACCTCTTCTCACTATTTCTGTTACTATGTGCGAAACATTTGCCCTTGTACCTTTATTCCTGCACCTTAATTTTAGTTAATCAAAGATGTATGCACTCACGCTTGTATCAATTACTAATATTGTCAGAGCAAGTATGCATGCATATGGAGGTCAAGATTCAGACTTTCTACAAATATAACTCAAATATTCTGTGAGAGAGTAATATTTGAAATAGCAGCGGTTTAGAGTCTATTGAGCTTTACAGCATCTTGTTGATAGTACTTACAAGTTGCCTGACTCTCCCTCTTTTTTCTCCTCAGCTAACTGCAAGATAATTGTTTGTGTAGGATATGACACAGGCATGCTTCTGTCACAGGGTCAGAAAATCTTGAGTCCAATGCGTACCACACACTGCCTTGGACAAAAGTACATCCTACTGTAATAATAGAGTCAGTGACCTGACAGCTCATCTGCCGGGCCTTTGCAAGGCCACCTTGGCTCTGAGTGCACATACAAAGATGCCTTGTGCTTTCACTTTGAAAGCTTCCCAGGGAATTTCTTGGTAGGATTTTCTTGCCAGAGATTGCTTTTGAAATGTGCAAAGGGACACACAAACAGACAAAAAGAAATCATTACTGCAGAAATACGTGAAATATGTATTCTGCTCGAAGTTGTTTTATTTCTTGCGCTTGCTGGGTTGTATATACTTTGCAACAAGAAATATAAACCACAAAACTAAAATCAAAGGGAATCAAAACAAGGGTACAAGCATTCAGGTTACATAAAAGAGGATCTCATTTGGAGATAACTCACCACCTGAGTTTGATGGCAAAACATTTCAAACTTGGATACCTAATGAGAGACACTAAAATAGCAGGTGCTACTGAAAAAATAATTTGTAGTTGGAGAGGAATTTCAAATGCTGAATAAACAACTTCATTTGCTATAGCTCATTTATTACCATTTCCTTGAAGGGTTTGTTTCCCTTGGTATTTGGAAGAATATTTGAGAAGAAAAATCCTTTAAATTACTCAAAAGAAGGAGCAGTAAACGATCATATTTCCACTACATTCTTCAACATTCAGTATTCAATGTTCAGCATTCTTTAGATGTCCTGGATACTATAGGTTACAGAGGCTTTTTTTGTTTTGCTCGCTTATTCCAATAGCTTTAGGCTCTGAAAGCTGACAATACTAGTCTCAGCAAGTTATTCCTCATTTTTGTGGGATGTTTAATGATATTGTCTAACGCACTTCCATCTGCCTGCCTGAACCTGTGAGGAATTAGTAAAATGTAGGACAGAATTAGGTAAGGTCTGCATGCTGTCATCCACTTGAAGTTTCATTAACTCTTATCAGTTGGTATAGAAAAAAAAAGTTTCATATTGATATTTTTTCCTTTTTGAATGAGTGCCACATCAACAGAATAAGGAAATAGTTGAGGTAACATTTAAAAAACATGCTCAAGTACAAATTTATGTGAATAATTTCAGTCGTTTTATGAAAAATGCAGATATTAGTGCTAGAAGTAAGGATGCATTTCCAATAGTCACACCACTCATGTCACATCTGTCCACTTAGCCCACATAAAAATAAATGAATTAGATTTATTCATTCTATAATTTCCAGTTTAATAGCAAATTTCTCAACAGGTTTCAGGTAAAGATCTCATCAGATGCCTGAGCTGAAAATTCCCAAAGTTCTTCATAGTGGCACTCCCACCAGACATTTTTCTACATTTCAGTTGGGAAAGGGCTCTCAGTTAGTAGATCCTACATGAAAAGTAAAAGCCAAATCTTTCCCCACGCGGAAGTCAGACTAGAAGTGTAAGGACAGTGTAAACTGTCCTTCAGCTGACAGGTTAAATCCAGTGAAGAATATTCAATTCTATTGGAACAACTCTGCTATGAATAAAGGTCAAGAGAACAGGGTTGTTCAGTCTAGAAAAGAGAAGGCGGCTCCAGGGGCACCTTATTGTGGCCTTTCAATATATAAAGGAGGCTTATAAGAAAGAGAGACTCTTTACCAAGGCCTTTAGTGACAAGACAAGGGACAATGGTTTTAAACTGAAAGAGATTTAGACTGGACATAAGGCAGCAATTTTTTATGATAACGGTGGTGAGACACTGGAACAGGTTACCCAGCAAAGTTGTGGATGCCTCATCACTGGTAGTGTTCAAGGTCAGGTTGGATGGGGCTTTGAGCAACCTGATCTGATCAAATGAAAGATGTCAATGCCCATGGCAGGGACGTTGGATTAGATTATTTTTAAAGATCTCTTCCGATTCAAACCATTCTATGATTCTACGATTCTATGATTTTATGATTCTATATTTCAAAACCATACTTTTATTTGTGAAGAAGTGTTGTCCTGGTACAACAGGTGCATTCAGTTTATGAGAGCTGTAATAAACATTAAATAATATTTTCTGGAATCCAGATCATACCTGCTAAAAAAACTTTTCATAGTGTCTAAATCATCTTCCTCTTCCATGCGTGTACACATGCACAAACGTCCCAAGCCTAAATTAACTGATTCACCCCACAAAGTCTAAGAGAAGTCTTTTACAGCAAGCCAACTATAATGTAGTAGATATGCAGTTTTTGTATATGTGTCTCTATTTAAAATCCTTTATTATATACTGGAATAGCTTTTCTCAACAGGTCTGATCGTTCATGTAGCTATGCAATTAAGATGCTCCTTATATACAGAATAAATATTTACAACATTTCTAGAAAAAAAAATAGAATATACAGCTTATGTTTACAGCAGTTCCCAGAACTGCTTGGCTGTGGTTTTCAGAATCATTCAAATGGCTCATAAGAGAACTTTTTAATGTAAGAAAGATGCAGGCCATCTGCATCTTTCTTACATTAAAGGAGCCATCATAGCTATAGAAGGCACCAAGAAATACAAATGCTGAGACCATCTCAATGGGCTTTTCTTTCGTTCCCTCGTAACACTCAGGTGTGTTACTGTTTAGGCTAAAAATATTTACATCTACTTCCATCCCAAAGACGTCTTTTTGAAATTTTAAAGAAAATTCCTTCTTTTTGAGAGTCATAGAGGAGAAACAGAGGAATAACATTGTCTTCATTCAGCTCTGGCTCCATCTCTCTATTTAAGTACCTCCATGCATGTTTTTCCTAGTTCACCTGCAAACAATTATTTATGAGTTCAACTCAATCCATGCAAGTTAGTCCATTGAGGCTCTATGCGCAGGTAAAGCTTAGTATAAAATATGCAAAGAGGGAAAACGGGGGGGATGGCAAGACCTCTAAGAAAACATTTCATCTCTACCCTGCTCAAAGGCAGAATCAACTGTACTTGAGCATCCTTTTCACATGCTTATTTACCATATTCTGAAAAAGCTCTGATGAAGTGCATCATAAGCATTTCAGTAATTTGTGTTATTCAAGATGCTGTAACACAATTTTATTTGTTATTCTTGGAAGCCAATCAACTTACACACCCTTTCATCAGAGTGTTCATATCTGAATATCATGTGTTCCCACTCAAATCAAATGAGGTGTTAAATTTACTTGAGCACCAATGTCAACTAGGAATCTTTTATTTTTAAGGAATTTTAGTATTTTTATTTGTATCCTTGCTTATTGTATATCAGAAACAAATTCAGAGAATCTTTCTAAATTTTTATACTTTGGCTTTATTCTAAAATATGGTGTTACTAGTACGGTCTCTTAAAATTACTGTTATTTTTTTGGAAAAGCTCTTTCAGGTGTTAGTTACCTATCTTAAAAAGATACATAGCAGAACCACATTTTAATCCAACTGTAAATACAGCTAAACATTGTTTTCTGTTCTGTATTCTTCAGAGTTTATAGGGGAATCTTGAAAATAAATCCATGAAGGAGAACTCAAGGGGAAAACAAACAAGAAAACAATCAAACAAACAAAACCAAAAAACTCACACAACACCACAAAGAATCCAAACCAATAAACAAAAACCCGAACAAAAACTGTTGGGAAGTTCAAATCTGCCATTAAAAAGTCTGCATCTCTGGTGAAGTTTCATATACATTGGTTTACATCTCCAAATAAGGGATGGGATCTAAAAGTTTGCAAATTTGAGTACTATTAGAATATACTTTATGGAACTTTCCCCTAAAATTATGTAGAAAAAGTTGAGGTCACTCAGTAAGAGTTTCTGAATGTATGCACAGGACAAAACAATCTCTGTCTTTAGGGATGCATTACCTGTGTGGATACAAAAGAACTGTTGTAAAGAAACCTAAGCCAGAAAGATAAAACAGTAGGTTCAGCATCTGTTTGTTCATGTAAGTGATATGTATTTGTCTCGAGTCTTATTTGCTTTAAGTATTCCAGTAGAACACTTGACAGGATGAAGACTTAAAATATTAGAAAGCCTGTGTCAGAGGAGAAAGCAGACTCAAGACTCCTTCATGTCAATATATATCTATTGCTTTATCCTTTAAAAAATAAATATATATTCCTTCTTTCCATTTTACATAATGCACCTGTTTGTGCCCAACACAAAAAATTGCATGCTGACTCAGACTTTTCCTGAGACAGATCTCATGAAGATTTGTTTGTTTCAATTAATTCAGCAGCTTTCGCTTTGCCTTCTTACTGCTTAAATCCACATACGTATTAATTAGGTTTGCCTTGAGCTAGATATCTTGTCTGCCTTATAAGAAGTGGAGGATGAGTTTGCTTGCCAGGCAGGGTTTCTCAAGCTCTTACCACTCTAATTATTTCCCAGAAATGTTTACCAAAAGAAGCAAAATTTAAAAAAAAAAAAAAAAAAAAAAAAAAAAAAGTCACACAGATGGATTTCTAAAACTACTATGTGAAAATGGTAACAAATTGTCTCTTGTTGATCAGTACACAGAAAATTGGAAAAATACATGTGTTGGCATTTTCTCTGGTTAATCCAGTATTTTTTTGTTAACAGATACTCTTGAATCCTTATGCAAATTCCAAGTATGAGTGACCTTAATCCACAAAGGTAGTAATAATAAACATAATTGTGAATGGATATACTTATGTCTTTGTTTTATTTAATTGAAGATGCAAGAGAGCTGAGTTGTAGTGTGATAAGAAACTAAGTGTAAATCTATTTCCAGAATCCGCCATCATTACCTCCTAAAAAAAATCTTTTTCTATGTTAATTTAACAATCTCTTTTTTAGTTGAAAGATACTGAACCTTACTTTTCCCTTGTCTTCCCCTTTTTACTTTCTTGTTCATAGTACTACATATAAAATCAATTTTAGGACCATTGCAGATGTCTTCAAGTCTCATTGGGCCAATTAAATGCACCATGATAATATCTATTAAAAAAAAAAAAAGTTCCACATATATTAGCAAAAAAAAATGGTTGAAAAGGTTATAATAAACACCATACCTCAGAAGGCTAAGCAAGAGTTTGGGCGAACATTGCAAATCACCTGCTATGAATCAGCATAACCTTATTTCTTAAACTAAGTTTTATATCTATATATATTTATTTAAGGAAAAAAAAAAAAAGAAATCTGAGATTAAAATGAAACGTCATACCTCTGTTATCCAATGTTTTTATGTCCACAGGTAACTTGACATAGACTGCTTACTACAGGAAGAGCTATCTGTTAGACGACATACAGTGTAATTTTGCCACAATTGGAAGATGATGCCTGTTAACCCACCTGGTCCTCTCGGGAAGAGATTTGACTGCTCAGATTTCTACCATGACTCCCTGTCAGATGCTCAAGGTGGGGCTGTTACTTCAGAGGTATTCAAAGGTCACTGACTTTCCAGACACATATCAATTAATAATGAACTAGGAAGTCTCATTAAAGAATTTCTTTAATTCATCGACATCCTTGGGTTAAATAGTTGAGTGAATGTTTTTGCTTGCCTTCCAGTTCTTTTTCTATTACATGCGTCAGCAGAGTAGGAAAGTTTAATAGATGTTTTAGAAAGATTTCTAGATTAGAAATGTGCCAAACTATGTACAATGCAGTATCAAAGCCAGCAAATTGACACACCTATTGTTTTAAGAAGCTGCTTCTGGTGTATTATTTCTGAAGAACCAGGATATCTTTACGGAGATCATTCAATGTAACAGTTGAAAGAAAAGGATTTCGATCCTTGTGCAATTCGTCCCGTTTCTTGTGCATTTGTCAACCTAGTTTGCAAGTGTGTTCAAAAAAATATAGAAAAAAAGATACCACATCTGAATGTTTTTTAAAATTCAGCGAGTTTTGCACATGCTTATGAGTCTATATTCTGACTGGAGCCTTTGAAAGCAAATCTGTAACACTCCCATTGAAGACCTTCAGGAGTGAGTTAGCCTTACCTGATTTTCTGTGTTCAAAAATTAGACATCTAAGTTGAAATGAATCACCCCACTACTGGGAAATTAATCTGTCCTATCTTAAACACCTACATTAAGACTAAGCTGCTTGTTCTTTAGACTCACATCTTTCTCTTCACTGATAATAAGGAGTCTAGAATGGCTAGCTCAGGGTCTAGATGGGCTCAATACCTAAAATGGAGCAACTGGATGCAAGCTTGAAACTCCTACAGTTTATTTCACAGGTTACTGCATTGGCTGTAGTTTTTGATTTTCGGCAGAACATAGGTTATAACACATATGTTTATACAATCATGTAACTTTACACACATACTGATGCATAGCTTCTGTCACTATAGACGACATATATACAGGTATAAGATCTCAATCTTAAAAGTAGTTATTGTCTTTCTCAGTTTTCACCATATGCAGCATAAAATCAACGAACCTTAGAGAAGTGCTTCTATAGATTTAAGTGTTGAGTCCATAACCATAAACCTCACAATTTTCAGTGTAGGTATTGTAACAATAAGAGGCAAAGAAGAAGAGTGTTCTTATCCTCAGTTACAGAGGAGGAACTGAGTATGTTCGTAAAACAAGGATAATAACACTACAGACAGACCATCTAACTTGCTTAAGGTCACACAGGAAGTCTGTGGTGGATTTGAAGCAAAACCCAGGACTTCCTCTGAGATCTATGTCCTGAATTTTGGACACAGGAAAAATTCCTAATGTGATGAGTAGATGATTTGCCTGAATAATGGCACAGGGTTTGCTTCCTAAGTGGGAGGGGAAAATAACATTGCAAATGCAGTTTACTGTGATTAACCAACTGAGATCAGAAGCATGGATACAGGCTTATGTTACTTTCTGCATATAAGAAACAATATTCCTTAATGTAACACTATCATTGCACAGATTTATGGGGCTCATTACACACTACACATCAGTAGAAACATCTGAATAAATGTGGTTTAAATTTAGCTGGTTTTGTCTTTTCAATGTGTGGCATTTGTTGTAGATTTAATTTTTAAAACTTGCTACCCACAAATGTTTTAGATCACAACTGGAAACTTTTAGTGTAATTACTGGGTCACATTACAGACATGAAATGGTGGTTCTGCTAACCAAAGGCAGAAGCATAAAATGCTTATTTCTTTCATTATGAAACTACTAAATGCTTCCATATTTCTGACATTATCACCATCCAAGGAGAGGTTGGCAATTTCCTTTGTTTGTTACCAGTTATCTTTACCATTAATTTTGAAAACAACAAAGCCAGCTCTTGTATTTGTATTATCTGGGTATATGTGTTTGAGTATCTGTAGCATACAGCCATATCACATGGAAAAATTCCTGCAAAGGAATTCCATATACAACTGTATAAAAAAACCCAGCCAACCCCTTTGAAGAAAAAAATGATCAATCAACACTTAGCACCTGTCTCTGATAAAGACTAAAAGTGGAAGGCAACCAGATGTACCTTTGAACATTTTCCTAACACTGTGCAAAATTGCTTTATTCTCACATTGGTACTGTGTTTAGGACTTTTCAGATGATATAAAATACCTATCACGATGTTCTGATACTGCAGCTCAAGCATCATCTGATAAAATTTCTCACCTCAATGATTTCTTTTTTAAGGATATGCTTTTTTTTTTTTCTTTTTTTCTTTTTGGTCCATTCAGAAAATTCAGAATATACCTTGAAAGTTCAGGCTGACAATGTCTTTCTTTGAACCAACTTTCTCCAGGGTCAGCAGCAAACAATGTGTGGATGCACGGAGCTGGTTGGCCTAGAAAACTTGGCCCAGAAGCCAAAAACAAATTTAGAAATCAGTCTTTTCTGGAATAAATTCTTCCATTACTACCTTGTATGCCGTATTCAATCACAACTATTTAAAACTTGCTTAGATAAGCCCGGGTAAGTTGCAGTCATGCTTTCGAATGGCAAGCAGCTATATTTCTGTTAAACGTGGCCAGAGTGAAACACAAAACATTAATGAATCAGGGAGTGCCAAAACTATTTTTTTGTTTCTTGAATGTCTAGTGCAGGCACTTCTGCACTTCAGTGCAATGCAGGGAATTGCCTAGATCAGTTGTCCTAGTCAAGGTAAACAAGGAGCTCAGCTTGGGTTTTTCAATATGACAAAGTAGTCAGCATTGAACTGTACATCCACCTGGAAATGTTGTACCTGCATGAGTTCTAGGCTACCCTGAGCATATCTGTGATTCATATGTATTGTCAGTGTCAACATCGTAATGTTTTGTTTTCCTCACAAAGTGCCTGTTTCATGACTACATGCATTTGTTCATCTGGGACAGGGAATACAGTCTTGTGGAGAAAATGCAACGGTAGAACTGATAGATCTGGAGGATCTGGTAGGAGAAGAGAGGTATTAGTTTTCTGGCCTTGTCTGTGTTCATTTTGCATTCTCAGTATTTCTTTAAAACACTGAATATCCTAATTTTATTTTTTTTTTCTAAAAAAATGGAGGCGAACACGTGATTTGATATGATCCAGATGCTGTGCTGCAGTGGGAGGCTGGCTTCATGTAGGAGTGAAATTGCATTCATCCAGCAACATGGTAGCCAAGAAAAGAGCAGCATCTAGAGGATGCCTGGTTTGCTTTGTCCCAGCACCACCAGTTACTCTAATAAATTGTAAAATACATCCACAGGTTGATGAATCTGTTTCTTTTTAATTAAACCTTTGCAACTAAAAATCTGTCCAGAGCTACTTTGGAGTATTAACTCTGTTTTCGCAAAGGATTTAATTTTTATTATATTATTTTTAACTTCAGGTTTTCTTGCTATACTAGCTTAAAATATATTAAAAAAAAAAAAAAAGTGAAAATCAAGTCCATTTTGTTTTTCTGCAGCACTCTCTTCAACTTAGTATCTGTAAACCTCATACAGGAGCCTTGACTGCCCTGTGACACAGCTAAACCACAGATGGTATCCCGTATATTACCATACCAGTTTCAGACAGAGTGCTTCTGTAGAAACAACAAAAAAATGTTGTAGCTAAAGTGAATTAAATATTGAAAAGCCTTGTTTTCATGCCATCCTCCTTTCCACTCTAGTAATGCAATTCTTTTGCAAGATTTAAGTAACATTTTGGGTTGTTATTAAAAAAAAAACAAATAACCAAAAAAACAACGTTCGAATAGTAATTAAATTCATGCAGTTTGATGATTTTTAGGTATTCAAACTGGCCAGAAAATGGATAGACAAAGCATTTAAAGTGTTCTCTGAGGCTTAAGGGTGGAATTATAGTCTTTCAGTGAAGCTTCCAAGAAATAGACCTGGTGATGGACATGCCCAGGGAACGAGCCTGATAAGTGCCTCTTTTAACATGGATCTTTTTTAGATTCTCTATGGCTTAGCATGAAAGACACAGAGGCATTCTTTATGTTCCACACTTTGCATACACTCTTCTTTCTTTTTAAGAGAGAAAGCCTATGATATGTTTACATATGTTTAAGTAAACTGTAATAATCCTTTTGGAAAATATTTTAATTACAACAGCACTAATCTGAGTTATACACAATTTTCCTCAAAGCTTCTAGGTTCCTCTCTGCATATAATTTAGTGCTCTTGCCTAACCACAGCAATTAAAAGTTGAAGTTTATTATACTTTTTAAGAGAAGCTTGAATTTTTTTTTTTTGAGATGTTTGTGTACTGTTTTTGAAAGGTCTTTAGTCAGTGCCTAAGTCAATGCATATTTAATGGCTCTTCACATCACTGACTTAGTACTACAAGTCTTGTTCTGTATGTGACCAGTTGTCAAAGTGAATTGGTCCTGAATTAGTAAAAAGAATGAATAAACTGAACATTGAATCCAAGAAAAGGCCTTTCCTCCTTTTCCTAACTTCTGGGCCATAACAGTTTTAACGAAAAAGCTGAGCCACTGAAGAAAAGGAATTATTATGACAATTATTCTTACATGCCTTGAGCACATTCTTATTAAATATACTAACAAAATATTTTTGTTGCATTAGAAATTCAGTGGAGGAGTTGTTTTGGATGGAAAACTGATAATTAGTTATTTTATTTAGTTATAGAATCACAGAATCACAGAATCACATAATGTTAGGGATTGGAAGTGACCTCAAAAGATCATCTGGTCCAATCCCCCTGCCGGAGCAGGAACACCCAGATGAGGTTACACAGGAAGGCATCCAGGTGGGTTTTGAATGTCTCCAGAGACGGAGACTCCACAACCTCCCTGGGCAGCCTGTTCCAGTGTTCTGTCACCCTCATTGTGAAGAGAAGTTTCTTCTCAAATTTAAGTGGAACCTCCTGTGTTCCAGCTTGAACCCATTACCCCTTGTCTTATTNGGCCCAGAACTGGACACAATATTCCAGATGCGGTCTCACCAGGGCAGAGTAGAGGGGAAGGAGGACCTCTCTTGACCTACTAACCACCCCCCTTCTAATACACCCCATGATGCCATTAGCCTTCTTGGCCACAAGAGCACAGTGCTGGCTCACGGTCATCCTGCTGTCCACCAGGACTCCAGGTCCCTTTCCCCTACAGCGCTCTCTAACAGGTCGTTCCCCAACCTATACTGGAACCTGGGGTTGTTCCTGCCCAGATGTAAGACTTTACACTTGCCCTTGTTATATTTCATTAACCTTTTCCCCGCCCAACTCTCCAGCCTGTCCAGGTCTCGCTGGATGGCAGCACAGCCTTCTGGTGTGTCAGCCACTCTTCCCAGCTTGCTGTCATCAGCAAACTTGCTGACAGTACACTCAATTCCCTTGTCTAGGTCATTGATGAATATATTGAACAATACTGGCCCCAGTACTGACCCTTGAGGCACTCCACTAGTTACCGGCCTCCAACTGGACTCTACCCCATTGACCACGACTCTCTGGCTTCTTTCCTTCAGCCAGTTCACAGTCCACCTCACTGAATTATTCATTAAAAATTCATTGAGACAGGTAGCACTGCATATGGAAACAGAAGCTTTAACAGATGGTTTTGCCGAAATACAAAATATGAAATCCAGACTTTTACAGTTGATTTTATAATACTGTCTCATCTCACCTAAAAGTAGAATGCCCTGACCCAGTAAAAAATAGTCTCCTAAAGTTTTCTTTCGCCTTTATGTTCCATTTTTGTCCAAATAAGCACAAATACCCTAGAAACCCCAGGTTTTATGTAGAATGTTTCCAGAAGAAACATCATGGGAAATTAAAATGAGAATAAAACTCAATAATGCTCATTACATAAATTTCTATAACCACCATACTTAGCTTTTAAAAGATGCTCACAAAAACAGAGAGAGGCTTTTTCAAAGACCAGTTCACATAGCATGCAATTTTAATCTTACAGCTAACGCCTTTTATACATTAGCTCTTCATAGTTGGTGCTGCTCTGGTGAAGCAAGAGGGAGTTTTCAAACACCTGAAATCCTGTTGTGTGCTTGTGGTTGCCTGTAACATACTCCATCTTTAATGAATGTCAGTTGAAACATCTTTGCAATCATGCATGATCCTGCTTATATTCTTAACAGCTGCAGACTAAACATCTCAATTGACTCCAGTCAGTATGCTAAATCATGAGAGCACTTCTAAATGTGTGTGCAGGGACATTTGTTTACAGGTTCATATTTGCAAAATCTTTGGGTCTTCCCTTCAAAGAAGTAGTTTTCTCTTTCTGTGAGCCTGATGCATGATGTGTAGACATCACTCCTGCCTTACAGGAATACCCCCACTCAAGGAAACAAGGGTTCCTCATCAGTAAACAGATTAAACAACAGATTTCTAGGGGTCCATTCAATTTTCTGAGCCACCTAGAGGAGAAATCTCTCCTCCTCAGCAATGATTGAGACTTTAGTGATGATTTTGCATCAAGTCCTCTGAGCTGATGGGCCTGGGTATGACTCAGGATAGGTCTGGGAAGAGTGAATTTGCCTCTGGAATGGCAAAAGGAACTCTGCTTCCTTTCTCAGGCTGTCAGAATTTGATGAGAAAATTTAATAAAATTGCATTTCCTTTGTGAAGTATGATTAGGATTTGCTTGCCAGAAATCTGTTTTTGAAAGACATCACGAAAATTCTTAAGACAGGCTTCTTTAGAAGAACTACAACACTTACAATAGTAAAAAATGCTTTATTCAGTGGAACTGAGCAAACATTAACTGAGAATCAATCTTTTTCAGCAATTAGCAAGAATCAGTCTTTAAGCAGTGTCCAATATAAGATATTGGTGTAAACACGTATTTCATTTATTTGCAAAATGAACTGCCGAATTAAAGACAAAAGGTAGCATAAAGATATTTTCAAATTATTTTAAAAAGTAAATTAAAATAAAGTTTCCTTTTAGTCAAATCAATGTAAAAGTGCCTCTTCTTGATTTTAAATAAGAATACTGCAATTAATCCTGAAAAGCACTGAATGTTACAATTCTTTGCTGAGGCCTGCTATTTTGGGCCTCAGAGATTTGGCTGAAGTAATAATGCTATGGTCTATTAGTCTCTCCATCAGTTAAAGGCAATTTGCCATTGGCTTACTCATTTTCTTTCAAAGAAGTGAATGGCAGTTTGAAAAGTACCAGCATGTTCAGTAATACTAATGCAAACTAATATGAGCAAAATCTAATGTTTTAATATGTTCAGTCATTTGAACTTTATGGAATGTTAACATCTTTGGCTCATATATTTCGCAGTTCTCTAATAAACACATGCAGATAATTATTGTGTTAATAACCTAATTGAAGTATCCTAGTCTGATACTGGAGTAAGGCAGTTTGCACCCTGTCTGAATTGGACATGACACACGGTCAGCTTTCCCTATCTTCATTGCTGGAGTCTTCATAAATCCATATATTTTGGGAAATAAGTAATTCGAAGAACACATTTCTGTAAGAAGCACACTGAAGGGAAAAATGCGCAATTCGGGATGGGAATCTACCTTTGTCCACGGTAAAACCAGATATTAATGAAAATTCACAGCATATGATCAGCCCCAGAGATCCTGACAGAATGTTATTTACACAGCACTTTGCATATTAAAATGTAAGTATGAGATCAACAGTTTATTCTTCATATCTGAAGGCATGGTACACTTCAGTTACACATCTCATTGTAGTCTGGCAAGACCTGAATGAGCTGTCACTTCAAACGCAGTTTACTACAAGCAGTCCTAACAGTTCTTGAAGTCTATTTAAATATTTCAGGTTTAATCGCTGAAAAGGCAAAATGGTGTATATATCCTGTTATTTCTCAAACATCTTTTAATTTACGTTATTCACAATAATACTTCAGAAATAAACACCTTCCAGAAAATAAAACATCAGCTACAAAATTTTATATTTTCAAAGACACTTGAAGCATTCAGGAACAATGCTTGTTAGAGTAAGTGGAAAATATGTTGCATATTGCCTTCAGAAAGATCACTAAAGGTGTTGAAAGCATGGCTTTTTAATTACATGAGATGGAACCAAGGGTATATACATTTAAACTACTTGACAGACTTTCGGAATTATGTTTGGAAACGTCATTGATTGTTGAGAAATACCTCATAGCTTTAATAAAAACAAAATAATCTCCAGTGAACTTATGTTTGTCCAAGAAATTGATGTAGATGAAAAATACAGTTAAGGAGAAACTACTAATTTTATGCTGTTTGATAAAATGTTACAATTTTTGAAATATTGATTTTTCTTTCTTTTAGATCAAAAATAGATCATTGTCTTTAGAACCACAGAAAGGATGAGATTTTTTAGTATTTGAATATTCTACCTGATGCAGAAGGCTCTCTTTTAATATAGTACTCATAAACTAAGGGAGCAGCAAAAAATGGGAAGAATCACAGCTGATTTTTTAGGTGGCAGAGTCATACTTTTTGTTCTACATTCACCATATAAAAACATAGTAATGGACCAGACCCTAGCAAGAGGACAGAAAATCTTGCAAAAGGAAGACTTTCCCTTGGTTGAGGAAGAACAGGTTAGAGACTGTTTAGACAAGCTGGATATCCACAAATCCGTGGGCCCCAATGGGATGCACCCACGAGCGCTGAGAGAGTTGGCAGATGTCATTGCTAAGCTGCTCTCCATCGTATTTGAAAGGTCTTGGAGAGCACGAGAGGTGCCTGAGGACTGGAGGAAAGCAAACATCACTCCAGTCTTCAAAAAGGGCAAGAAGGATGATTCAGTTACCTACAGGCCAGTCAGCCTCACCTCCATCCCTGGAAAGGTGATGGAACAGCTCATTCTGGATGTCATTTCCAAGCATGTGGAGGAAAATAAGGTTATCAGGAATAGTCAGCATGGGTTCACCAAAAGGAAATAATGTTTGACCAACCTGATAGACTTCCATGATGGCATGACTGGCTGGGTAGATGAGGGAAGAGCCGTGGACGTTGTCTACCTTGGCTTCAGCAAGCCTTTTGACACCATCTCTCACAACCTCCTAATAGGCAATCTCAGGAAGTGCAGCCTGGATGAATGTACGGTGAAATGGATCATGAACTGGCTCAATGGCAGAGCTCAGAGGGTTGTGATCAACAGTGCAGAGTCTGGTTGGAGGCCTGCAGTTAGTAGTGTTCC
This sequence comes from Pampusana beccarii, assembly GCA_013399365.1. NCBI lineage: Eukaryota > Metazoa > Chordata > Aves > Columbiformes > Columbidae > Pampusana > Pampusana beccarii. The sequence goes on along the minus strand of VWYH01003114.1, from coordinate 561,312 downwards.
ACAGGGGTCAGTATCACATCCAGTCCTGTTCAACCTGTTCGTCAGTGATGTGGATGAAGAGACTGAGTGAACCCTCAGCAAGTTTGCTGATGATACCAAAGGGAGAGGAATGTCTGACACACCAGAAAGCTGTGCTGCCATTCAGTGAGGCCTGGACAGGCTGGAGGACTGGGCAGAGAAGAACCTAATGAAGTTCAACAAGGGCAAGTGTAGGGTTCTGCGCCTGGGGAGGAATAACCCCAGCATCACTACAGGTTAGGGGCAGACCTGCTGGAAAGCAGCACTGCAGAGAAAGACTTTAGAATTCTGGTTGACAATAGGTTGACCATTAGTCAGCAATGTGCCCTTGTGGCCAAGAAGGCCAACAGTATCCTGAGACGCATTAAGAAAAGTGTGACCATCAGGTCAAGGGAGGTTCTCCTCCCCTTCTACTCTGCCCTGGTGAGGCTGCACCTGGAGTACTGCATCCAGTTCTGGGCTCCCCAGTTTAAGAAGGACAAGGAATTACTGGAAGGACTCTAGCAGAGAGCTACAAAGATGATTAGGGACCTAGAGCACCTTCCTTATGAGGAGAGACTGAAAGGGCTGTGTCTGTTCAGCCTGGAGAAGAGAAGGCTGAGAGGGGATCTCATCAATGTTTATAAATATCTCAAGGGTGGGTGTCAAGAGGATGGGACCAGACTCCTTTCAGTGGTGCCCAATGATAGGATGAGGGGCAGTGGGTACAGGCTGGAGCACAAAACGTTCCATCTGAATATGAGAAGAAACTTCTTTACTTTGAGGGTGACAAAGCACTGGAACAGACTGCCCAGAGAAGTTGTGGAGTCTCCTTCTCTGAAGACATTCAAAACCTGCCTGGACACATTTCTGTGCAATCTGCTCTGTGTGAACATTCTTTAGCACGTGGGTTGGACTACATGATCTCCAGAGGTCCCTTCCAACCGCAACCATTCTGTGATTCTGTGATCAGAAGTGCCAATTACAATTACTGCAGGAATACGATTCTTCTTGGAATGAGTTAAATAGTACCCTTTTGTAATGTTATCAAGCCTTTACCGTGCATTCTTCCAGCATGAGAAAAAGATGCAGCTTGACTTAATTTTTAGCCATTTAGTATGTGTTAATAGCAACCATTGATAGTTTGAATTATATTAGCTCTAGAGGAGCTCAGTGATATTATGCAAAACGGAGCCAAAATAATTTAACTTTAAACATGCAGTAAGGAGGAAAGATCAATAGCTTTCTAGCAAAGCTGTAGATTTTTGCTTTGTTTTCTTGCACCTTTTTCTGTATGTTTTGATTTGGTTTGCTACATTTTAGTCAAGCAAGCTGAAGGTTAAAGGTACTTTTTTGCATATTTAAAACCTTTCATTTACATGCGTTCTGAGTCATATGTACTGTGAATAAAGATATCATTCCAATAAACCACAAGAGCACATACGTAGACAACTATAGATAAATACAAATATAAAACTTTTATACATCAGAATCAATATGAACCCACATTCTGTAGTATTCATGATCCTCTAAGGTTACGTCTTCATTAGTAATGCATCATTTATACAATTTTGTTCTTGTAAAGCATGACTTTTATGACACTATTTAAACTGAGAGAAAAATCATGTTATCACCACATTCAACTGAGTAAAACATGTTTTTCTTATTCCGTTGTAAAGTCATACTAAATCCTTTCACAGATCAGACTGTCTCTTTCTCTCTTCCTCTCTGTGAAAGACATGTATGCATTTTCCTACTCTTTCTTCCTTCCATTCCTTGTCCTTTATTTCCCCTCACTAAACTCCTCTTTCCTACTAAAAGTTGAAATCGAGCTTCTCACATGTCCGTGAGAAGTCAAACAAGAATGAACAAAATACACATTTAAAATGTCCTTGAAATTTCTACTGTATTGCCCTTGGCTGCGAAAAAGGTAGTGGAACTGTGTGTAAGAGTTACGTGAATGGCTAGGGAAGTAAAATGGAATTAAAAAATAGGAAGAAAAAATCTTTGAAAACTTATCCCAACTTGTTGAAACAACTTATTTAGATGTAATCTCTTTCAAAAATTGCTCAGAGGTTCATGCTGAATTGCATGTGATTTTATCCCTCACAGTTTCTGGGAGAAACAATCTCTCAGTGTATTGCGTCACCATCAGGGTGGCAATTGCTACCTAGAACTTGCCCAATTGTTCTGTGTGATAAATACAACCATTTTCTGCCTGGGGCTGATCATGATGGAAATTTTCCACCCACAAACAATCTTGTTAGTTTCATAATTGGTTCCCCCTTCTAATGAATGCAGAACATAATGAATGTCAAGCCCAACTTTTGGGTTCAAATCCAGGGATCTTCATCAAGACAATGAATGTGCATTCATTACGTAGAACCATGTTGAAAGTGCTTTTGCTCTAAGTACAGTATCATACATTTTCTTTAATGGGAATGTAGTATTTTAGCACATTACTTAATTAGGGATGAGCAGAAAAATGGAGTTAATTCCTTCAGCTTCAGTGAGTGCAGCAGAAGCAGTGCATTTTCATTCATCACTTAGGGAGCCATTCATTACATAGAGCTGCAGCCTGAAAAAAAATGAAAGCATTTAAAATCTTATATATAGTAAAATATAATTTAATAGTTTTAGTGATTACTGAAAGTGTGAGGCTGGAGGTGGCATTGCAGACCATCTTCTTAAGTTTCATGTCTGGGAAACTGAGATCAATTTTGAGATTAGTTTGATTCTTTATTGATGCAAGGCACTAAACAACCACTCAATTTGGGAGAACAGAAATAGCCAGAATCATGCCATGCAGCAATTAAATGCATTTACAAACCTGTGTAGCAAAGCTTGAACTGTACAAACCAAGACTAAATGTGGCAGAGGCTATTCTTCACAGGCCATCATGCTAATTAATGTTACATGTATTCACAGTTTAATAACTTAAAAAAACTATATTTAAATTCAACACTTTAACTAAGTGTAAAAAAATCTCATTACTATTAAACACTCCAGTGTCAAATTGTTTGGACTCATTTATGCAAGTATATTGGCCACTGCATATGAAAAGCTAGCTGAAAAGAGAGACTCTCTGCTGTTTCCTCCAAAACCAGCATGAACTATTACTGTAGTAATTTCAATAAAGTGAACCTCACATGAAGTGTAGACTATAGAAGAACTCTATGCTCTGTGGTTCACTGTACATCAGGAAGTCCAGTATAATTCTTCCTACAATAGTGGCTTTGGATGTTATACTATTTTGCCTACAGGAAAAAGTATGTTAAAATGACCATTCAGCTAAGTTTTGTCAAGGATATTGCATATGATATAACATAACATCTAACAAAAGTAAAATAGTCTGAAAAACATGATCTAGATTGTTCCACATTATTTTAAAATCAACCCTTACTTGCTAAATATGTTCATTTTGGAAGAAAGGGACTATGGTGAGTGTCCACATTTTGCTAATCGGTCAGAATGTTTCTGTGTGCAAGCAAATTGCTTGTTCAATTTCTTCCTCAGGGGATCTGAAGCCATGATTCTCCCACCTATTCAGGTGCTGTGGAGAAGCAATGTATTCCACGTTTCACCTGTTGTCATCCTCCTGCAGTACACAAGGGCCTGAATATTCACTGGGGTCCAACTCTCATCTGCCAATGCGGATAGAATAATGTCCATAGAGTCTTGCTGTCAGTTTCAGTAATTGCGTAAAATATACCATTTCAAGTTGGATAAATCCAGCTGGATGATTCAGAGTACTTTGTCTCAGAACACCCCATAACTGGCAGTAAGGAAACAGATGACCCTTGCTTAAACCCACAGTACAATCAAACAGAAAGAGTTTTAATTTGGAGCTGTGTCCAATCTGGAGTAGTCTAGCCTTTAGAGTGGAACACACTCCAAGGAAAGTTTCCCTTCTGACATGCTCCACTTCCTGTGAACTACTTAAATAATCACTGTCATTTATGCCTGCCTCAACACTGGCCTATGTTTACTGCATCATTCCCTAAAGTCCATCTCAGATTCACCTCAACATAGTGTAGGTTTGTTTCAGTAGGAGTATGAGATGAATTTGGATGCTGACTTTCTTGAACTATAGTGTGAATTGACTCCAGCTATCTGCTACAGTGGTCAGGTAAACTTTTGGGTGAAACAACATCAGTGAAAGTGACTGAAAGTAGCATTCTATCCTACCACAATGTAAATCAGTGTAGCTTCAAAGGACTGAAGCCAGATTAAAGTTTCACCTTGTATTTGTTCTTGTTATCCAGATTAAAACCTATTGTTGTTTCAGCAAAAAGGTTCTATGCCAGGTATTTTTTTTTTTTTTTAAATTGATAATTGATAAAATATATTCAAGTGATCACACTGATCACACTGAATAAATTTCTCCTCCTGGGGCAGAGGAGAGAGCTCGTGCCACACTCCATTGGATGCTCAGCTATATTAATGATATAAAATAGAATCGCAAGTCTCTTTTTGCACAAACAGAAGTATGACTGAATGATACACATTGGTATGATTATTCCTAGCATCAGGATTAGCCAAGATCCTACTATGATATTTTATTGGTTTTCTATCATTTAAATACCATGTTATTTGGCATAAAAATCTGATAGTCAGTTTTATTGTCCCTCTTGTATGGTGTCTTCATTCATAAAGAGGTCTCATTTCCTCCATAAAAGATTTAATATGTAAAGTAGTCAATTAACTGGTTTTATATCTGTGTTGGACTTGTGATGTTCTTTTGTGCAGATGGTCTTAGATTACAATGTTTCACTACTAATAAAAGCCTACTGACTGAAATGCCAGTTCTCTGACTCATATTATTTTACTTACAGGAAGAGACAATACAAAGTAGATTGTTTACCTCCCAGAGCCAAACGAATGGCTTTAAGCAGGAGTTCTACTAAAGGCTTTGAAGTTGCCAGGGACTTTGGTGGATGGAGAACCAAGCTGTGTCCCAAGGGGCTGCAACTTGGTTGTTAAAAAGTGTGTAAGTAAGGAAGCTGAGAATTTCCCTATTTTGAAATTTTCAGTATTAATTTGAATTTACATTAAAATATTTAAAAGACAATTCTGGAGGAATTTTAGCTAAAAATGCTGATAATACAGATATAAGTTTAAATAATATATAAAACTAGTTTTTCTGTCTTGCACCATGGTTTATCTTACCCTGATTGCTGGACAATAGATAATGTCACAGCTATAAGTCCAGTTCCAATATTAGATTATGAAGATGTCATTTATCAGTATGAAATGAAATCACAGCTGCAAGGCACTGAAAGTTCCCAGTGATAGATCACATTGGTTTACATTGCCATACCATTCTTGAATGCATCACTGTGACATGTATGATAATTCTGGATGATTAAATATTGAAAATAAACAGAAATTGCATCAGCATCAAGATCTGTTTAAACGCATGAAAAGAAATTCACTCAATTACTGCTCAACAACTTAGCTAGTTGAGAAAAGAAATAATTGTTCACTGGGAACACAGAATACACACTCATTTATCAAACCAAAGGTTGGAAACTGAGCTTGAAAGCCTTTTTTTATTCCTTTGAGGGTCAACAGACCACAATGTGGTAAATCAAACATAAAGAAGTGTTATGAAAACAAATACATTTTTATACGCATTCTACAAGTTAATTTGATGCACAGTAGCCCACTACATGTAGACAAGTGGCTGAATTAATTGTTTATTGAGGCTGTTATTTCTGGACTTTTCTAACTTTCGAATATTTGCTTTTAAAATTAGAATATCATTCCCTTCTGATGAAATGCATACGTATGTGATTTCATAGAGTTCTGAAAACTGAAACTCTATTTTGTTGACATTCACGCAATGGTTTGTGCTAGAACCTCTGGATTCATTGCTGAGACTTTACTCCCCAGAGGGTGGATAACTGTTTGCCCTGCATCAATGAAACACTCTAACAAAAGCAGCAGGTCCCTCGGGTAAGTGCTCTGGGACCCATATTATACCTGACAGCTGATTATGTTCTGACAGAGTGTTTGCAGACCACAGAGAATGTGAAAAATGAATGGCACTAGTGGTACTGGGGGTGACAACACACACAGATGTATTTTGTCCAGCAGAGTAAAAAAACAGCAACAATCAGACTTAGAGAAAACAGAAATAACAAAATATCTATAATCAACCTAGTTGCAGATATTCACCATCAACCACAGGTATACAGCACAGATCAGGCTGGGAAGATGATCCAAGACACTCAGAGATCGAAAGACCAAACAGTACCATGTTTGTGGGATATATTAATGCAAATTCAGTGCTTAATTTCACCTACTTTACATTCTATGACTGCCTTATTAACTGCAACTCTCTTATTACAGTTAGTCATTTGTTTATATCAAAGTTGTACGCATAACTAATTGCATGAAAAATTTGATGATTGCGGTTCACTGTGGGTAGGAATGAATGCAGGTAAGTGTGTGTGGATGAAGCAGTGGATTGCTAGTGGAGACTCCTTTGGCCTCAGGATATATACCCATCTGCAGGTCTTAATATCACTTGCAAGTGTTGTGAGGCCACCACTGTGGCATTTTGGCCATAGTCTTGGAAAGAGAAAAAAAGACTTGTGGTCCAAGGCTTAGGTGTTGAATTTCAATTCTATCACCTGTTGCTCAAGAACTGTGTAACAGAGGAAAAAAAAAGCCACAAACATATTCCTTATGCAGATGTGTTTTTCTGCTGAGGGGACTATATACAGACAGCTGCAGTTAGAGGTAACACTCTAGCCATTGATTGACTGCCTAGTGGTACTTCCATATTCTTTCATGACACTTCTACTTCTCTTTACAGTAAGCCTGCAGTCTGCTAAGCAAAACATTCGAAAAAAAACTATTATCTGGAAGAAACACAGCTTCATGAAATACAAAATTATCTGGAATAAAAATCTATTTACTGCTGTTCTTCCCTCAGCCTTCTACCTTAAAATACTCAAATAAAGCAATGTGATTAAATCCCACATACAAAATCAGAAAGGTAGCTCATCTTAGGCCTGTCTTTTCAAAATATTATCCCACAGTATCAACTCCATAAAAAGGTATGTCTTCATCTTGTTGCTTGCTTAAAATTGAGTCTTTTTTCATATGATGTACAATAAAACAGCTTCTGAAAACTCCAAAAATCGGTGTAGTGCTGGTTCTTTTTTTTATAAATGAGACTCCGGGGCTACATATACACATACTGAAGTTTTAACTTGATGTAACTCAAAATGTATAACTGGTAAACTGCAGAAGTGACAATACAGTTCTCCTCTTTTCTCTCACAGGTTCGTTTTGCTGTGCAGCTTATACTACCATGAAGCGGAACTGTGCATTATCTTGTTTATCCTGCTCAAAAGCATAATATGTGGATATTTTTGTGGCAGGTGGGAATTTTACTCTGAGTAGCAAAATTAAAATCAATAAAAAATTATGCCCACGTCACATAACTATTGTGCACCTCCCTAGACCTCTGCTTTTTATATGAATTTTCCCTTCCTCTTTCATTTATCTTTGGTAATTAGCCTCCTGTTACAATGCTTTGGATTTTCCCTTGATGTGGATGAAAAGCTTATACATTTTTTATTGGAATTCAGTTGAATGACCTTTTTTATACCATCAATCAAAACCAATTTCATTTTAATAACTTTATCAGTGTATATGACTCCATTACAAAATTACAAAATAAACATTTAAGGATTATTACAGCTAATGCTTCTATATGTTGCTTGACCAGTGCTCAACAGTGCTTGCTCAGCACATTCTCTGTAGTTTTAAGTATTTAAGATGTGCCCTTCAAAATTAAACACTTCTACAGAAATGAAACATTCAGAAATAAATAAAATTTCAGCTCATAGCAATGTTTTTACAGAGAAAATGCTCTTACAGATATTTCTGTTATGCAATAAAAGCAATGTGGTACTTGAATGGCTAGTAACTAACAATGTAAATGAGGTTGTCTTCATGGTGTGAAATGAGGCAATTGAATTTCACATTAAGAAAGACCAATGGGCAGACAATACCTGAGAACTAGACTTTGAAAGTACTTCAAATTGGCAAGAAATATAATTTGATCTGTGATACCCTGTGGCAGATGTCCCATGGTATTGGTATGTTAGATGTGATAGTATTGAAAGTACAGCATTATCCAGGGAGCAAAAACCTTTATTTGTAGCAATGCAATAGTCATTCATGTTCCATATCAGCTTGAGGATCCATAATCTTGGACCTGATTATAATGTTTCCAAACAATGTTATATCTAAGTAGATAACTAAATTGTGTTATTGGAGTTTAAAAATTGCAAATGCATTAAATTGTTTCCAGACTTAAGGAGACCTGTCAGATAAATTGCAGTCTCACAGACATGGAGTTACTACTGTCATTCAATTCAATTACTTATTAATTAAAAGTAGCAATCAGTAGTTTCCAATATAATCTTTTTACTTCAGGTTAAATCAATAAGTAGACCAAAACCTCATTAAGTTGTAGTTAAGCTAGAAAATAAGATTTCTTCCTGTTAGTTACAATCCTCAAAGAAAAAAGCATCATATTTTTTAGAAATTTTGAAAGTCTAGAGCTTCAAATTCAAGATTTCTAGTCAGAAAAAGAAACCTTCAACATTATTCAAATACGCACTTAAATTTATTTTACATCTCTGCCTCTCTCCTACCATCATACTTTGACTGGAAGATGTAGTAATTTTGATCAACAAGACATGGAAAACAAATACAGAAGTAAACAGGTGATAGTAAGGGATGTCTGTATGCACAGCATTCCTGAGGTCTGAGCTAAGAGGATTTTGTGTGCATAAATGTAAACTACATTAATGTGATACCCTGTCATGAGCTGCCCCTTCTATGCCATTTTTTCCCTGACAGTTACTAAGTATATTGTAGCAGGTGCTGTGTCTATGTTATATGTCAGACAGCTATCTTAACATTTATGTTTGAAACTTTCAGGTGAATTTTCTAGAACACTTGGAGTAACATCCTGGTGGTTGTCAATAGGATTTTTATGGCTGATGATTCAGACTGAACAGAGCAAGGCCAGTTTTGAGGGACGACAAAAGACCTCCTCACTAAGAAGTGTAATGATGACTCTGATCAAGAAGCAGACATAAGTTAAATGAAAACATAACTGTTTATTCTGACAAATCTGGCAACTCTTAGGGAGCCCACTACTGTGGTAGAATGAGATATTCTTGTTTTGTTTAAATGCCTTGGCATTCTGTAATTTTTGCTGGCATGGTGAATCCCTGCAATCAAATAAGGCAGTGTTACAAGAGGGAGCTGAGGTGACTCAGATGCAAAGGGTGGACAAGCATGGGTCTATGACTGCCTTTTAACACAGAATTACTTGTGGGCTTTTGTTGCATGCTCAGATTAACAAGGTCATAACACAACAGCTCATCTCATGCCTCCAAAGTCAAGACTATGGTGTTTTATTCCCTAGTTTCATTTTGTGGCCAGGAGCCTGATCATTAGTCATTAAATTGTACCCAAACAGATGTTTCTTCGATGTATCCTTGAAATACCTCCTGGCTTAGTAATGTTTCCTTTACTACATGATACCTGTGGACTGACATGATTTTACCTTTTGTCTCTCCATAAAATATCTTGTACTTGACATTAAAAAGTGCTCATTAGCACATACTTTTACATCTTCAGCGTTGTCTTTCTATAGCAGACTTTGGTGGCTGATTTGCAGCTGAAACGCAGTATTCTGAATTTTGGCGAAATTGTGTGATAGTCTATCCGGAACCTAGCATCATGCACTGCAGAAGTCAATCTGACACCATTCAAGCCACAGGGACATAGTCAAATGTGTGTTTGGCAAGATTTCAGAAGCAGCTCCAATGTCTTCTCTGTGTCTTCACTTTATTTGTAGGCATGGTGACCACTAGATGCATCAGACATTCAGAAACAGATTTAAATTACCACTAGCATTTGATATTTCATTTCATCCAAGAAGTAAGGTCAGGCAGAGTCACCTGCCTCCATGTGTATGTTGAAGTCTTCTATGAAAATTAGAATTTAGAAATTAAATTACTGAGGGCTGTTTTTTGTTTGTTTGTTTTGTTTTGTTTTTTACTTTAAACTTTGGGGTTCGATGTATTTTATTCTCACAAAGTCAGTGCTCTGAAGACAGGCTCTGTCAGCTGAAAACCCTTATTAAAATGTCTTACACATAACCATATGCCCTGAAAAAAAGTCTTTTATATTAACAGAAATCTGAGCCATTCAGAATGGTGGGATGTAAAGCCAGAATATTTCTGATGTTTGAAAATAAACTTTCAAGACATAAGACAGAGTACATTGTGAAATTTGGACCCAGGAAAATTTTCATGCTCAATCTTTTTATTACTGAAAGTCTAGGAGCAACACACAGCTAACAGACAAGGGAAAATTACATGATGTTATTTCTCTAGTGGATGGGCCACAGAAGAGACTTCTCCAGACCAAAAATGGAGCCTTAATCTTTTAAAGCACTTCTTCAGTTCCATCCTTCATTAATACTGGAATTGTGAATTACATTCTGCAATGTATGGAACAAGCTACTTAAAATAGTACACGGTCTATTGAACAGGCTTCCTTGGCATGCCCCCAAATCCACTGGGCTGGTAGTAAAAAACTACCAGATAGAAAGAGGAACACAGATTTCATAAAAATCCCTTTGCTGTTTTCCTCACTGTAGAAGTTTTCAGATTATTTTTTGTTTATTTGTTTTGTCTCTTTCTTTGACATTCTTTTGTAGCTGGAGGTAGTAGTCTGAGCTGTTTATTTATTTTCATTGTGTTAGGAAAAGATTAACTGCTTTTCTTTCATCTTCCCAGAACCTATCCTGAAGTCAACTGTTCACCATGGAGTTGTTTCTACTATCTCTCAGTCACTGTCTCTGATAGCCACTGATTCTTCATCCAGAAAATAAGATAGTCTTTGTAAAGATTTAAAGTTTGCCATAAGATGCTGTTTTGGATGTGTTTATCATTCACACCTATTTTAGCCCTACCTGAATAGGACATATTAATACTATAGTGAAGTGAGGACCTCTCTAGGGCACTTAAAAGCTCAGGAATGTTTTCACAGCTTAACAGAAGGCTTCGTATTAGAATAAAGATTGATTTAAGCTTTAGATAAGGTTCACATCAATTTTATTTTTATTTACCGCAACATTTACATGTATGTTACTTATGATGTCACAGTCTGTCACTCCACAGTGCCTCTTAACTCTTTCTTGTTTATCATTCTTCTTAAAGTGAGAAGTATTATGTATGCATAATGACCCACTCTCCAAATTCCTTTCTAAAGCCAAACACATTTAGATTAAAAAATTGCTGAGTATATCTCATTTTTATATAAGTCCTGTGAAATATTTGAATATTTGTTCTATTCACTTCGTCCTACTCTGAGTCTAAAGGTTCTTTATCATGAGTATTAGATTAAGCCCATTTTACTTTAAGCTGTAAGCATAACCTTTAGGTTAGTGTTCTTTCTGTCTGGCTAAAGTGAATAAACACGACCAGGAAAAACGGATTTTTTTGTCCTTTGTTAGAACTTAGCAAACAGCCAATATTCCTAGACACCAGCATAATTTCAACCTATGTGACTCCAACCACATTGTTTGTCCCGTCAAGACCTTCAAGCAGATTTCCAAAATATGGGTTTATTTAAATCCATTCATTTATAGACTACACACCTACTATGTCGTCAACTGGCTGAATGTGGTGGAAAATATTACTGAATGTGCAAGGGTAGTTATGCAGTGTTACAGTGTATTTAGGCACAGGGCTCTGCCTCTGCCTTTCGAAACACCACAGATCCTTCGGGGCTGTAATACTTAACAGAAATAAGATTTGCTTTTCACCTTAGTGGCTAACATTTATTTAACCAGAGGATCCAGAGTGAAATATGTTTGGAGTCTTACATCTCACCCATACTAACGATCACAAATCCAAGAATGATAATTTGAGACAGGTTGACACAGTGTCTTTTAAGACAGATACGTGGCAGTCTAAACAGACTAATTTCTGATCCTAGAAAAGAGTAGATCATCCAAGAAAGGGCTTCTGTTTACAAATTGCATGCCTGCCCTTGTACACTGCCCAATCAATAAACAAGGTCTGCATTTTTCTGCTCATTTAACATTTCTCTACAAAATCTCTAACAAATCTCTACTCATTTAGCATTTACAAAGACAGGGATTTTGCTTGAGAACTGTATGAAGGTTTTCTCTGACTTAGTATTTATGTGTGTAACTCTCTTAATTTGGCATCAAAAAAAGTAGGAAATATCATCTACGTAAAAGGTGAACCTGGTAAGATGACATTGAGATCAGACACAAACCGTTTCTTAAACCATACAGTTAGGCACATGTCTCTGCAATACAATGTAGTGCTGTTTGAGATACTTCTGCTAACTCTGAAGGCATTGCCTTGAGTACTGGAATCACTGTAGCCAATCACAGCATCCCATCAGCTTATTTAGCACTGCTGAGAAGTAGGTTATCTTTTTTTGATGTGTCTTCTTTCATTAAAAAAAGCTTTTAAAGATTAGTTTTCAAAGGAGATACGTAAACTAGAACCAAACATGAGGATGGCCTGTTTAAGACCCTTGCAGTCCATGTACATCTATATGCACATGTCTACGCGTACACACACATATACTTTGTATATCACCTATATCTGCCCACATCTGTACCTAGAGATTGATACTGTGCTAATAAACATATTTCAAAATGCTATAAGAACTGTATGCTTGGAGATCCAGAAGTAAAAAACTCCAAGTTATAGACCACGGACAGCGTTTTTCTTGTCTAGTGACCTATCTGCTGAGCTAGTTGCTAGAATTTTTTTTTTAGTTAATTTACTCAGAAGGGTTCTTGGCCTCCTAGAAATTCAGATTTACTTTTTTTCACATATGCTGTCAGGGAGGACCATACTATGCTGCTAAGACCTTGATTTAGGTAAATAGAATCCAAATCACTAATAGTTTACACGCTTTTTCTCATAATCTCTTTATTTTAATTTACCTTTCATTTTTTACAACTTACACTTAAATCACACAATCACAGAATCACAGAATGTTAGGGATTGGAAGGGAGCTCAAAATATCATCTAGTCCAATCCCCTTGCCAGAAAAGGAACACCTAGACGAGGCTACACAGATAAATCTCCATTTAGCTTTCCCTTCTCCTGTTACTATTGCAACTAACAACATATCATGATTCTATCCAAAATCTAAGTATTTGAATCAGAAGCCAACATGGGCTATCTACTTTCTTTCAATCTTGCCCAAAACTCCTATTTCACTGCTACCAAACTCTTTCAGGGAATTGTTATGCTATCATAATTCTTCAAATCAGCAGGGACATCTGCTTCAAAACTGATGATGTAGGATCCTTAGAATGGCATGCAGCACATCCGAATGCTTCTTGCTCTTCCTCAGCTGCCATCACAACAGATCTGTGTCTTGTGAAAGACTGATCAGCTATGTTTACAAGATGTTTTCAAATACTGGTGGCTGAAACTGTAATGATTCTTCTTAGTTTTGCACAACTCTAATAGGACACCCTTACCTTTGAGCTACAGTGTCTTAACTCCTGTTACGATTTATGAAGCCCTAGTCAATAGAGTCAGTAAGACCTGGAGATTTCTTCAGCTGATCAAACAGAGTGTTTATCTAGGCTCCCTCAAACGCTATGGAAACTTAGAGATCTAGTTCACTTACGGACATACAAGCTTAAGTTTCTTTATTTGTCAGCTGAATATCACTGTGAGTGGTGGCCAAGGAATTGGCATAGGATGGTGACTGCCGCTTTAGATTTTAGCTTGCAGACATTTGATTGCATAGTAATACTCTATATTTAGAGCCAGACATTAGCATATCATATTATTGTTAAGAATAATATTGCTGTGCATGTGGGCTCATTTCTTCTGATTTCTACTTTAAGTGCAATATAGAATAATCTGATTTGTATGTTCTTGTAGTTACAATTAAGATCATAGGTGTTTCTTGTTGGTCTCGATTCCATGGACAACATTCTAAAGCGAAGCAAGGAATAATTTTAGCTTCTTTGTATGAAATACAAGCCTTTATTAACTTTTCTTGCTAACTCCAACAGAATGTTTTGATATTTCCATATTTAGTGTTGTATGACTATGGTTTTCTATATAATCTTTTTTTTTTCTTTCCTTTCTCTACATTTTAATTGTTCTTGTCCTCTACTTGAGCTATAAGTGTGTGAGAATAAGGATCAGAAAAGATGGGTCTGAAGCTGATTTCCGTCAAGGCCATATGTAGCAGGGCCATAATAGTAGTTCCTTTAAAATGCATGTGACACACTTGACTGACTCAGTACTATTATGGATGCTGCCAGGTACTATGCTAAAGTGTGTGAAGAACATGTTTTTCATAGAAAAGTAGTGTGTCTCTAACACATTCATTGGGTTTGCTAGAAAGTTAATTTATACATAGAAAAAAGTAACAAAGTATTATGTTTTCTATAGAAATGGATTGCTTTGTGCGTTCTCATGGTTTCCCCTATGGTAGGTCTTCCCATATTCATGTATCTACATGTGAGTTAATTTTTAAATGTAAATATGATTTCAGACTTTGCACAAAGTAAAAATTAAGAAAATCAGAGTTTGAATGCTTGGAATCGCAGGATTCCCTGTTGTTCTCTTTCTAAAAGGGCCAGTTCTGTTCAACGATCTGAATGCAGGAATTGAATTTACCACTAACAAGTTTGCTGATAATACTAAACTGGGAGGTGCTGTCGACTCTCTTGGAGGACAGAAGTAATTGCAAAGGGATCTAGATATGTTGGAACACTGGCCTATGATCAATGGGATGAAATTTAATGAGTACAAATGCCTGATCCTGCACCTAGGATAGAGTAATTCTGGGCACAAGTATAAATAAGGAGAGGAGCGCCTGGAGAGAAGTCTTGCAGAAAAGGATCTGGGCAGCTCAGTGTGAGTGAGCAGTGTGTGCCTTGGCAGCCAAGAAGACAAACCCCTCCCTGTGGTGCGTCAAACACAGCATAACCAGCTCATCAAAAGAGGTGATTATCCTGCTGTATTCAGCATTGGTGAGGCCTCACCTGAAGCACTGTGTGCAGTTCTGTGCCCCACAATATTTAGAAGATTGTAAAGTTCCTTTGATGCATCCAGAGGATGACAGCAAAGCTGGTGAAAAGGCTGGAAGGCATGCCCTATGAGGAGTGACTGAGGACTTTGGGCTTGTCTAGTTAGGAGAAAAGGAGGCTGAGGGGCCACCTCGTGGCTCTCTACAGCTTCCTGAGGAGAGAAAGTGTGGAGGGAGGTGCTGATCTCTTATCCCTGGTATCCAGTGACAGTACACATGGGAATGGTTCAAAACTGCACCAGGGGAGGTGTAGACTGGACATTAGGAAGCATTTTTTATGGAGAGAGTGATCAAACACTGAAGCAGTCTTCCTGCAGAGCTAGTTGACGCCTCAAGGCTGTCAGTGTTTAAGAGGCATTTGGACAATGCCCTTAATAACACGCTTTAACCTCTTGTCAGCCCTGATTTGGCAGTTGGACTAGATGATCATTGTGTCTTCCTTTCAACTGAAATATTCTATTCTATTCTATTCTATTCTATTCTATTCTATTCTATTCTATTCTATTCTATTCTA
>VWYH01003114.1:509319-545624 GCA_013399365.1 Pampusana beccarii | reverse complement strand
TTCTATTTCTATTTCTATTTCTATTTCTATTTCTATTTCTATTTCTATTTCTATTTCTATTCGTCTGGAAGGTTGGCGTAATGAGATGGGTGTATCTTCACCAAAAGGGTTGTCAAGAATTGGAACAAGCTGCCCAGGAAGTGGCTGAGTCACCATGCCTACAGATATTTAAAAGATGTATAGAACTGGCACTTATGGACATGGTTTAGTGGTTGACTTGGCAGTGTTAGGTTAATGGTTGGACTCTATCATCATAAAGGTCTTTTCCAACATAAATTATTCTATTATGATTTCAATTACTATTTCATACTAGAATCCAAGCTATAAAATGATTGTATATCTGATTTCAGGTCCCAAGTACATGTGTTATATATAACGGATAGCAACGAAAAAGGCAGAAAAATTAGTTCATATCTTTAAATCAAACCAGAAATTTTATTAATGGATGAATGGTTTGATCAGGATACATTGCCACTTTTTACTAGGTGCATTCTCGCTGCCTCAGTCTTGTTGACCTCAGCAGACGTCTGTCTCATTATGAATGACAGCAGAGTCAACCCTTTTCTTCGTAGCCAAAGCAAAAGGTAAAGATGGCAGAAACTCTTCCCATCTATGAACTGTCCAGATGTGTATATGCATCTATCATTTTCAGATTAAATGCAATCAGGTTTCACTGAGGACTACAGGAATTTATCAGGGAGTCCAGTGTGGTCAGAAATAGTCTCTCAAGAACACTGAACTTTTATTTCTGAAGCATTTATTAGCTCAGTGACATTTTGGTAGAGTAACACTTGTGAGCTCTGTTGTTTCTGAGTTATTTTCATTAGTAAAAAATCAACACAATGCAAACCAGATAGTAAAAACAGAAAGATTTTGAGATACATCTTTCAGCACAGATTCCTCCTCCTTTATTCCATTTATATGTGCTGAGACACCTCTACAGCAGCAGAACTTGTTCCATTATAGTATCTTGAATACAGAGAAGAGAGAATATTTCTCTTTAGTATTTCAAAATATTAATATTTCTAAAACTTTGAATCTTGCATAATAATAGTGTTATGAAAATTATAGGTATATAAAACTGGCAGTTCTTTTTTAAAATGTTAGGCAAGTACACAAATAAATACATATTCAATTTCATTTTTCTTAGTCTCCAGTTGTTACAAGTATATGTCATTATCAGGAATAAAAAGGATTAAGAGTGTTCAAGAACTGTAGATGTAATTATTTTGCCTTCTTGCTAATTTATATGTCTTTTCCTTGTTAGGATTGCAACTGTAGTATGATAGTTAGCAAATTGAAAAATGGTATTAAAATCTAAATAAATGTTTTCTTTTAATTTTAAATATTTATTATCCAACTATTTCTAACACAGGACAGTGGAAAGAATTTATACTTGAAGCATGACAGCTACCGTTATCAGCTCCCAGGCTCCCAAGACTACTATGAACAAGCTCCTCAGAATGGAGTACATCAATACATTTGTATAGCTTCAGGCAATGCTCTAGCTCAAATCTGTGAGAATATTCTAAAATCGGTGTGTACTCACAAAGTACGTTCTCTTGGCATGTACGTGCAAACATCAATCTAATGAATCTGTCCCATCATCTGTTTTCTTGACATGCTTAGTTTATTAGTTTTAACTTAGATACAAAAATGGGATCCTACTCTTAGTGGTGTTTGCTGCAAAAAACATAAAACCTTTAAATATGCAAATATTCTGCAGACACTTTAATGACTAACTAAATCAATAGTTGTAGTGTCAGGGTCTTTGCAAAGCAAATGAAGACAATTATTCAATCATTGTTAAAAATTAATATAGAAAAGAGGAATGAAGTCTGCTGATTTCTAGACCTTTGGATCTCTGTATTTTTGTGGAATCTGTCTAAAAGATACTTCTAAATACACTGAGCAAGCAGAGAAAAGTTCAACAATCAGAACAATCAAATGTATTTCCACCCACCTTTCTCATTAAAAAAAAAAATACTTTCACACACAAAATTGATTCTATAATCCTGTGCACCCTGAAATGCAACCAACGTGGTCCTTGACGCGTATGTGTACAACATAAGAACAGACTGGTGGGGCTAGTTTGCGGAAAGCAAAGCACATTCCTTATTGTAGAATCACATCCCAGTTATTCTACATATTTGATTTCCAGCAAGAAAAGCCTATTATGGTAGCACAACTGAGATTTCTTTTTGTTTTTGTACTACATTTTATCTGAGGGATTCTTTTACGGGGCCACAGAAATAAACTCAGTAAGTCAAACTATAATAAAACAAAATGAACAAATTCTACAGGGTTCACTACAGAAAGTCAGCTGGGATATGAATAAACATCACCAGAAAAAAATTGATTTTTTTTTGTCCTTTGTAAGAAATTAGCAAACAGGCAATATTCCTAGACAACAGCATAATTTCAACCTATGTGACTCCAACCACATTGTCTTGTTAAGACCTTCAAGTAAATTTCCAAAATGTGGGTTTATTTAAATCCATTAATTTATAGACTATAAACTTACTATGGCGAGAAAGCAGGCAGTAAGAGTTTTGAACAAGTTTCCCAACAATTTAAATGAACATGTTCTATTGCAAACAAATGCTGAATTAATTAACATTAGGAGTAATTATCCTTGAAAGCTACCAAGCCAAGTGGGAGGCAAAATATATGGCAAAAAAATACAATGTTGCTGGAGCATTTATGAGAATGAACACGAAGAGAATCAGTGCCAGATGCAGTTCCAGTAAGTCCATTGAATTCACAATAATGCAAGGTGCAAGGTACAAGGTACCTTAGGCAAACTTGTCCTAGGATACTTTTCGACTGGAGGAAAGAGCAGGCAGACAGCATCATTAGAGTGTGCAGGTAGAGGTGCTGTTTCTTCATAAGTGAAGCTGATGGTGCATGCTGCATGGAGCATGAATTGTCCACTATCTTTAAGAAGAAATCTCCACACTCTACCCGGCACACAGGTACCTTCCTGCTATCTTCCTTTCCCATGTCCTTTTGGCAGCTTCCTTGATTGCACAAACTCCACCTAATGTTTTCTGGATCTCTGGAAAAATATCTGTCTGTCACTTTTGGGGCTTCCTTGCTTGCTTGTTTGCCTCCTGCTTCAGGTAGACTCTCAGCTTCTCTTGGGCATCTGTGAGGATGAGCTGCTGCCACAGGCTCCCTCCTGGCTGTGCCATTGTGCCTCCCTGCCCTCCTGACACTTCTGCCAGTCATGCAAATTTAGATGTCTTTCAAAACCACACCAACTTCTTCTCTTTTTGGGTGGTTCCCCCCAGTCCACAGATCTGAAGCCAGGGCACACCAGGCATCCTTTCTCGGCAGCAGCAGTTTTACCACAAGTCTGGGTGGTGCTCAGAGTGTACCTACAATTGAAACAATTTAAAATATTATACCATGCACCATATGCAGTACGAACTAGAGGAGAAGCTGCTGAAGAGCATTTAAAACTTGGTAGGTCAGCATGCTCTGTACTCAATAAAGACACAATGTTTTATTTGCTTTATGCAATGCTCTCATCATTGAGCCTTAACTCTCCAAATGGCACACTCAGTTCTCATAAAAACAGACTTTCTTGTGGATTTTCTGGCTCATCATGCCTCTGGTATAAACCTGACAGCTAAGGTCTAAGGCAGGAGCACTTCTTCCCTCCCACTCTAGAGCAGGGTGAGCCAAGGGGGTGTTCCGTTGACACCTGAGGGGAAGACCTGGAGAAGTAAATAGAGAGGGATTTTTATTAAAGAGCTCTTAAAAACGACAAGCCTTGTAACAGTGGCTGATTAACTGAATTAATATTCCCAGGGTTACTGTTTGCTCTAAACTTTGGCAATTACTTCCAACATCAGGATGCAAAGGCTAGCACCTAGGAAAAGGGAAAAAAACAAACACAAACCAACAACCAACCAACCAACCAAAATCCACAACCCTCAAAACAGGAAAGCAAGACGCTTTATGTAAAAGTCTTCCACAGTGTGAGAGATGCCAGAAGCTGCTGAAGGATTTCTTGCGAGCTAAGAGGCTCTTCCCTGTTAGCAAGCTTATGCTCACTTTTTCTAGGAGCTGGAATAGAAGTGTTAGCAAAGCTGTGGGAGTTAGATGGAGGGACAGGGAGCAAGGAGCAGCACAAGGCAGAGCTGGTGGGATGAGATGTGGAGTGAGGCAGAGCCAAGGAGGTGGCAGAAGCAGCAGCAGAGGCGGCTCTCATGGTGCTGAGAGCTGAGTGAGCCGCAGGCAGCAGCTGCAGCAGTGAGGCAGCCTGTGGAGCAGCAGGGCGGATCAGCTTAAAGCAAACCTTTATGCCTAATGAGAGTTAAAAACGATAATAAGTGAATGAAAATTACTTCAAGGGAGGAAAACCACCAGTCTCACAGCATTCAGAGGAAATGGCTGTGAGGTTTTATACTTCAAGCGCTCTTTTTATCTTATTTGTTGGAGTTTTCCTTTGGAGTTTCTAATTTGTTGGAGTTTTCTTCTTTTAATAAAAATATTGCTTGTAAACAATTTCAATCAGGTTAATAAGTGGAGCAAATTGGTCACCTGAGCATTGAACAATCACTATATTTTTCCCAGGTTTCTCAATATAGGCCTGACCCGGTATTTTTGTTAACACCCCTTTACAATTATTATTAATTTTTGTTAGTTATTTCATGTGTGTTGCACTGGCTTCATAGTCTTTTCATCATCCACATTTTAAATTTAAAGGCACTACGTTTTCTTTCTATGGCAGGACAGTACCTGTAAAGGGATGTGCCTTCAAAATAAGCTCAGTGACTCAGTCCTGGTTCTCTCTTTTCCTCACTTCTGAAATGAGTTCTAACTCATTTTAAATCTGTCAGTAAAATTATTTAAGGTACATTTAGTTACATTTCATATGACTGAGTTTTAACCGAGGTAATTTAAAATTCATTATTTAGCAGCACTCTGAAGTTGCGTATAGTCTATTGTAATGCATGACTGACTGATTTATTGATAAATATGGCTTCTTCAAGGAGGAATAGGGGTCAGTATATATCATCTGAAAGCTATTAGATTGAACTTCACTGCTTCCTTAGGGTGCAGTTTGACAAAATAGGTTCCAGTGAGTTGATAGGTTGTGTAGTGTATCTGTATCTAGAGGCAGGAACCATTAGCATCAGTGGAGCCTTTGAAAGTAACATTGGAATGAGTGTAATAAAACCTGGAAATAACAGTCAGCCTTGCAGTGCTGACATATTACAAAATCTCCTAGCATTTTAAGTGTCTGTGCTGCAGCCCTCTGAAGAGAAAGAGTGCACCAAGTCATGACAAGAATCTATTCTTTTATGGGTTTGGATAGAGACAGTGTCCTTCATGCTAATCCAGGGAGGAAAGTGTTAAAGTGTGAGGCACTCTGTGCGTAGCAGTGTTTAGCAGTGAACCTTTACATCCAGTACAATTAATACCCCTTTGTGTGTCTTTGATCCTAGTCCTTTTGATTTTAAGTCTTGTGCTACAGATGTCTAGATGAACCCAAATACATTTACAACAAATGTAATCTGCTCTGAAGGACATATGGTTCAGTTCCTTCTAAGGACTATCAAGAACTGTTTTTTCTAATGTAGTCTATCCATCACTTCTGGGTTAAAAAAAGCAGAAAATAGCCAATCTCCTGAAAATGAAACTCTCTAAGGATATCTTTTCTCTGCATGTGTAAGTATATAAAGCAGGTGGATACAAAGCCACCAAGGGCTGATTTATACTTTTAATCTAGAGTTCACACTGACACATGTTCACATGATTTAAAACTACTCAGACTTTACAGCAGTGACACTTCTCAGGACCTTTAAACAGCTCTGGAGAACCTTGCTTGATCCTCAAGAGCTCGTGGGAGCCTAGAGATTACCTAGGTTGCACAAACAGTAATCCTGTTTAAAGAAACCATATACTGCCTAAGACATGACAGAGTCTTTGAAACAGGCAAAATCAATGTGGGAAAATTTTAAGAACTGGAAGAGAATGGCAGAAAGACACTGTTTTAACTGAAAGTCTGGGATTACACTGAAGAACTAAATTATTCTGGGTTACTGGGAATCATAAAACCAAACTAGGATGCTAGCCCCAAATAAAGGTGTGAACACATGCTGTTAGCAAGTTGGAGTGGTTAAACAGCCACGGTCACTTCATAACACGAAACTCCAAGTATAGGTTTGGCCATCCTTATTTTTACAATAAAATTATTGTTATGGGCAAAAAGTAAATACACCTCTACACAAAGCCATTCTTAGTGCAATTTTCCTGTTGTTGGACAGAGTAGGAATGGGTTTTAGTAATATTAACCTCTTATTGGGGAGCATTAATTTAAAACTATAGATTACAGACCTGTGGTGGACATCCTGTTAAGGTCAGTCAGTGACTTTGGCCTCACTTACAGGAGTAGAAAACAATGACTATTTTAGATGAGAATAAATATTTTTCTGCTGAAAAAATGAAATTGGAAATTACAGAGAAATCATTTTAAAAAGCCACTGTCTTCAGCTGGAAGGAAGAGCTACATCACGCTTATCCTTGCCACATTTTGTACTTTCTGTAGTTGATCACCTGTATTCTAGAGGTTTTATGCCCAAACTCTTGTACTGCCTTTGCCAGCATTGTATTTGGCTGGAAAACAGGAAGAGAACCCTGGTCCTGTCTTTATAATCAGCCCTGAGTGATTATAAAGAAAATGCCTAAAGTAAATGCCTACATACTTCTGATGATGATGCCTGTGTAATGACATCAAATATCAAAGTACTGCCTCTGATGCTGCAAAGTCATCCTAGGCTGTGATGCTTTTCTCAGCACTACTTCCAAGAATAGCGTTTGAACCTTGATTGCAGCCTCGCGTTTCTGAAGTGTCGCCTGGCAACAAAATCCGGACCCAGTGATTAGTTTTTTTCAACTTAAGCATGTTTTGTGGGTGAATTTCCCCAAACTTCTGCAGCTTGAACATTTTCTGCTTAATTAAAAGGATAGCAAAAGCTTAGTCACAATAAGCTATTTTGGAAGATACTGATCTTCAAAATGACTACAATAAAGCACTACTTTTGTTGCATTCCTGCCATACATTTATATTTGCACCACTAAAAATGAAGATGTATATGGAGAAAGGTGGGGTTTTTTTATTATTTTCCTCTAAAACTTTTGCACATGGGGTGCCTGTGTTTGACCCTTCTGACAGAAGGAGGAAAGCTGTAAGTTGCACATTTGAACAGAGAGACACATGGATGATTACCAAATAAATACACGGTTATAGGAAAGCCTAAAAAAAGGTCAAGTAGAAAATTAAATACTCCCTTTCCAGTCATAGGGGTGGCATACGCAGAGTCTTTAGTGAATTAACACCTCATGCACTCCTGTTGATGTGTGCTTTTGTGGGGATATACAGACATATATATTCAGAGTTAAAGAAAAGTTCAGCAGGTGTCAGTGCTATTAAGTTTAATCTTCTCATCCTGTCTTTTATATCTTCAGTACCTGTGGCAATAACTTTCATCCCACTCATCCCACTCTTGTATCTATAGGCAGTCACAACATGTAAGGGAAAGTTTAGCTAAATTCTTCTACTGTTTCTAACAATGGAGTTTTTCTTTTTGCATGTATCAATGAAAAAGAAAAAAAAAGGAAAAAAAGGAAAAAAATTAATCAAAGTACATAGAGTTCAAATGGAAGAAGAACTACTGCAATCAGTACTTAGAACATGCCTGGAAATAAGTAGTCCTGGTAGAGGATGTTGTGAGAATGAGGGCAGGGATCAAGTTGGATTCTACCCTAGCAGACAGGGTGGGGTGGAAGCAGGACCGGGGGAAACATGCCTGCTTCTAAAGCATTTACTACAGCCTTGCAGAGAAAGTTCATGCAGGTAGTAGCACAAAATTGTTTTCTTCCCTCTTCTATAGTGCTCCCCTCTATTTCCCAGCATGATTTTCAGGATCACTGTCTCAGCTTCTCAACTTGCTTAATCCAAATGGGGAGCCAGGTACTCATCTAGCCACCCCAAGCATCTATACCACTGGCCTGGGGCACAGTACATGCAAATGGGCTAACAGCTTTGAACAGTAGAATCACAGAATCATTCAGGTTGGAAAGGCCTTTAAGATCATTGAGTCCAACCATAAACCTAACACTGCCAAGTCCACCACTAAACCATGTCCCTAAGTGCCACATCTACATGTATTTTAAACACTTTCAGGGATGGCGAGTCAACCACTTTCTTGGCAGCCTGTTCCAGTGCTTGACAACCCTTTTGGTGAAGATATTTTTCCTAATATGCAATCCAAACCTCCCCTGGCACAACTTGAGGCCATTTCCTCTCATGCTAACTTGATAGGTTATTGAAGAAAAGGGCAAAGCAATGCATAAGTGTCTCTCTCTGGCACAACTGAAAACATGTGACAGAGCAGGCAGCAGCCATGTAAAAGAAAAAGGCATAGATGTTTAATGGCAACAGCTTGTGAAAGACACAGTCTCAGCTTTCAGCAAGCGAGGAATAAATGCCACGTGTAACTGAATCTTTCCCATTTCATACAGGTTTTCCCTCTGCTTTTATGATGTGTGAGCAGAATTTGGCACAGTAAAAATGGCATCCTCCTCCTGTCAAGTGGGTTTGCTCCTACAATGCCTGTGAATAGGCACCATCCAGGATGATTCAGAGAGCAGAGCCTCCTCCGGATAGGCATCAGTTAGGCTGCTTTGAATCAGATATGGTATGATTTTTACTTACTGCAGTAAATTGGCTTTGTTTGCATATCTGTGTGTCAGTTTTGCCTACATACCGAAATGTCATCTGCCTCTAGATCCTTCAGAAAGGGAAGATACATGTCTCAACACATGAGCACTATTTATTCAGGGAGCACTCAGGTCAGCCTCTGGTTCAAAGACATCTCTCTGTGCTGGAACTGTTGTAAACTGTGTCCTTCAAAAGGATATTGTGTGGAGGATGGTGACTTCAGAGCGCCACAGCTGGTTAACAACATGTTAGTGAAATAATGAGGCCTGTTAGATGATTCAAGTTTTGTAAGGTGGTGGTAGACGGGACAGGACACAGGAGGAAATATCATTTCTGTTGTGGTAAATCGCAGGTGGAAGACTTGTGGTTTCATGGAGTCTTCTTATGCCTTTTTCATCCATCTCACAAGCCTCTGAACAGTCCAGTTACAATTTGACCCGTGATCTGCATCAGCATGGAAGGCCCAGTCTCCGATATTAAATGTATTTTTATAAGCATTTTTCTAATAATTTTTAGAAGCATTGAGCAAAGGGGAAAATATTTTTTATGTATGTTGTGCATTTGGGCACATCTGTCAGTCAGTCTGTTTTGGTGTTCAGGGTTGCCAGTAAAGGCCCGGCACTGAGTCTAAAGCTCTCTTCTTGTATTGTCACACTTAAAAATCAGAATGGGAATGTTTTTTGAGCTGACTGTATTATAGCTTCATGAAGTGTGAAAAGGAGATGAAATGTCAAGGGCAACCGCATGCTGCATTTCTGTAATTATCTCATGATCCATTCTGATTTATAGCAGATGGCTGTGAAGTGATTATTAGAAATAACATTATGTATGTATGTTTGTGAGTGAGAGAAAGAAGGAAGGAGATTACTTATTAGTAACACAGTGCTGCCTTCTGCTTTTAAGTACTAGACATACTGAAGTGATTGGCATGGCTGGTGACACCTTCCTTAACCCATGTTTTCTTAAAAGATGCTGTAAATGTTATTATAAAGAGAGTGTTAGGAATATCAGAAAACAAAATCAAATCAATCTTTAGAATACATAGGGTACCTTTACAGGGAGGTATAGAGGACAACGATTTATCAGAAAACCTCACCAGGCATACAGGACCATTTGTTAAAGATCATGATAGATGTGAATATTGTCTGAGAGGGCTCAAGGGGCCAATAAGGCATGAATCCAAGCTAGGAAAAATTACAAACTTTTAGTTTGAGGAGGAAAAAAATTAGCTTTTTGCTGGCTTCATGAAAAAAGCTGAAGAGATCACAGAATTTTTTTTTTTCTTTAGTCACTTTGATTCGTGGAAGAGAGATAGTGTATCCTGAGGTCATGATATTTATGTTATAAAACATCAGTATGATTTTCTAACAAAAATTCTGCAATAGAGTAGGACTCTGCTCCTGTTTTGTATAGTTGTTTTACAGTCCTAGATCCACTTCTCCCTTAAACTGTTTTCTCTCTTTCCACTCCCTCATCTCAGCTGGTGCTTTCCTGCCACTCCATAGTATTCCCACCAAGCTGCAAAGATGAGTTTCTACCGAGCCGCAATTAGGTTTTTTTTCTGGCTCAAGTTTAAGACTCAGTCAACTCTGTAATTCAGGCTTCCTGTTTCCATCCACTATTCCATCTTTCCATCATTGTTGACTCTGTGAATATATTCCTTGTCCTGTTTTTTGTTATGTCCTGTACAGATGTTAGATACTTTCCACAGCATCAGTCTTGGGCATAGCTTAGTCCTGGACTTCAGTGTGCTCCATGACCTCCTATGGAGGTAGGATTCTCCAAGCATGAAACTAGGAACTCAAGAGAATCACTGAAGCTAGAGTCAATCACTTGTTTACTGTTAAAAATAATACATAACTTATGATTTTCCAGGGTTTGCACTTTGCCTGGATTAGGTGACTTTTCACAGGGACAATAGAAGGTACTTTCTTCAAGTATGGATCACTCTAGTACAGCAAAAATTGTCTTGAAAGCACTAAGGTGCTAAAGGAGCTAGATTTTCTCAGAGGGAAAAAAAAAAAAACAAAACCCAGGATATTTTAGTCATACATTACATATTCCTTTTACTTTGATTTTGGAAGTTAGAAACATTCCAGCTGATATTTAGAATGTAATGCCTATCATGAGACAGATTGTCTGGATGAGAAAATTGTGGTCCAGACTGTAAATGTTTGGTTAAGTTCTAAACTCAGAAAAAAATCTTTCACTGGGAAGTGACAATGTTAGCAGCCCAGTTTACAATCTAAACATCTTTTATGGGTTCTTTTAAACTTAAAGCAAATAGTGAATATCTTTGTATTTGGTTTAAATGGTAAGGTTTTTGTAGCCAGGGGAAGGGACAGTGGGCTGTAGGGTTAGCTTCTGTGAGATCAGGAACTGCTCCCATGCTGGTCAGAGCCAGTTTGAGCTGTCTCCATAACAGATCCATCACTGCCCAAATCTGAGCTCACCAGCCCAAATCTGAGCTCATCAGCAACACTGGTGATCCCTCTGGGATAATATATTTGAGAAAGGGCAAAAATGTTGTACAGCATCTGTGAAAAAGGCATGAGAAAATGGGAAACAACCTTGCAGACACAAAGGTCAGTGAAGGAGTGGCAGAAGGTGCTCCAGGCACCTGAGCAGAGATTCCCCTGAAGTCTGTGGAGAAGACCACGGTGTTACAGGCTGTCATCCTGCAGCCCATGGAGGACCATGCTGGAGCTGATATCCACCACGACTCCATGATGCAGCATGTGGATGCCCTGAAGGAAGCTGCAGCCTGTGGAGAACCCACGCTGGAGCAGGCTCCTAGCAGGAGCTGCAGCCTGTGGAAAGGAGCTCATGCAGGAGCAGGTTTTCTGGCAGGCAGTGTGGCTTATATGGGACCCACAATGGAGAAAACCATTCCTGAAGGACTGAACCCCACAGAAAGGACCCATGCTGGAGCAGGTCTTAAAGAACTCCAGCCCATGGGAAGGACAGGTGTCAGAGAGGTTCATGGAGAACTGTATCCCTCGGGAGGGACCCCACAACAGAGCGGGGGAAGAGTGTGAAGATGAAGGAGCAGCAGAGATGAAGTGTTATGAACTGGTCAAAACCCTCATTCCCTATCCCCCTGCACTGTTTAGGGGGAAGAGGTAGAAGGGTCAGGAGTGAAGTTGAGCCTCAGAAGCAGCCAGGGTAAGGAGAAGGTGGTTTTAGTTTTGTTTTGATTCTCACTATCCTACTCTGTTATTAATTGGTAATACACTAAATTATTTTCCCATGTCATATTTGTTTTGTGATGGTAATTGTTCAATGATATCCATGTACTTGTCTTGATCCATGAGCTTTTCTATCATATTTTCTTGCCTTGTCCGATTGAGGAGGGTGAGTGAGAAAGCAGCTTGGTGTGTATTTGGCAGCCAAAGAATGCTAATCCACCACAAACTTTTATGAAGTTAGTGGTGTTGGTATTGATTCATTCACGACCTTGATTTCCTAAATCATGTTTCTCTTACTCTAGACTAGGTGAGCAGTAAGTGAGAATATTACTGGCTGTTTGGCTGCCTGGCCCCAACTTGGGCCTGTGTTACATCCGTACAATTTGGGAATATTGAGAAAGAGATTTTATTTTTCCAAAACTAAAAAAAAAAAAGGTGAAATAAATAGAAAAGCATTCTTTTTCATATTTTTTTTCCTCACAGTTTCCAAATCTGAGCAAAAATAAACAGTTGTAACCTAGTGGTGGTAATAAACTCCTATTCTATGATTGCTTTATCTTGATTTTTTTCTTATTTTTATGTTTATATATATATATATATAGTATTCAACAGAATTATTTGTTTAACCTGATCTCTGAACACTTTGACACAAATCAAGTGCAAACTTATATATGTAAACTACATGGCATAGACTTGTATGTATGCAATGTCTAACACTGATGATTTTCATTAACAGCATGGGAGAAGCATGCAGATTTGTAGAACGACGATAATAATGTGAAGCAGCTCAATAAATTGTACTAACAATATTTGTGTTTTGGTATAATAGAATATATCTAAAGCATGATTTTTAAATCACTGCTCTTCATTTTAAGGACACATTTTTTTCTACTGGGAGTGTGATTAAGCTTCTTCTGATGTCAGAAGATGGAGGACTTGACTTAAAATAAGCATGTAACTCACATTATCATTATGGTATAGTAATTACATGCATCATCAAAGGCAGAATGTGCCCCTAGGTGCCTTCTAATGTAAACTCTACTGTGTACTGTACACACATTCTGTAGCTCAACTTAAACATGGGAATAATATTTTTAATGGGAAAACTGCAGATTTGAGAATGCATTGTATATCGGGAATGATTATTACCTGCTATAAGTGTGAATTTCATTGCACTGCAAAAACTGTACCTTTATCCCACAGTGCAGAGTTGCTGATAAAAGGCCAAAAGGAGCTCAGTTATTCCAGCTGAATGCCAGGTGTGTGGAATCTGTGGATCCTACTCAGCTTGAAGGTTGTTAGGTGGTACCCTGGGTATATCTAGCATTCAGGTTGACTATTGTCTCCGTGAATCTGCCTAGCCTCTGATTAGCCAAATGTCTTATACTGGGGCAACAAAGTTTTCCTTAACAAGATACTTTAAAGCTCTATCCAGTATTGAGTTAGTGCTTCAATATGTTGTTAGTTTTTTACATATATCACTGATGTTTGTTGTTTGTTTTGTTGTTGTGGGTTTTCTGTGTGTGTGTGCGTTTTCTTTTCAGAGTAATGAACCAGAGTGATGAACCAAACTTCAGTTGATTCTGCTTTCCAGCTGCTCCAGTGTTCTTTTCCTGTAGTACATAAACCCTTTGCTCTCCTGTACCAGTGTCAGAGATGGCATAACCTGAGTATTTTAAATAACTGTCTGGTTTGAGTGACACTTTCTGTCTTGTTGCTTTTCCTCCTGTAATAGCCTTCCAGCAGCTCAGAAGTTTTGGAACTGAGTCTCTGACTTCCATACCTTCCCAGAGAAATAAATGCATAAGAGACAAAAAAAATTATATATTTATAAAATGAATTGCATATGTCAATTATGTTCATACTTGCTCAAATCTCCATCCATATTAGAAAAAATACAATTTAGCTGACTGTGTGCTGCCCACAAGTGATATGTAGCAAGACTAAAAAGTGACTGTATGTTATACATAGTCCTATATCACAATACTCAAAATAATAAGATGTCCCACATATTCTCAGCCCTTTTACTGGTATTTCTAAGTGCCATTCCCTGTCAGATCTCTCTCCACTGACTGAAAAGGATCAACAAGAAACTTAGATAAGTAATAGGACAAAGACATAGGAAAGCTGTGTCTTAGCAGAGACCAGTCCTGATTAAAAAAGTGATGCACTTGGCCTGCGTCTTCAGAGGTGTTAACATGGATTTTAGTATCACTAACAGTTAGGGGCAATGTTTGTCCTCTAAATCACTTCCCAGTGACCAGTCAACGCAATAACTGCTCATGTCACACCACAGATGCTGAGACACCCAGTTCCTCATCAAGGTAGAAGGCTTCTCAAACCTGTGCTCCTCTCTTTATCACATGAGCATGGTTGGGTTCTCCAGAATGGAGCCAATCTGCGTGCAGCATATGCAAAAGCAGATGGGAAACAGGCAGCAAACCTGCTGAGTAATACATGCTCATGTGGGGGAAAGTACCCAGCCACAATTCCCACCTGGGTAGATTTGGAGGTTGGTTTTTAAGATGTATTGTTGAATTGTCTACTAGCCCTCCATAAAGCACTTCTCTGGCAGCTGTTATACTAAACATACGTAAGTAAGTATATAGTGGACCTTCGGTCTGAAACTCAGCTTCCCACTTAAGTGGAGCCTAACTTATAGCTGCATTTAACATTAGTATATGTTGAAGATGTATACTAAATTAAAGTGGCATATTATGTGTTATTTTACTCCTCTGTAACTTTCGGAATGTGAAAGATAAAAAGTACTATCTTTTGAGTGACTAATTGTGTAACCATGTAGCTGCAAAAATTCAAAATGAGTAGTCTATTGAACAACTAACTAAATGAAATGTCCTGAATTTAATTCAATTTAAATAAGTAAAGATCACATTTTCATAAACTAATCTATGAGTGGAATTTTTCTTATTTAACTTGTATCTATCTAAAATTAGGTACCTTGTCTAAATCAGTTGTCTAAGCTCCTTTCATATTTCCATAAACTGTTAGACACCTCCAGAGATAGTGAGGATAGATCTGGTTTTGGAAACAGTTATTCTCCTTTGCTTACTATGTAGAAGGAGACTAAATTTAGAGTAGACATCCAAATTTAGATTATTAAAACCAAATAAATTAAGTCCCATTAAATGCTTTCAAAAGGGGCTACTCCCAGACTAAGGTAACAGTCAGTGTAGGAAGGTAATTACAGTCCCCCTTCCTGTCAAACCCCTCACCTTTCTCATTTAATGGAAAATTAGATGGATTAATCTCTTGTATTGCAGGATCAGAATTGTTGATTAACAACAGTGTAATTCATGGAGGCCATGGTTCTTTCATAAGTGAATTCTGTAAGAACTTTAAGTAACAATTCTTTAACAGTGGGGAGATGATAAGGCTTGAGAACTGGTTTTGTGAAACCCAGGGTACAGGAAAAAGAAACGAGTGAAATGGACATTTTTGGAATCCATCAATACATCTTGCAGCAAAATAAACAAAGTCACAAACCCTATTATAAAACTAATAAAAACAAAGCCCAGAAAATAGCAGGCAAAACTTTGTATCTTGTTTCCATTCTCTAATACTGAAGAAGGTTTGGAAGTTATAATGACACTAAAGACACAAATGACACTAAGAATTATGGACATGGACAGAAAAATGACATTAAGAAATCATGGAGGTTGAGAGTAGTAACAAAGCAGAAGTGGAACAATATAAAAAGCAGGGAAAATATTAGCTGACAAGGAAGAAAAGCAGAAAAATAATTCTTTAAAAAGACAAGCGGAATTCAAGTGTATTGAGAATTATATTAACAGCTGTAATTTAAATTTTCATGGATGTCGTGACTAATTTATATACCTACAGAGGCAGGGACTGCAGCTGAGTCTCTGAGCTATTGCATGTTCAGTGGACTTACTGAAACTGGACTCCTCATTATTTAATGAAGATAGAGTACAAGAAAATTTCTTGAACATGTTCATGTACTAAATTTCTTCTTTTCTAGCAAAATTGGACAATTAATATCATGTCACAAAAAGGAAAACTTTGAAAAAGTAAAAATTTAGTTGTAATCCTGCAGAATTAACCTGTTCATATCCTGTAAATGTTTGGAAAATAATTACTGAACATTTTGTTTTAGACACTTTGCAAAAGAAATGGATTTCAGTTTGAACATTATTACATTTTTGTAATAAGTGTTATTTTAAAAGACCAAGCTTTAAAGCGTCCATACAATTCATTATGTTTAGGACTAAGCAGAATTTGATTTGCCTCTGATTTTGAAATGGAAGATATTCCATTATACAATATAATATCATATTAATTACACCTCTCTACTGGGTGCCTTTCTCTTTTATATCAAGAAAAAATATGTATTTTCACTGTCATGAGTGTGCGTGACTAATCAGACCTCTTCATATAAAGTCTTATTAATTGCTAAATTGTTTACTTTCACGTTTGCATAATCAATTATGTCAGATTTCATCTCTCAGTTGTTGAATACTGAAAGAACTTTCGTGCTTCCTTCCATGCAGACTCGCATGGGGATGTGCTCCCCATAAAGATCTGCCAACTAATGTATTATGGAGATCTAAAATAATTCTTAATTCTTTTATGGCTAAAAAAGAGTCTTTAGAGTAACTAAGCTGTTGTATTGCTTTCTGCTGTTGCATTTGCTTTCTGCTGTGGCTTTTATTTTTGTACGTGCCTCTAATCTTTGGGTGTGACTGTTTTTCCACGTAAACTCTTCGTGAAGAGTTTGTTCCATTCCCAGAAAAATTCCTGACAGAATTTCACAAGACTCATCGTTTTGATGGAGATCCTATTTACGATATATTGTAGTGGCAGCTGAATGTTGCCTCTAAGGACCACAGCTGACATTTTTGCACCATTCTTTCACATCCTAATGGCATCATAACAACGTTATTAAAGGATTTACTCTCTTGCTGATGTGGCTGCTGTGGCACCATTAAACACAACGGAAATTTTGGACACATAGAAGTGGAAGATATACACACCATGTCACAGAAAATCCACAAAAGTACATGATTAGCCATTAAACATCATGCAAACAGCTCATGTTTAAATTGTCTTTGGGGTTCCAAGTATTTCTTTTAAGAATAATTTCATGGCGGTAAGCAATGGGACCTTCTGGTGTTCAATCTCCCCCTTGTTTTCCTCAAAGGCATAATTTGCTCCTTTCTTTTAAAGCTGAACAAGGATTCAGGCCACAGACATCATATAAAACCATTTACAGAGGCTCATAGAAGGTGTTCAGCTTTTCCAGAGTTCTTCATGTAAGAACTGCTTTGCAGGCAAGCCTATCCTTGCTCGTAAAGCCTTCAATGAGCACGGGTCAGCTTTGAGGAAAATATAATTTTCTTCTGCAAAATTACTATGAAATTAGTAGGTGACCATAACATACTTCAAATGAACAGTCCTAGTGGTTACCTTTAGCAAAGAGGTTCTTCTTTCAGTGTGGCCTTTGAATGGAGAAGATGAGGTCTCTGAACTTTAGGAAAGGGGAGTTGTGGCAGCAGAGGTGGATGACTCCACTCTTTTTCTGTGTCAATGTGGATGTGGGTAGATGTGAAAGGCATGAGTAGGCCCTCAGTCTGTAGGTGTCCAGATTATTATCTTCTCTTTGGTATTGGTAAATCTATTTAAATAGGCTGAAAAATGTGTGTCAGTGGGAGTTTTTTCTTCACTCCTCTCACTCATGAAGCAAGAATGCCTGATGTAACCAAGTGCTCTCCCACACACACTGACAGCCACCCACTCATGGCAGATATTTAACTGAAGAGAAGAAGCCCAACAGAAAATAGAAAGCAGTGCTCCACAAAGAAGAAAAATGTTACATCCCTATAAAGAGGGAGCACAAGTACTGTGACTAAAATATCTTCTGATACTCAGTAAGCCCTGGTATCTCTCTTTTCAGTTAGGGCTGAATCTTATCCACGCACCAGGATAACCCTTTTGTGCTGGCTTGAATTAAAATGAGTTAATTTTCCTTTGTGAAGTTAGAAACATTTCTTTTTCACAGCTAGCATGGTCATTGTTTGGATTTAGTTTGAGAACAACAAGATAACATCCCAGGACAGAGTTAAAGTTTTAAGTTGTTTGTCTGGGAGCCAAGGTCTTTGTGAGCATTCTGCCCACAGCCATGAGGCAGCTAGTAAGGGGGGCAAAGATGGGGCAGATCTTGACTGACTTTTAGCCTGATCAATAAGAATTTTCCATGCCATTAGTGTCATACTTCATATTTAAGGAGAGTCAGGATCTTCTGGCTAGGGATGGAGTTCAGACAGAATCGGAACGGACAGGGATGGAGACCTGTTCTGGTTTCACTTTGTTTCAGTGGAGTTCTGCTCAGGAGTTTCTTCAGTTTGACCTTTTGCCATCCTGCCATTTTGCAGAAGACTTCTGGGCTTTTCCGCCTTTGTTTTCTCCCTTCTCTCTCCAGGATTCGCTGTTTGCGACCAGGGTGCTTCTTCCTGGGACTGGGTCCTTGGTGTCGATGGAGTTTGTTAGGTTTTGCATTGAGTATCTTTTAGCAGTAATAGTATGTCAATGTTATTAATGTTATTTTAAAAATTTTATTAAACTGGGTTTATGTCAACCCATGAGTTTCTCCCTTCTCTTTCAATTCTCTCCCCTATTCCAGGGTGGGAGGGGGAGTGAGCAAGTGGCTATCATGGTCATATTGCTAGCCCAGGTTAAACCACGACACCTTAAAAACACAGCAGTTAAATCCTGCTCATACACCTGTATCCAGTCAATCTACAGTTTTCCTATCCCCATCCTACCCCTCTTGTCATCAACTTGCACTGCATTTGAACTTGTCACCACTGTGAGCACTTATTGACAAAGATGAAGTTCTTTGTTGCTGGAATAGAAACTTCTGGTCTTCTTAGGATTTTGAGACCGAAATATAAGTTATCCTCAACTAGGAAAAAGGCACTTACTGTTCTCTGTGTAGGACTGTGTAAGATTATCTGGTAGGCATAGATATGTAACACTTTTGAAATAAAGGAATTGTGAAATGAAGATCAAATGAATGGAAGAACTAAGAAATCTCCAGAAATTTGTCTTTCACTTACTAAAATAACTTTAATAGATACCTAAACAAGATTTCTTGTGGTTTTTTTCACCTTTATTTACATCTCAAGGTATTATTTAAAATATGCAAATGTGATGTGTTCCACAAATCGAACCTGGCAACTCATAATCACATCCTGCTGCTTATGATTTCATATTCATAGACAATCATTGTCACTGACAAAATTGTGTGTGTGAGAGAAGTGTCTATCATTCTGGTATACAAATGAATCAATAAAAAATTCTACACAAGGACACTATGAATAGGAGTGGGTATCAGTAGATTTTCCTTAAGGAAATTTCACCAACTTTACAATAAAAGATTAAATGAATGTCCAGAAATGCTTTTAATCTTCACAATGTATTTTTTTTTAAATTTATTTTCTCTTATATACTTTAACATTTCAAATTTCTTTATTAGTGGTTTCATTCCGAGCGTATTCTCCTCTTGCTCATAGGTTGCTTACCTTTTTGCCTTTTGCAGTCCTTCTAGAACCTCAAACTACCTTTTCTCCTGTTGACATTTTCTTATTTCTGCAAAATATAGAAAGACCATTATCATGGTCATCATGTATTTTTTCCTTTTTCTTTTTTTTGTTTTCTTTTTTCTTTTTTTTTCCATGCACAGAAAAATGTCTCCCCTTCTGGAAAGCTCTTTCTGCTGTCCCTGGGGCATAGCACAATACTCCTCAGAGCAGGATAAGTTAATCAGTGACATGTTCTAAGCCTCTTTACTTTGTATGTTACACCATATTGACTCCCTTCATTTTCCCCCTAACATTTGTGAGGGGCTTTTTAGTTGGAGAATATGCTTATACACATGACTTTCCTAATGAATAGATTTCCTGGAGAGACTCTGGAGTGTCCGACATGTTAGAAAATAATTTGACAGGAATGATGGGGATATAATCGATTCTATCTTGGTCAGGGAAATTAAAATATGACATTCTGAGGTGTCTCTGTTCAACCCTCCATTCTATTTCACTCCCTAATTACTAATTATACTCTTCACTCTCCCTATGAAGCTCTTCTCCCATTCTTTTTTTAATCTTTTGCATATTACTTTATTCATTCTACATCAAGTCCTGCTGTGGACCGATGAACCAGACAGTCTTTTTTCTCATACAGACTTTCTTCCTCCTGAGATGAATCATTCCAATCTCTGTCATTCTGCTGATTCTTCACCACTATATCAGACCAAGCCTGAGTTTTTGCTTGTTTTTCGCACAGGATTCTAACTATATTTTTGCAAAAATATTTTCATTTCCTGGAGATCTAAATTCCTTACTTTAATTTTAGTTTTATGGTGTGATGGTGGCTTTGCTGTATAGAACTTTAAAAGGAAAGTAACCTCTGACTATGTGGGGTTTCTTTGTATTTTTGCCTAGGAAATTTTCTAATTAATTTTATACCTTTGTTTTCTGTATAATAGTCTGTGTCATAGTCTGAAACACCTGAAACCTTATGTCCTCTCCAAGCAAGATCAGAAAACTTTTTAACCCTCTTGACAATCAGCTCTTTTAATATTTTTATTATTTCTTGTTTCATGTTTAACAGCTCATTCCCCCTTCCAAATGATTTTGATTTTTGTTTTATATACGTGTGTTTCATGAGAGTTTTTATCCTGATTGAACCTATTCAGTACGATTTTTGTCAATCTCTTACTCATTTTTTGAAAGCTAATAGTTGCTAAATCTGGTTTTAGCACTCATTTACTAAAAAATTCCTGGTATGTTTTATTTTCCAATACAGTTTTCCTGTATGTTAATATTTTCCCAGGCTTTTTTTTTTTTCTCTGAGGAAAAAGATTGTCATAAAGCCTGATTCCATAAGCCATCCATTCCAGAGACAAGGTGGAAACTAGAAAGTTAAGAGTATCATCAGTGTTTATAGAACACATCATCTTGCCCTTGTAACTCCAGAT
Organism: Pampusana beccarii; assembly: GCA_013399365.1. Taxonomy (NCBI): domain Eukaryota; kingdom Metazoa; phylum Chordata; class Aves; order Columbiformes; family Columbidae; genus Pampusana; species Pampusana beccarii. The sequence continues at coordinate 524,683 of VWYH01003114.1, read as the reverse complement.
AGAGACATCTATTTGCTGTGATAACCTTATGTGTGGTCTCCTTTCCTTTTCATCTAGGTTATAAGGCTGTTAAACACCACACAAAGAAGACAGAAATACGTAAATTGTAAGACTTATTTTGTATTTGGTCAATTCATTTCCTGTCACCAGAAGAGGCTAGTGATGCGTATAATCTCAGTCTCTTCTGCATTGTGCTTTTGAGACAAAGCTTTATTTTTCAAGGCTTGAAGCGTTTTAGACTGACTAAGGTCTTTAGATGATATAGGCCAGCTGGGTGATACTTGGTGGCCTGTATTACATATGCTATAATAAATGATCTAACGTGGCTTTTTGGCTCTACATTTTATGAAAGTCTCAAAATGTATTATAAAAACTGACTGCACACCTTGAATTGGAAGTCTTTAAATTTAGGAAAAGTTATTCAGCTCCATATACTATGGTTATATCTACAAAGACATATAGTTAATGCATAGTCTTGAACCCAGTCTGAACCCTTGACTGAAAGTGACTGACAGTGAGGATTGGTTTATTGGTGACAAGACTTTGCAATGTGTACCTGGCAGCAGGTACTCACAGGCCAGAGCTCTTGCTGCCTTGGCCAGAATCTTGTGCTTGGACAACGTGAAGACCAATCACTGCCCAGTGTCTCACCTCATTGCAATCAAGCTAAACTCAACTGAATTTTTATCCCAGAAAAATACTCCTACCCTACTTGTTCTGCTCAGAGAAAATACCTCTAGATTATTCCATGAAGGGACATAAGTTTTAATGGGAAAAATAAAAAGAGAAAGTAATTTTGGGGAAAGCTTCCAATATTCCAGATTGGTAGAAAATATACGAAAGAAACATTGAGTAGAATTTTAGATTTAGAGAGAAGAAAAATATAATTGCTAATCAGTTTATCTTGAATATTAATGTGTAATGAATTGCATTGATGAACAACTTAAGATTCGGTGTTTATTTGAATATAAAATCAATATACTGTGGTTTTGTTGTTTTGGTTTGGTTTTGTTTGTTTGTTTGTTTTAATCACTTTTAGGAACTGTGAAGCTGTAACCGAAGCCACTTCTGGGTAGTCCTGTGCTTATTTGATCTTGGTACATTTCATTAACAGAAACTGTTGGCAGGTTATTTCATATATATGAAGGTTCTACTTTAAATTGGAAATATGTCCAACCATGACTTCTACACATCTTTTTTTACATCAGCCTGTTAAGGAAAAAATAAAGATATTTAAGTTAAAAAAGGAATAAAAGACAATTCCCAATTTTGGGAGTTTTCTGTATCCTCCCAAATAGGCCTTAAAAATGTAAGCACTGGAAGAAAGATGTTGGCAGAATTAGACATGTTTACATTGCATTCTATTTCAGCTGATTGAACTGTCTTTTCACTATTCAATGACTAAATACAGAAATTTAGAGAAATTAGATACTAGTTGAAGTTATAAAATGAAAGTTTCATCAGTATTAATATTGTTTATAAGTTTAACTTGTCTGTTTTGTACAGATTGGTAAAAAATTACATTAAAAATACATGACTGATAAAATCAAGTTCAGATGTTGTTCTAAAAAAGAAATAAGACTGGTTCATCTCACTTTATTTGTAAATCTAGACATAGCAGGAAATGCAATGCTCCTTACCAATATTTCTTTTTAAGATTTTGTAAGTTTTACTCAAAAGCTTGACTAAATAACTTTTGTGCTATGCCAGGTGATGTTACTGAGTAGCTGTAACAAACCATTTCAGAAAAACTCTTCCTAGACTCCTGGCCTACAAGTTTCCTAACAGATTTTTTTTTTTTTTTTAATTCCTCGTGTTAATTTTAGCTACCAGTTCTTACTTTACCCTAAGTATAAAACTTCAGAGGGCAAAAAGCGGTGTAGATAGCCCTTGTTTGAAAGTTAGAAGTAATCAATTTATTTTAGTATTATTACTATAATCACTATATCAGCCTCCTTTACATTTGAACTCGAGAAAGTATCCATTTTCAAGAAAACTCCTAATCAATAGAACTTAAACACACAGATAATTCTATTCTAATTTAATTACTAAACTGACCATTCTGTTCAATGGAAAAATTTATGTATGCAAAGGCTGGAATACAATACAAGGAACATAATAAAACTACTCTTCTATTTTTTCCGGTCTAAAAATGTGGAAAGTAATGTAGGTTGCACTGTTTTAGCACTAGCAGAGATCTATAAATGACTGTTACAGCAATAATGACTCTAGGACCACTTGCTATAAATCTATTATGGTGATTTATAAACTATGAAATATGAGGCAATCCCTCATCAAGAAAGTGCAACATATTTGGTATAAAGAAGAGATAAAAGACATAAAATCATAACTATTTCATGGCTGGCTGCCACATTCATTGTCTAAAAGTAGAGTTTCTTATGCTATAAAAATTAATTCTGTTGGCTCAGAGACATGTAACATATGCAGAAAACCCGGGCCATTCCTGGTAAATTCAACAAATTCTGAATTTCACACATCACAGTGCATCAATGCTTGTTAGCTGTTAATAGGTTCTAAATTTAGAATATGTAAATGTGTAAAGACAAAAAGTGGCTTAATGAGGATGAAGATCCTTACTGTCACTCTTTTTAGATAAGTATTGATGAAACATGAAGAACATCAGTGTTTTCATTTGGTTTCTTTACTAAGTCGGAACTCATGTTAATGATTGATTGCTTTTATAAGAATGAAAATTTGTCCCCCTGAGCAGTCAGTGTACTGCTTGAGTAAACATAAAGGGTCTTGTTAGTTTGTGTTTGTAAAATAATGACTCCTTCATTGTTTGTTTGCTTGTTTGTTTGTTTTTTTAATGGAGCGTGGATGTGATTCTGAGCAATACCAATTTGTTGCACTAGTGCTAAATATGCAGGAATTCCAGTAACGCTCCAGTGCTGGTATAAACTGCAGAGGAGAATGTAGTCAATGAAGTACAATAAAGAAAAGTCGACTGTTGTAAAAGTGATTTTAACAGGCTGTAAAAATTCTTCTCTGTTAAATTCCGGTTCTTACACCGCACCCTTCATTCTAACTATTGATTCAATCATTCAAAATGTCAGTGCTGACTACTACATACCCCTTTGCAATCTTAGTATCTAAAATTTCACCAAAAGGATCCATTTATTTTGGCACTCCTATAGGGATATTACTTTTTTCATTGTGGATGCGAATAAATGGAATGGAAAGAATTAAATACCATGCAAACTGGAAAGTACTGGAGTGAGTTTTAGCAAGGGAAACAGGTTGCAGAACTCAAAAACAACTGCAATTGGGGATTGTATTCTGTCTAGGCAAAACCTATATTGTCTGAGATAACATTTCACAGTGGAGTTTCCTCTTAGTGTTGCTTTTGAGAGAGATTCAGACAAGAGTGTGCTCCTTTTGAAATCAGTTACATGTGAATTTTTCCACTTTAAAAGATAAATTATATCTTATACACAAACAAAAAATATTTTAAAATGTGGATATCAGAAATCCTACACCATTGCACTTGTCTTGAGTAAATTTAAGACTTAAATTCTCCTGTGAGACTACTATTACAAAGAAACAGGTCAAGTTGCTTTCAGGGTCTGTGATGTCCTTGTATCCCCTTGTTTGAATTATGTCTTGCAAGCTTGCATCTTAATACCCTAACATCTTAGGATGTTCATTGGAAAGCATACAGCATCTTGACTCAGCACTTAGGCAGCCTGTGATCTGAGGACTAGAAAGTGATGTTGAAGCTGTTCTAATAAAAAGGAAAGAGATTACTGCTCCTCAACTTAAAAAAAAAAAAAAAAGGTCATTAAGAGATGTGGGAAAATATGCAATATAGGGAATTTACTTATTGTACCTGACAAATAAAAGATATTTGGCTGACTAACTAAAGAGTGGTCTGTACTTTGAACTTTAACTCATGGCTTTAGCTGAATCTCAGTATAAAAGGCAGTTTCCCAGAATCAAGGTGCATTTTTCTTTGAGCATATGGCAGGTTCTAGGCACAAGGAAACCAGCTCTTGATAAAATTCAGTAGGAACATCTGTTCAAAGAACCTGCTTGGAAAGTGGCCCAGACATTTGGACAAAGTTCAGTGTCCAGCTGCTGCAGTGCCGAATAACATAGGAGAAAAAAGTTAGAGGACAGAAGGAAAGCTGGCTAATATGTTTCACGTCTCCGTGGACTCTCAAGTCTAAAAATAAGTGGAATTACTTAGTAGGGATGATAACGAACACTTTTAAATGCAGGGAACAGAACCAAGGATATAACTTTAACTGGGTTGGTTTTTCGTGTAGATAAAAAAAAAATTCTGACTCAGTAAAAATCAAGAGAACTGAGAACACAAAATATGACTATGTACTGTGGCTTGCCCCAATTGAGATATACAGGATTGAAAATGTCACCTTTCGTAGAAATTGCCTAAATTGTGTCAAAAGAAATTGAGGCCCTTAATTCAGACAATAGTTAACAAATAAATCAGAATTTTCTGTGTAGTACACATGCAAAGGATGTGTACACAAATGTTATGATGAAGGCAGACTTTAACATTGTGCAAAAATAATTTGCAGTGCAACTAAGAACTTTTGCTTTCAAGATGCAAATTACCAAAGTTTTCTTCACAAGCAAGAGGGAGCAGGTGGTGATGGAGGAAGATATAAAATAAAAATCTTGATAGAAGAGTGTTTAGTAACTAGACTACTGTGTTACACTGTTACTAAGGAGAAGACAGTTATACACACAGGATACTTTAATTGAAATCTGTATTTTTGTAACAGGGCAGGATGCTGATTTAGGTCAGGCTGGTGTAAAGTGAATCACTGCTAAATTTTTATCATGCTTTAGGTACATCTGCTAACTTTCTAAGGAGTTATCTGCCAGAAAGACTATGAGTTGGCCTTTTTGTTACCTTTGGTTAATTTGATATAATGATTTGTGGTTTCCTGCAAATGAAAACTACAATATATGATGTTTTAAGCAGCTTTCTTCTGCTCCCCAGCAAGACCTAGTATAAAAGGATTTAGTGAGAACAAAGTAAACATAATTCCTCCACAAAACTGCTTTATTCAAAGCTCCCTCCTCTGTTTCTGTTCACTACACATAAGTCCTTATCCACATCACCCCACTCACCCATTGCCATTGCTTTGAAGTCCCAGCCAGGACACCCCATGGAAATGTGATCTCCAAGTCTTTATTTCACAGACATGACTGTCCTCCTGTCAAGCTTGCACAGTTAGGGAAGGGGCTTCCACTTCCTGACTGTGTCCCAGCATTTTGTAGTCTTGCAGTCAGGATGAATCCTAGTGGCAGATGAGTGTCTGGATTTTGGTTATTTGACTTTTCCTAGAGGAACCTTTGCACTGTCCTCCCTCCTTCTCTCATGCCTGATCTCTCTCTGAGGAGCTGACCACCTCTTGGCTACCATTTTACTTCTTGAGGCCCCTTCTCAGTACTTTTCAGACTAGTTCAATATCTTTTGGACAACATGTATGGGAAAAGGCCTAATAATAAAAAACATTGTTAAAACAGCTCAGTAGCCTTTAATTTATCTATGCCACTATTTGGGGTCCAGAGTTGATAACAGCCAAAATACAACCATAATTTATTTTCTTTTCATAGGACGTAAGAAGAACAAAATTACAATCAGTTAGGTGTACAAATAATATGTGCTTATATTATAGCAGCACTGACAGCTCTGTGATTAAGCCTCCCTTTTAGCAAGCCATATCAACACATACTCTGAATCATTCTGCAGACTCTCAAGTTAAAACAAGCTCATACCAACCAAACAGGCTGCTGGAACTGGTTTTACCTAAGAAGTCAGGCAGTTTCAAAGGAAACAGCAGTGGTTCAATGGTCAGGGATTCAGGTAAAAATACATTATCCACTGCTACATAATAAATATTTTGCATCTCCTTAATCCTGACAGTCATCAGAAATAAATAGCATCTTGTGGCCGGCTGCTGACAGACCTTACCCTCTTGTATTTCAAGCAGGCTAGATCTGAGTCATTTCAGATCCTGAAGTCATATGGACACACCATGGAATCACTGAGCCTGAGCCAGCCAAAGTGCACTTCTACAGGATGCTTGGATCCAACTGTATCTTCTGGAGTAGACACGTCTAGACTAATTCTTTGGCGATTTGTTGAGGGGTTACAGAAAACTAAGTCTAGCTCTGGTTCAAATGACTCTAGGAAACACAAAGACTAATGGCCCAAAGTTATCTTATTTTGCCTGCTGTTGCCCAGATCTTACAAAACACATTGAAATTTCTCCTGGTTTCCATTAAAAAGGGGGGCAAAATTCAGCCAAGAATGTCCCAAAAACCTAATAGATCTCAAGAAACACATTTGCAAACCCACAATAACATCTGGATTGTAACAAAAGAGAAATATAGCAAATTTATCCAAATGCCAGCCTGTGTTAAAGACATTTCTTGTAAGTGTAAACAGAGTTACTTGTTTGATAGACAGCATCTGTTACATTTTGACAAACTTTGAACATAAGTTTCCCACTTCCTGGATGGTTTCACAACTTGATGGCAACCTCCTTTTGGTTTTTATTCTCATTGTCTTGCCATATTTGTATACACAAGATGAATTCGTTACACATTCAGAAGAACTATCTCCTGGGGCATCCAGCAGTAGTCCATTGTGCCTTGTTTTTGTTCTCCAATTAAGCCTGTAATCCTATGAGTGAATGATTCTAATATAATTAACCAGAATTGCATGCATTGAAATCACTTCTGTGGACAAATGGCAACACAGTTGTGTTAAAAATCGTTCACAGAACAGCTCAGTCCAGCTACAGCTGCAGAACTTGTAAAATGTTATAAATGAGGGGGAAGGAGATCTGGTTTTTGAGAGGAAACTTTATAAAATCTAAATCTGCAGATTGTCTGCTCACTATTAGCAGTATGCTGGGCTGGCACCCAAAACCAGAGAAATGTTTTCAATTACTGTCCATGCTGTTGTAAGAATAGTAAGCAGCTGATAAAGGCCTTTTGATCTATTTCTTCCAAGCCTACTATTAACTGCCTTTTGTCTTTCAGCCTATATAATTTGAATGTATAAATCCAATACATTTTAAAGATTAATCATCCTAGAGAGAAAGAAAAAAGGTTATAATGGTTATAAAATTTTCTACTATTCTAAAAAAAAAATGCTGGGAAAAATGTACTAGCAATCTTGACTGTTCTACTCTGCTTCCCTGTGCTGTAACAGCACTTGGTCATGCAGGCTGGGGTAACTCTCCGCTCTGCCAGCTGGATGAATGCAAGAGGAAATGATTCTTTTTGTGTTGTGCAGGTTAATTAAGGAAAGATATAGCTTTTTAATAATCCAAAGCCTAATTAAAATGGTGCTGTACAACCAGGCTTCTTAATAGTGAACATCATACAAATCTCACCACCACAAACCCCTGCACAAAACACATTCTGGATGTTGGAGAGGTATAGACCTGGACCATACACATACTGTGGCATCTAAACTGTTTTTATTTTGTTCATCATCATCTTTGAATCTCATTCTTCAAATCCAAGATGCATTTTCACAAATAATTTCTTTTGAGTAGAAAAATTATTATTATAGTATAATATTTATATTTTATAATTATTATTATTACAACAAGTCCATTTTCTAAAAGGACTGCATTACTGAGGTGATGACAACATCACCGCTGGCAACTGATGCCTTGAAGCACTGCTGCAACTTGAAAACTGCTTTTAGTGCTTTGAATAAGGAAGTGCACATGCTAGGAAGCAAACTGACACTGCTTGCTTCTCATTTGGGCTCAAGTGCTTAATCTGAGATTATATATTATGTGGAGACTGTGATTGCATTCCATAGTGTACATCAACGTCAGGAGGTAATTTAATTTATATAAAAAAAAAAAAAAACCACTTTAAAGAAGAAGAGAAAATACACCAGCAAAATGTGCAGATTTGAAACAGATTTGATGTTTTGCTTTTGTGCATGTGTTTACCCCAGGATGATTCAGTACATGTTTTCATTTTTCTGGATACGTTTTCAATGACATTATGTTACTATTCCAGTTACCCTCTTTGTGTGGCCTGAATTTGAACTGAACGTGAGTTTCAAATCACACTGTAAAAATATGCACAACTGGTCAAGACGTTGCAAACTGCATAGTGATTATGAAAGATTATACTGATAGACTTTCAAAGAGTGGATCCTTCTTAGCATGGAATTAGTATTTTAGGTACTTATAACTAATTCAAATTGCAAAGCAAGATGGAGATTCAAAATCTGCTCATAAAAATGATGAAAAGAAACAACATTTTTCCTACTTTCTTCTATTAAAGATAATTAGATTGTTAAAAATAAGTAGGCGGTTTTGGAAGAGATAAGTCACTGGTATCAGTAATATTTCTAAAATCTGAGTTGAAAGTGTTGACCTCAAGGATGTTGTGTCCAAGGTTCAGACTCAACAGATACTCAGGGATTGGTGCTTGCCTGAGTACCAAGACAAGCTGTTTGTTTAACATTACTAAACATTATTAAATATTGCTGCACATTTGAGTTATTGGCAGCTATCTGTCAGAAACTGGTAGCAGGCCTCTTTGGCAAGCAATGTTTTTCAGTGACTGCCAAAGTAGATTAAAAGGTAAGAAATCGTGTCAGAACTTTTCTCAATGGTCCTTATGAAAATGCAGACAAATACATTATTTACCAAATGTATTTAATACCCAGCAGTTTCCATCAAAAAATAACATTTCTGTCTTTGTGTCTGGAAACCTAGTGATGACTGATATCCAAATACCATGATTAAAGTGCTGAGCTGTTTCAGTCTAGCAGTATGTTTGGTTTGAGTAATGCATATATATGTGGATATTTACTTGCAGTCCTGTTGAAGTCCACCAATGGACATAGACTAAAGGGATGGTTTAAATGGCTCTTGATGGATGGGTTCTCCTGGACAGTGCTCACATCCTGAATGCAGAATAAGAAACTTTACAGGAATACATAGTAATGTATTTGATAGGCTAAATTATTTATTTTTCTGTGTTTCTGATTTAGCCCTGCCAAAATGGAATTATTGAAGTTGATATAAACATTTACATAAGAACTGTCTGTCATAAAAGATTATGAAATTTGCTAAATTAATCTAAAGAACTTTAAAAATTGCATGAATTTTATGTACCATCTTTTTCTTGTGCAGAAAGATACAATAATAATAATTTGAACACAATTTGTTCATAAACAGAAAGCAATAAAAAGGTTTCATTTATTTTATTATTCCTAATTGAATAAGATTTTACGCGAGGCAAAATAGGAATCGAGATGACAAGCTTGCATGAGGACAGTTTTGCTTCTTAGTGAGGTATACTGTTGTCTCAGTTTTACTAGACACATATTAATTCCTGCTTGCTTCTCAAGTGCCACTGCCAAGAGAAAACACCATTTATACCTGTCGCACCATTTGTCTCTTCATCAGCTTAGTCCTACCTGTTTGTTGTGAATTGCTGTGCTGATTTAGTAGTGGTGGGAGAGAAGGAAGTAATCAACTACGGTATTGAAACTGCTCATAGAGACCACTAGAAGCTTCTTGTGCTGGTGGACAGTATGCTCATGTAGCCAACACCTGCCTGGTGTTTTGATTTAAGGCTTAAGTCATGATACAGAAGAGAAAGGAAACATATTTATCTCACTGACTTTATATTTAAAATGCCAGAGGGACTGTGTGATAGGCTGGTATGTACACATCATGTGGGTTTCAAATCGCTCAAAGGCTTTTAGGTTGTTTTTTTTTTTTCTTTCTTTTTCTTCTAGTTCAGTTCACAGGTTTTAATTTCCTTTAAAGCGTATCTGTAGAAAGCTTGTTAAGATTTTCAGGCTTTAAAATGTTTCAAAGAAATCTCCTGCAGTTACATGTAATTTGACAATACTATGCAGGGAAAAAATTTCCAGAAAGAAAGGAAAATTTCCAATTAAACATCAAGTTAACCTGATGAATAATTGAGTATTCATGTTCTGTCTGAATTTTCCCCAGTTTCCCTCTTCCAACTCTGATTTGAGAGTAATAAAGAACATTATATTCAGAAACTTTCTCTTCCTTTGAATAATATCTTGTCTAAAGCATTAGGAATAGAACAGAACAGAAGCCATAGAAGTCCTGCAATATGTGCAGGATTTTCAGATGGGTTAAAGCATGTTAAGCCTCCAGATTGTAAGTTAAACTTTTGGCAAAGAGTGTGTCTAGCATCTCCTACTCCTTTTCAGTTGATAATATAGCTTACAGAAGCCAAACTCAAACAGCAGAAGTGACTTTACTCCACGGAGAAAGAGTAAATGAGTACCATTTACAGGACGTTTTGTTTTTCACCGGAGACCTCTGAAAATCAAAATTGAAAGCTAAGAGGAAAGTTACAAATTAAATCATGCCACACTTTGACAGATGGTAAAAACAGTTATTCCATAGAAAAAACAGGTTAGTTATAACATTTACAATGAACATAGACTACTTGATGTCTGACATTAGCACTGTTGAAGATAATTGCTTAAGTGGGAAAAGTACAATTCAGTGTAAAACTGATTGCTGCTTCACTCAGCACAGAGTTTACGGTTCTGTTAGAAAAAAAGTCCTTACAGTGTGGTCTCAAAAAATTAGTATTTGATTACGACAGTTACATGCAGGGGAACTGCTTAGATGCTGTGAGGGGCCTTCTCAAAACAAATGATGCACACAATAAATTTTTTACTCATGAATATTTATGTAGGAAACGTAACCTCATATGAGATGTTTTCTGAAATATAAATGCAGTTGTGTATTAGCAAGGCTAGATGGAAGTGAGAAAGGGAGCATCATGCATTTTTTTCTGGTACCAGATGGTTTGATTAAGTTAATTTTCGAAGGCAAAACTACTGATCTCATTAATGGGAGCCTTACTTTAGCAGTTTCAACATTTAGTTTTTAGCAAAATCTACCTAATATAGAGTATCTGGGATCAATAATTTCCTTTCTTTTCTAGATATGTATTAGGCAAGTCAAATGAGATACAAGCCTGAACAAAGAAGTGAAGGATTCAGCTTAACTAAAACTAAACCTGAGGGAAGTTAATAGCAGTAATAGTAACATTTCCTTAATATTCCCCAATTTTTCATATAGTCATGAAACTCTCAAAGCAATGTCTAAGTACACAATATCCACAGCTTTTCCCTCATCTACTAGACATGTCATCTTGTTGTAGAAGGAGATCAGGTTGGTCAAACAAGACCTGCCTTCCATAAAGCCATATTGACTGGGCCTGATTTCATGGTTTTCATGTGTGTGCCATGTGATATCACTCAGGATGATCTGCTCCATGACCTTCCCTGGCACCAAGGTTAGACTGACAGGTCTATAGTTTCCCAGATCAGTCTTCTGGCCCTTCTTGTAGATGGGTGTCACATTAGCCAACTTCCAGTCAACTGGGACCTTCCCAGTTAGCCGGAATTGCTGATAGATAATGGAAAGTGGCTTAGTGATCACCTCCACAAGCTCCGTCAGCACCCTTGGATGTTTCCCATCTGGCCCTATAGACTTGTGGGTATCCAAGTGGTGTAGCAGATCGCTAACCATTTCCCCTTGGATTATTGTGGTTTCATTCTGTTCGCTGTTCCTGCTTTCCGGCTCAGGAGTCTGGATACCTGCAACACAACTCTTTCTGACTATTAAAGACTGAGGTGAAGAAGGCATTTAGTACCTCAGCCTTTCCCTCATCTTCCATCACTATGTTTCACTTTGCATCCATCATGGAATGGAAATATCCTCTTTAGCCCTCCTTTTGTTGTTGACATATTTATAGAAACATTTTGTGTTGCCTTTTACAGCAGTAGCTAGGTTCAGCTCTAGTTGGGTTTTAGCCCTTCTAATTTTCTCCCTGTTTAACTTTGCGGCATTTTTGTATTCCTCTTGAGTAGCCTGCCCCTCCTTCCAAAGTCTATAAATTTTCTTTTTGTTCCTAAGTTCCAGCTGCAGCTCTCTGTTCAGCCAGGCCAGCCTTCATCCCCACTGGCTCACCTTCCAGCACATGGGGACTGCCTGCTCCTGCACTTCTAAGATTACCTTCTCAAAGTGAGACCAGCCTTCCTGGACTCTTTTGTCCTTCAGGACCACCTCCCAAGGGACTCTGCCAACTAGCCTCCTAAACAGGTCAAAGTCTGCCCTTCAGAATTCCAAAGTAGCAGTTCTGCTGACCACCTTCTAACTTCTCCAAGAATAGAAAACTCAATCACTTCATGGTCACTAAGCCCAAGACAACCCCCAAACAACATGTCCATGAGTCCTCTGTTTACAAACAACAGATCCAGTGGGGCTCCTTCCCTAGTAGCCTCACTAACCAGCTGTGTCAGGAAGTTGTCTTCCGTGCACGCCAGGAGCCTCCTAGAGTGCTTCCTCTCTGCTGTGTTGTATTTCCAGCAGACATCTGCTAGGATGGAGTCCCCCATTAGAACAGGGCTAGCGATCAGGAGACTTCTCTCAGCTGCCTGCAATATATTTCATCTGCCTCTTCATCTTGATTGGGTGGACTGTAACAGACCCCTACCAGGATGTCCAACTTGTTGCCCTTCCCCTTGGTTCTCACCCATAGACACTCAACCCTACTATCACCCTTATTAAGCTCCAGACAATCAAAACACACGCTAACACACATGGCTACCCCACCTCCTCTCCTTCCTCACCTATCCCTTCTGAAGAGTTTATAGCCATCTATTGCAACACACCAGTTATGAGAGTCATCCCACCATGTTTCTGTGATGGCAACCATATCATATTTTTTCTGCCTCGCAGTGGCTTCCAGCTCCTCCTGTTTGTTGCCCAGGCTGCATGCACTCGTATAGATGCACTTCAGCTGGGCTATTGATCCCGCCACCTTTTGCTGGTGAGAAGCCCTAATTCCTTTGTGGCCATCTTCAAGTGCTTCCACAGTTTCTAAAACATCAATAACCCTTGTGTTTCTCCTACTGCGTGACTCTGCATCCCCTACCTCCACTGCAATAGCAGGCTGAAGGGCCTCACTAGCACTTCCCTCAAACACAGGCATGTTACCCTTGGGTGTACCTCTGCCACACCTGGTTTTGTCCCTTCTCAATGATCTTTGCTACTTCCTGCTCTAGGATCCTGTTCCCCTTTTGAGGCAGGTGTGTCATATTTGTTGCTAGCAGGCCAGGTGCCATGTAAGTTGACCCATGACTTCTAGACTGTATTCTCTTACTATCCGTTTTCCTATCTTTTTCCAGTTTTCATGTGGTGGATTCTATTTCTCTTTTGGCATTACCATGCTGACTGCTGTTCTTTTCTCATGTAACTGTTGTCTCTTTTACTATCTTCACTCTAACATGGTGTTTTCTGACATGCCTTTCACCAGCCTGGTAAGTCTGGTCACTGCGAATCATACCCATGTGTTGGTGCTGCAGGTAAGTACGCTTTTTTAAGGTCCTTTTCCTGAACAGAAAACGGATGTAGAAAAGACAGGCAACTTTCCTCAGAGCAAAATGCTTTGGATAAATATTAAACTATCTAAAAATTAATTGGATACAGATTGTTAGTCTGGGGTTTCTTAGGCTGGATATGATAAGGTACTGAACTCTTTTTTTTTTTTTTTATTTCGTGATTTTTCTGAGAAAAATGTATTTCACTTCCACTACTTTTTTATCTATTATATCATATCATGGAGGTTTTGATGTTATTACTTTTTATGATTTTGTAAGCTTATACCAACAATAAGTTGTCAAATGGTCACCTGCCAACATCACACCTGCTTATCCAGAAAGCTGCAGGTATCAGACCACCTAGGTCACCTAAGATAATGTTATTAAACATCTACATCGAATTCAGACAGATTAATTATACTCTACATTTCATATGTTAATCTGAAACAATGTTGTTTTAATTTGGAGATGAATCCTGTCCCTACGCTCATCATACGCACTGTTCCAGTACTAGTCTTCTCTCTTGTTCCATGTTTCAGATGGGGCACAAAGTAGGGGTCCTGATGGCATCTGGCTACCAGTGACTGTTTGATGTTTACAGTTCTATCTACCTTAACTAAGGCTATGCTGAGATTCCAGATTTCCTATTTAACAATTACATTTTTTATAGTTGAGTTGGTAAAAGATTTCAAAGTCTCTGGAAGTCATATTACTATTACTACTTATTTTCTTATATCTCAGATAAATGTACGAGTGTGTACACACAAGCACACATCATCTAGCTTTTTAATCAGAAGGAATTAATGAATCAATGCTGGAAAGCAGAACTGCTCTACATAATTGAATACTTTCATCACAGTTGAGGGAATAATAATTTTGAGGTTTACAACTGCTACATATACATGAAAAAATCTCAAGAATAATATATGTCAGAGCTGTGTATGGATTTATTCACCTCAATTCTTTACTCCCAGAAGAAGGCAGAGACATAAAAATGTTGGTAAATTAGCACAACAACAGTGCAGAGGACCAAAGAAAGATTACCCTCTTTAAACGTGGAGCATGATTTAGGGCATGTAAGATAAAAATTGAGAGGTGATATCTGCAGTTACCTGTTGGTGGTCTTTAGGGCATGTCTTGGTTTCTGGTCCTCCACGTAGCTGGATCTCAAGAGTGGTTGGTGGAGCACACTATAGTTCCTAGATTATTGGCTTATCAAGGTTCCTTGTATATGTAACCACATGTGTCCTACCAGTACACGGAATGGAAATGCATGAGATGTGCCATGAGACTGAATGCAAAAATGCTTCTGTATCTCTGGTCTAGGTGTAGCTGAAAGACCCTATGGCAAACAGTCCCAAAGTGTCTCCTATGACAAAATATGTTTGGCACCTCTCTTGATCTTATCTGAAGATTACCTCATGTTTCATGCTTTCCTCAGTTGCTGCCCAACATAAAAAATGAATTTCCGACTGGCTCATGACGTGATTCATTTATTGTTCCAGTGTTATTTTTAGGTTAAGCCTTATTTGTGAGTCTCTTCAACACATGGCAGTTCACTCCAATGTTCAAATAGGCTGAACAAATCAGCACGTTGCCCTGAAAACGTGGTTGCAAATAATGGAGAACCAAATGCTGAAGATTGAATTCATGCTGGAATCCACAAGTAAAGAAAAAAAAATAAAACTGTAAAAGGTAGAAAGCTGACATTGATTTCTTTGGGCTCAGATGAGAGGATCAGCTCAAGTTCACTTTGCTAGTGGGGCACTCACTCTTCTTTAATCATGCTGCTAGAGAGACTGTCTGTGCTCTGTGGTTTGCTGAAGCTGGCTATTATTCAGCAGAACTGAGCTAAAACCCTTAAATTCCATTTAAGTGCTCCTCAGTCAAAGCTTTACCTCAGATCACTGGCTATGGATTAAAAAAAAAAAAAAAAAA
>VWYH01003114.1:385988-509313 GCA_013399365.1 Pampusana beccarii | reverse complement strand
AAAAAAAAAACAACAAAAAAAACCCCCAAAAAACGAGAAGATAGAATAAAATCACCACCAAATCTGCTGTCAGATTATTTTAAGACACTCAGTTCCAGTCAGTCAAACTGACTCAAAAACATTCTGGTAGAAAAACAGTAGAGTGGAAATGAACTTTGTGAACTCAAAAGAAAAACAATAGCATCAGACAATGTCGACTGCTTCCCTGAGCTTCCTGTCATACAGTTAGTCCCTAAATCCCAACAGAGCCAGTGAAGGCAAACAACGTTTTATAAAGCAAACACAGAAGTCTGGGTCTTTCCTGTTTTTCATAATGAGGTCACCTGAAAAATGAGCTAGATATATCTCAGAGGTTTGTTTTCTGTTGTCTCCTGCAGCTGTTATGTAGAGAAAGGAAGAGTTTTCTTTCCTGTTATTTGGGTTTTTTAACAGATCCTGTGCGTGTCAACACTGAAGAAAGAAAGCAAGCATGAAGAGCATGGACTGTGCAAACAATATCTCCTTATACAGGTCTTCGATGCTGTGAGTCAGAAGAGGAAAACGGAATTCAGGATGCCAGGCAAACATTAAAATTACTCACAAATGAGTTGTAAATTGCCCTGTTAAAAAGGTAACAACAAGTTTCTGTGAGATGTTTGAATGGCATAGTATTATTCAGGAACTGCTTCCCCTTGAATGTTGTAACTACAACAACATAACCTCATGCATTGTTCAGAACCAAAAGGAAGTTCCAACGAAGTATGCATAGCTCTTATTATGAAATAGTAAATTAAATAACATGTTCTGGAAGCACATAAAACTTTGTTTATCGCTGAAGTTTTCCATTTCATCAGCATCATTTATGGAAAGTTCATAGTCAAAATGCCCATTGACTCCATCTATGTTTTATAGGCACTAGAAGCTTTTGATCTTCAACTGAGTAAAATTTCTTGTTTTTATTGATGTGAGAGATTATGTTGCACAAGTAACATTGATCCAGGTAGCAAATGGTCACTGGAAATAGGATATGTTATCCAGAAGCAATTACGATGCGGTATGCTTGTTAAAACAGCCCAGGCACAACTGAAAGGTGATTAAAAAAAAAAAAAAAAGGAGAAAACAAACAGCTGCAGTCCTAACATAAAACTTTAACAGGACAAAAAGGAAATCCAGTTCTTAAGGCTTATCTTAACTGTATCAGCAAAATCATTACTTCGAGATGGATGCTTCTTTTGTCCATCCATGTGAGCTGGGTCAAATTTGAGTCTACAGTATCTCTCTGAGTGTTTTAGCAGTCTGTGCAATAAGGATGAGTTATTTTAATAGTTCCTAAATCTGGTCTTTAATTATGTGAATTCCTTAGTGACTGTGTAGGTACACAGCAAATGAATGTTTACTTTTAAATGGTGTACATGACTTTATCTAGAAAAATATTAAGGACTCTTTTCTGGGTAAAAGCTTCAATGTTGAAAAGTAACTGTTGTGTGGTTTTTTTTCCATGCTGGGAGCTTTCAAAGTGGCATTTATAAATGAGGACATTTCTTTACCTAACTGTTTATGAAAATAACATTTGATAACAATAAATTAATAATGCACAGATAACTTTTATGAAAATAAACAAGACACCAGCTTTCATTTCTGCAGGCTGAAAGGAGAAAAAAATGGAGAAATTTTTATTTAATTTCATATAGTCACAATGTCTTTTTGCCTTACTGAAAAACGAACAATCAAACCCCCAAAACACATCAAAGGTGATCATGTTCATTAAATTTTAAACCACAGATATATGCAGATATTTACTGCCTGATTGGATTCTGAAAGATTAACTTAGTATATAAGCCACAAGTTCAGTTAGATGGCTCAAGTGGATAACATGTGGCTGATTTATTGTTCTCCAGGGACAAAGAGAATTGAAATTGGGCAGACAGGATATGTTGTACCCACTTACTGGCAGAACATTAATTCCCGCAAGTCAAAATGTATGCATTACAAGCAATGCATCTTTTCATTTTGTTTTGTTTTTCGTGTAGTATACAGCTGAAAATAGCACAGACGATGTCTGAATACTTAAGTAACTCCTATATAATGAACTACTGCACAGAAAAAGGAAGTTTGGCTGTCCAAGAAGCACTTCAAGGAAGCCTTACAGGCATGCTTGTTTTAATGCAATGTACTAGCCAAATCTTTTGAGCCCTTAAGCAGCACAGGTCTCTTTGAGCTGCAGAAACAACAGCACGCTAGAAAACGAATGCATGAGCTACAGAGAAAAACTCAGTTACAAGTTAGAGAACATCGGTAAAATGTGATTCAAAAAATGCTTATTATACCAAGTTACTTTCTTCCTTACTGCACTTGACTCATATAAATCTTTGGCTATATTTCCTTATGAGGAAAAGACCACAATGAAAACGCAATTTAAACTTCCGATAGTCATTTGTATAATCAAATTTTTCTTTCATATTAATAAAATCACACATACATCTTTTAAAATGAAATATCTTTCAAAATCTTCTCCAAATGTTTTAGCTGAAAATTTTCTTACCATAAAGTACTGTAATGCCAAAAGTGGAGCTTTGTATGGGACCAGATGCTTTTTCTGACAGTATCACAGTAGTAATTCTAAAAAAAATTAGATTGGCTTTATTATGACAGAGGAAAATCTAGTAAGATCCATGTATCACATGGCACCTTTGGAAAATAAATGAGCTTGTATACTGAATGTGCACACCCACATGGAGTCTGTAGTAGAGACCACAAGGGGCAACAATACAAATTTCAAAATCATTTGGAGGCTTCTCTGTTCACTGTTGTAGCAGTGTCTTTAAGTCAGCTGATGGAACGTTTTAGAACAGCTATACTTCCAGGAAAGCTGTCATTGACAGAGTCAGAGCTCTGAGTTTTGAACTCTCCACTCTTGCTCAGGTTAGCTATGTCTTCACTGCTACGTCTTCAACCACTTCTCCTGCAACTACCCCCTCTTTTTTCCCTTCTCTCACAGGCTATTAATGCTTGCACAAAACTTCATCTCTGTTTTGCCCTGAAGGTGGTATATTTGCCATAGGTACACTTATTTCTGGAGTTTTTTGGTCTGTGGGGTGCTGAGTTTAGAGATCCCATTTCATCTACAAACAGCTTATGCTCTGTGAAAACCTAAAATTTTCTGACTAGATACCTAATGATTTATTGTTGCCAATAGTGGTTTCCTAATTCTGTAACTATAATTTCCACTGAAAATTCCATCCACAGCACTCTCTGTTTAGACGTCAGGTAAGTGAAAGTTAGTAATTTAGTGCTGTGAATGTGCCTCGCTATTCTAATTAACTTGTTACTCATTATAAACCTACTTTCTTTCTTTCTAGAAAAAAAAAAATCCCAAAGAAACAATGCCACTCATTTTTATGAAGAAAAATATGAAGGGACTTCAAGTGTTACACTACATATATCACATAAATTATCCTCTATTCTTAATACAAACTGTGCACTGTAATTTAAAGCCAACATGCAGTCACCTATTTTCCATTGCTGCTGAACAGGATTACCACCTGCCTTGACTCCATCGTTTGGGAGGCTGCCAGCATTGTTACAATTTAATGCTACATCCCACTGTGTCAGCAAAGACATGCCTCTCCAGTCTCACTGTCAAATGAGTGCTTGTCAACATCCCTTAATTATTGCTATTATTAGGAATGAAGGTTAAATATACGTGTTTTGTGAATGGTAATATCTATTGTCTGTTTTAGTTTTGTGAGGTTCAGTTGTACTACTAGGAAATAGAATAAAGATTTAATTGAAAGATGACTTTAGAGTCAGGTCTCTGAGTTTATTTGTCATTGTTTGTAGTGAATTTTCTGCAAGCTGTGTTAACATTTACATTCCCAAATGCCAGTATGAGAGAATGCATGTTCAGCAAACTAGGAAAAATATCTCAGTAAAAATAAGATAAAACTCAAAGCCCAGGAGACTGTACAGGCACAAAATAATACAAGGGACATTTTCCTTCTGGGCAGAATGAGGACTATAAGAGAGTTGGAAGGTGAGCACAGGTCCCATACCTGATGACTTGTTTTGTACCCAGGTGAAAGGCTATTTCTAGGGACTGTGGCCTTATTACTGTTTGACAGAAAATGATAGGTCAAAGAGTTTCTTATGTCAGTGGAAATGAGTAAATTCTTGCAAAATTTTCTAAGACAAGGTCAAGTTGCCATATTTCTCATGTCCTATTTATTTCTATTATATATGTGGCCTACAGATTGTGGTCTTCAAAGACGATTCATTGTCATGACATGCCACTAGGAGGGTGTTATAGTCACCTCAGTATCAGACAAGGAACCGGCTTTTGAAGCATGTACGTGACCTGTGCTGACATAGTGGCTCACTACAGAGCTGTTGAGCTCCTTTCTCTTTCCAGCCTCTCCTCTAGCATTGTAGCTCTTCCTCTTGATGTAGTTCCACCTTCTGTCTTTCTGGGTCTGGTGCTCATTAGATGTACTTTTTTTTTTTATTCTGCATTAGCTTTCTCCTCCATTCTTGAGTTCAACTGGCCCGTGGAGGGAACTGAAAGTCACAGTCAGCACAGGAGATAAGAAAGAATTTTGTCAAGAACGAGGAGGGGAAAAAAAAGGTAAATTCCTCCAAGCTATCTTTCTAACAAATTAACTATCTGGCTAACTTCAGACACCTTCATCAGAAGCACATTTTAGGTCAAAATGAACCTCCCTCTCCACTCCCCACTCTTCATATTTCTCCGTTCATCTCATCATCACTACACCTTTTTTTGCATTTAGGACTGCAGTATCTGTGAACTCAAGGAATTGACTGAACTCATCAATATCAGTACAAAATTGTACTGTTCTCCAGTTGTAACAGGTTAAGTTCACTGTGTGATCACACAACCCTCTGATCTGGCAAAAAGGAAGTGGAGAGTGTGTTGCAGGAGCTTAATCAGACATCGTGAGACTTCTCCCTGCAACCACAGCCTGAAGCTAGCTATGCCACCAACAGGTTGCAACACCTGAAAGATATGCACTGCTCCCAACTAACAAGGTGATCCACAGCCCTCCACATTTCTATGGCACAGCCAGTGGTCCCACCAGCAACCTGACTTCTTGCATACATAAATTAGGATACACTCGAGCATTGTATCTTAGCAGAGAGGCAGCAGAGGAAGCAAAAAAGCCCAATTCTTTAAACCATGTCCCAATGGATTAGAAGAGATGCTTTCGTCAGCCCAGACTGGAATACAGAAAAAGCAGAAACTAACCTCATAATACTGAAACACAGAAATAGCAGAAACTAACCTCACAATCCTCTTAGTTTCTGACTTGGGGGAAAAAAANAAAAAAAAAAAAAAAAAAAAGAAAAAAAAAAAAAAGGATCAAACTTAAAATGCAACCTGAGAAAGAGAAGGAAATTGAAAAAGTGCCAGACTTTTCCATAGCGGTCAAGTGTCCTATCTACTTGTTCTGAAACAGGGAGATCCACCTTCAGCCTCCTTCTCAATTAAAAGGCTCAAACCTCTATTTCCCTCTTCCTAAGATGGTAGCACATATTTTACTTGGTTCACAGGGAAGTTCAGATCAGTCAAGTAAACTGTTTTAGTTTCTATCATGGTTGTTTTAGTGACTATTGCCTTCAATTTCTGTGTTCTTTCTCTACAGTAATATAGAAGGAAAATGAAAAATCCTAATACATCTGAAACATTTCAGGAATTTGAAAATAAAGTAACAAGTCTATAGTAATTATCTTCAAGGCTTATCATGAAATAAGCCGTACAATTTTTATTTTTTAATTAGGAATATGTAGCTGACTAGACAGGGGGTAGTTTGAAAGATATAGGAAATAAACAGCAGATTATTTCATACATTGTGAATACCCAGCATTTAGAACAGATGAAGTAGGGAAAACAAACTGAAAGTATGCAGTATTTTGTTAGCTGATGTCCCTAAAGAATGGTTATCATGGGTGCTTTCATGTACACGTGTTATCATATTTTGAAAAGAGTATCTGCTTGTTCTGTCAAACTGCCATTATCAGCCTAAACAGCAAAACATTTCCAAAATTTTGGGAGCTTTTGAAAATACTGAAAAATATTTATATTTGAACTGATTAAGTCAGGAGTTATTGTTAATATTCAGAAGCCTTTATTTATTATCTAGACAACATATTTTTCTCTTGGTGAAAACATTCATGATTTCAATGCGTTAACTCTACCAGCCTATTAGTAGGTTCTCTAAGCTGGAGTTTAAAATACCAGTTTCAATTAAAAATAAAGCTGTATCCTGGAAGCATTCCTTTCTTTCATTGAGGTTTAATCCTGCAGTTGATACCATTAATATTGCTTTCTTACTTATTCAATATCAGTGATATTTCTCTCATCCCTTGTACCACTGAGCCTACATGTAGTAATGCTGAATATTTTCTTTTTAGTATATATTAAATATAGAACCACCAGTAACTCACCCACATGTTCAGTAAAGCACTGAACATCGTGTGCACTGTGACTTTTAATATCACCAAGGCGAGAGAGGGTTTACAACTGCAGATGTTACAAGCTATTCACTTCAGCTTTTGACTCTTACCTCCCTCCCTGCCTTAAAAAACAAATACATTCCTTTTTCTAAGTATTTTTGTTTGTTTGTTTTTGTTTTGTTTTGTTTTCTCTGAAAGAGATTATGGTGAATTTGACAAGGAGAGAAAGTGTTGGTGCCTGCACTGGAACTTCCGGAAAGCTGCACTTAGCCATTTGTTATCTTTTTTAGTAAGGTTTCAACCATGTTCAGTTGTTTCTCTGCCCTTTTAGAAAGCCCCGGAACTCCTCTCTGCCCATCTCAGCAGTTCTGGTTGGGCTCCTGCTTAACTTCAGTTCCCCACTTTCCTGGGCACAACTTTTGCATGTCTGTTGAGACAGAGCTCTTAAATGCCAGTATGAAGCAAAACTTCTGGGATGTTAAGTGTATGTTCTTTGGTCCTTTCTCTAAAAACACAGTATTTAGAGGAAAAAGTGTCTTTTTTTTTTTCGGTCGTTCAAAGTGAACTGTGTATTGGTATGTTCTCTAAGCATATGTTTCATTAATTTATCATTTCTTTCTCCACCTCCCACTTTTCTTGGCTTCTTTCTAATATTTGAAACTCCACTTGGCAGATTTTTTTCCTTGGGGTTTCTGAGAGCTGCAAGATCACCTGCTTATTGAAAATGGGCCAGAGATCACTTATCCTCTGAGTATTGAGGAAAAATAAATTCTTAATGAAGAATCTCAGATTTATTTTTTTTTCCCTCTGCAGGACATCTACCTTATTGCTTGATATCACTGCCACTCTTCTGTGTCTTTTACCTTTTAAGTTATTCTGTTGTCATGGTTTTGTCTTCTGTTCAGAATTTCTTGGCAAGACATCCAGAAATCACCAAAGAAAGTGTTTTGAACCTTTTGAATACAGCTTATAACTCTAAATTTAGGTCTTTACTCATTCAGTTCTAACATACAAAATTAATGCATTGTTTCTACATTAGTATATCATCTACTTTAGAAATAGATGCAAATTTCATATTTTAGATACTCAATAACTACTAAACCAGTTTGGATAAAAAAAAAAGAATTTTGCTGTATTTTTTAAAAAAGCTACAAATCAAGATAATTTTTAAATTCAAAAGATAGTTTCATTCCTCCATGTGAGGAAAATGTATTTGTGTAGGAAGGAGGAAGGAGTAAGAAAGGAGAGTGGAGAGGGTTTCATCACCAAGTCTTGATTTGGGTTGAACCACAGTGGTCTTTTAACAGTGTTTTGCACTTTAAAAGCACTAAACATTCACTAGGGTGATAGCCTCATTGCACTTGATTGAGTCCTGAGTAACCCTGCTGTCTATTTTAGCACTAGCAATGTAAGGGAATGGAGTAATTAGAAGAAAATGAAGACTCCTCAGAGATACTGACAGCAGAACTACAGGAAGCACTGGTGTGGTTGGAGCTTGTGCTGCTCTTGACGCACTTTCCCCATTATTTGACCCAGAGAACCCACTATGTCTGGGAGCATAGGCTACAGCCTCAATAACTCTTTACTAAAGATACTTTCTTCATCTAGGGATTTTTTATAGGAGTAAAGTGAATCCAGGTAACATACAGAAACTTAAAACAAAATATGGACTATAATAGATTATTTTTTAGATATTCTTCATTCTTCTTGACCATACAGCTGTCACCATGTCATAGGATTCCGTCGTCTTCAGAATAGTTCATTTCACCGTCCTGCATAACTAATTTTCTGAGTTACAAATTTTACCATCCACATCTGCTTAGAGAAGTATAATTCTGCTCACATCTGTGCAGCTGGGATCAGAAGAAGGTGTTACTTATTATGACAAGAGTGGCAGAAAGAATGTATGTGCTGGTATTTCTTATCAAATTTCTTTCATCTAGCTGTGTTTTGAAGTATGATGCCCTGCACCAGAAGCCAAAGTAGCTGCGAACAGAGCAATTATACTGCTTGTGTTATTCAGGGCACTCCTAATTTTAAATGCACTGTACCTTTTAATTGGTAGCATTGTATCCTTCACTCATGGTCAGTCTGTCACAGACTGTAACCCATCGTTCATCTGTTGACAACTGAGTCAGTTTTCATCTGTGTTCATTTATGGACTGATCCTGAGCTGCACAAAGAACCTGTATCTGTGATGAAGTTCATTACACTTCCTGGCTGGATCTAACACTTGATTATTTCTTCCTCCCTTGCATATAGTACATCTGTCTACGTTGGTTCTCATTTTATTCCAGTGGTGTTCTGTAACTATTATTGCCCCTGTTCCTGACTCCCTCTATGTTTAGCATCATGTTTGGTTTGTCATTTCCAGTTTTAAATGGAAATCTTGAATGACAAATAACGTAAAATGGTATGTAGTATCAAGGCTTCCTGCTAATTTTATGATAAAACTCCAGTTATGCTTTGTAATTAACGTTTGTAGCCAGGTATCTTGTTAAATATAGTGTTCCTATTACACTTGCATGAACAGTGTAAATAGAAAATACTTGATACATGATGCCTTTCCACTTATTATCTTTACAGGACACTTCAATCTGTAGTTTAACTAATAATGGATCCAGTCTTATTTTCAAGTCTTACACACATTGAAATTTCCTGTCATTCATGTAAGTGATTAATTTAAGCCTAAGGCATATAATCCTTCTGACAATATTTCCTCTTGTAATTGAATATTACCATTCATCCAAATATTTATTTTCTTCTGTATCTGAAGCCATTCAATGTGATGCATGCTGCTTATTGAAGGTACACCCAACCAATAACAGTGCAGAAATGACTCTACACCTGTCCAAGGAAGAGATGTTTATAGAGATGTTTATGAGATGTTTATAGAAACCATTGTGATTAATGAGTTAAGCATTCAAATAACTACTATGTCAACACAATGTCAGTAGTAAGCATAGTAGACATCTTTAGCAACTCAAATAGTTGGTCCTCAAGTCCTTATATTTGTTACACTAAGAAAATACACTTGTTTCATGGTAAAGCCTCATCAAATTTCACTGGTATCTAAATTTAAATAGCAGAAATGCCTGTGCTTAGGTGTAAAATCTCAATGAATCTGTCATCTTAAATGCTTAAAATTAAAACACGAGAGATACTTCTTGGTTCTGCTACCTAACCCCGGTGTCCTCTACTGTATTAGCAGAGCTCCTCTGAAGGCTTCATGGGCAGGTGAGAGGTGAGTGTATGCCCTGACAAGAACTAAGACCACAAAGTGGTAATAAATATTAGTCTGTTGGCTACACTGCTGTAACTAATCAAAACCCATTTGAGCACAGAGAATGGATTTTTTTTTTTTTTTTTAATTAGCTGTTCATTTCTAATGAAAGATGGAATTATCTTCTCATTTGTGGTTATCCTTCCCTCATTTTGTTGTTACTTTTGCCCCCTTTTTATAAATATTTAAGCACCTCCTATAAAGAAGAGCAAGTAAATTTTTAAATAGAAATTGATTTAAATTTGGGCTTTGAGGCAACTGATGAATACTGTGGGATCATTCTCTCTTATTTTTATTTTCTCTTTTCAGAACTAGATCCAAGTGTTTTTGTGTGCTCAGTGTTTCTGTATCAATCATTTCACAGATCATAGTAAGTGAAAAAACAAAGGTTAAAAATGTTTCTGTTGTTTTATTTCTTTGCTTTATTGCACAATACATTGTTTAATAACTAAGCTACATCTTATTCTCCTTTTCTTTCATGTAAGGGAGGTCTGAAGGAGACTTAATGTAACACTAAGAATTTTACTATGAGTTGGCAAGTAGATTGATTTTAGCATGTGTAATGGTATTATGAAACCAATAACATTCAAGTTCAGGAGGTCCAAATAGCATACTTGGCTTGCACAGTATTGCATTCTGATGGTAGTATAATGGAATATAAGACGAACAGCAAATTCTGACTTATTCAGAAGTTGTGATTTCGTGCATTATGATTTAGCATACACGTATTTTTTTCCTCATAAGATTTTTCAAAATACAAATGGCCTTCACTATTCGGCTTTGAATATAACTTTATTTGTGAATCTATTGAACCTCCTTAGTAGAATGTAAAAACACCTGCTGATGTTACTATCAAACTTTGTTACCAATAAACAGATTGCTGCTTCTCTCTTGTGAGTGAAGTGCGCTACTCCATCCTCAACAGCCCCACCAGTGCCGAGTACAGGGGGCGATCACTTCCCTAGTCCTGCTGGCAACACTGTTTCTAGTACGAGCCAGGTTGCTGTTGGCCTTTTTGGCCACCTGGGCACACTGCTGGCTCATAATTCAGCTCGCTGTTGATCAACACCTCCAGATCCTTTTCCGTCAGGCAGCATTCCAGGCACTCTTCCCCAAGCCTGTGGTGTTGCATGGTGGTGTTGTGATCCAAGTACAGGACCTGGCACTTGGCCTTGTTGAACCTCATAGAATTGGCTTCAGCCCATCAATCCAGACTATCTATATCCCTCTGTAGAGCTTTCCTACTCTGAAGCAGATTAACACTGCCTCCCAACTTGGTGTCGTCTGCAAACTTGATGAGGGTGCACTCAATCCCCTCATCCAGTTTGCTGATAATGATATTAAACAGAACTGGGCCCAATACTAAGCCCTGGTGAAACCATTCATGACCAGCCATCTTGTTATTACAAATGGTCTAACTACCTGAGCTAAGACAAACGTTTGCTTTTCTGCAGAGACAAAACCACAGACTCTGCTGCGCTAACGAACATATAATTTCAGGCTCAGTTCCATTAACATTCATTGATATCTGCAGGCTTTAACTGGTTTTGAGGACAGAGTCTAAACAGACAAGAAAAGACAAAAAAAAAGCTGGAGTAAGGTGGTCCGATATGGCCAATTATTTCGATTTAGTCAGTTGTATCTGGAGAATCAGAAAACTCTGGTTGTTGTAATAAAAATTTTAGACTTCAGTGGAATTCTGAGTAAATGTCTGCAAGACTCAAGAATTAGCTCTTAACAGACATTTTGTATTCGTATAACTGTTCTTGCTTTTCATTTAAAAGCAGCATTGTCACTATCATTTTTGTTTTTATTAGCGTTCTTAAAAATAACAGAAAAAAATATGAATGCCGCTTAGCCTATTAGACCCAAAGTAATCCAACTTCTTTTGGCATTAAGAAGAATGGAATTTTCTCAGCCTTTGCTAGAGAAGAGTTGTATTTCTCTGCATATGTCTTAGACAACTCACACTGGATGAAATTGACATCTGGCTGCCATGATCACAATGCAAGTTGCCATATCAGTCATTAAGATAAATAGTGGAACTAGAAGTCGACTCAGACATGATGCAGCATAAGAGTAGTTGTTACTATATTATGTTGTGATGTAGTATTTATATCAGATTTTTAAAATTTATTTATATAAGCATCTATAGAGATAGCTATGAACAGATTTTTTTGTTTCCTCAGAAGTGACCTGAGCCCTTTTCCAACTTCAAAAGAAAGATTTGCACAGAAAAAAATCCCTTAATTGGGCAAAACCTTAACACTCACAAGGGTCTGTCTCTCCAGCTGTATTACTCACTGATTAGGATTTTCTTCACTGCTTTGAAAACTTGAAGACCACATCAGTTACTGGAAAAAATTCTGCTCTCAATTACACCACCATTTGCAACACAGGTTGCTATCTGCTAACGATGTGCTCGGTTCAGCACAAATAAAACTTGAAAATTTTGGTTCTACATGGAAGAATATTTTACAGTCAAGGTGTATTTTGTATTCTGTCCATAATGCACCTTATCCAAAGACTCCATATGTCTTTCTGTAAAAAAGCGCTTCATTCTGGGGTAGGTTTTCTCTTCAAGATCGCTGATGTGACAAAGGATACACATATACTCTCTCTCTGCATGGAGAGCTGACTTTTCTTCTCTTGCTTCCATTAAGTCTACAGGAAGCTATGCATGCTGCAAAAACATGGAGGTTCTCCAAACATGGATACAGTGTAACTGGTCCTTTTCACTCTCACTAGATGGTGCTGCAGAGTAGTTTTCTGAAAAATAGATAAATAAACATGAATACAAAGCAAATTGTTCCCAGAAATTGCTGGTTTACATTTCAGTTTTATCATTGGTAAAATACCAGGACAACTATTGAGAGAAGAAAAAAATCTTAGGCAATGTAGGTGTAATGAAATTGGGATTGATAAATAGTCCAGATCTCTAAAGTAAAGTTCTTTATAGATTTTATGTGTGAAATGGATTGTAAATTAGGAGATTAAAATACTAGGATTGTAATAAGAATGTTTCAGCACAAATTTGTCATTGTGTATTACAGTGTTCTGCAGTGGGAAATTAATCGTTCGTTCTTTATATGCCCAAGCTAGTATTATTGTAGAAGACCTCAACAGCATGGTGTCTTTCCAAGTTAACTATTTGGGATTCACAATTAGGTTTCCCTGTAGGCAGTCTTTAAGATTTCTCTCTGAAATTCTCAGGCTCAATCTAATGGTCAGTAACCACAAGAACACAAAACAATATTTTCATTCAGAAACATAGGAGGAGAATGTGCCTTCTGTAATGCAATAGCTACGCCAAAAGTCTAGAACAGATTTCCAGCAACTGTGAGGTTAAGATATTCTGTCTTCAACCTGATGGTGTGCAAGCGGGTGCAGCCCTTCTCCATGCAGAATGCTACAGAGCCAAGGAGGGAAAAGGGGGAAGGGATGTGAGCGCTCATCCCATTGTTGGGAACTTGTGAGACGTGGAAGACTGGGCACAAAATACAGCTTCATGTTGTAGCTTATTGATAAGAATGTTTGCTGGGAAGACATTTGAGTAAAATCGGAACCATTTTGGGTTCTGATCTGAACACTGTTTATGCCATTTTCTTTAAGCAGTCTTAGATAAGATATAGAAGTTGATGAGGTCAAGGACTAGAGTTCAGATTTTCTGGAGAAGTGTCTTCACCGCTGATGCACAGGCACAGGCTCTTCCATGTGTTCTCCTCCTCATCTTGCAGCTGCATTCCAAGAGCAAAAAGTTGATTTCTACCTTTTCCAATTGGTATGTGAAAGGAAAGGAGGACCTCAGACCTTACATCTTAATTTCCATAGATCTGTCTAATCCAGGGCTAGCAGTAGATAGATGGGGGAAATCTGAGATGCACATATTTTTCTTTAGCATATTTAATGGCTGTGTCCCTTGTTTAGTATGTTGTGCATGTGCATCTGATTTTGAAGTACCTAACATACTATATATGGAATACAGGTATTTCACTCACATCCTATTCTAGTAACTGGGAACCTATCAATAAAAATAACTGAACTGGTATGAAATGCTGACAAGGAAATTTTACATGAAAGGCCAGAAGAAATCCTGGCTGTAAATTGTATTTATTTATAAATAACATTCTAAAAAGAAAAAAAATCCATCTACTGGATTCCCTCCCCAGACAACTTTTAAAATGAAATGTGTCAAATCCATCAGACTAGCACTGATGGGTTTTTTTGTGCTTTTTTTTGGTTTTGTTTTGTTTTGGTGGTGGAGGTGGTTTTTGTGTGTCTTTTTTTTTTNTGTTTTTTTTTTTTTTTTCTCTTTTTTTTCTTTTATTCTTTTCTTTTCTGACTTCTGTAAACTCTTAACTATTCTGAGTACAATTTACTGTACATCTCAGGTGTGATTCTCTCTTTTTTTGTGTGCTTATGTTGTTAGTTTTTTTCCTTTAGAAACATAGGATTAAATATTAATAAGCTATCTAGCATATCTATTCAGTACCAACCTGACGGTTTATACTGAAGTCAGGGTTAAAATCAGTTTAAGGAAAATTGACAGCATGTCTAATATTTGTGGGAGGCTAAGTATTAGGAAATATGTTGCGTATCTTTGAACTGGCACTCAGGGGAAAAGTGATACATCCTTGTACGTACAATACCAATACAAATGCACACACAATGAAGGCACATGTAAAGCAGATGCACATATGTCTGGTGTAAGAATGACTACACAGAAGCTGATTTCTCCCTATTGCCTGTTTTAAATCTGATTCTCTTAATTGCCAGCTGGCTGTGAACTGGAAGAAGGCTGTCAATGGAAACAGCTAAAACAGATTCATCCCTTGATTAAATAAGGATGGTTCAGCACACATCATCTGCACTATGCATTTATTCAGGCCCTTTTCTAATTGGTCTGTCCAAATTGTAGAAGATTACATAATTTTAGTTAAATTATATGAGAGGAAGAGACCAAATAAGATAGACAGAAGAAGAGATTATTAATTTATATTTCATTTTAATTCACTTAAATGTAGTTAGATATTTTGAAATGTTTAAGGTTAAAATGAACGACAAATGAGAATTGCTTTGATTTGCTTATATCTTAATTGCAAACAGCTATCACCCACTGGAGTCTGGAGCATAAAGAAACTGTGTAAACTAAGACAGACAAAGGCCATGCTGACATTAAAATAATAAAAAGAATGCTAGTTTAAAAATCTAAGGTTTAAAAGAAAACATTAGGATTTCAATTGGCACATTCACACCAAATTATAACACCTGTTGTATTTCTTTTGAAAACAAAGAAGGCCATAAGTAATCCATCTCCCAGAATTACACACCAAAAATCCATTCAGGTATTTCTTGAAGTCTTGAGGAGTAAGATCATGCTTCAGTAACTACATATTTAAAAGCAAATTTAATCCTACTGCAAAACTGTTTGGTGATGCTTTGTGTAAAATATCCCTGACTTAAGCTACAGACAGATCCTAGTTCATCTGACAAAAGCGAAGTCAGACCTGCCTTTCTCAACCATCTAATGTAGTTAAATAAATAACATACTTAACCTACATACATGGAGAGAAAGAAGAATGTCACTTAAGGATGCCAATCATGTCCATGTGAAGAAAAGGAGGGGTACCAAGGTTATGCCTGACAATAGAGGCTAACTTCTTTCACTTTCTTTCTGTTCCTTCATTTGTACAACATTGTTTTCTTCCTTGGATACTTTGGAAGTGCGTGGAAGTGGAACTTTGAAATACCTATATCCGTGAGTTACTAGTTTGGAAAATTTTTATTATTTGGGAAAAAAACTTTCTGTTTCATGGAGTGTTACTACTTTATTCTACACCTCCTTCCACATTAGTAGGAAGCAGTACTGTAGTAGAGTTGATCTTAGAAATGCGTGACAATGTTAATAAATTCCTAGACACTTTACAGCTAAAGTAAAATTTGAAGAACTAACCACATTATGCAACTGTGGTTCTGTTCTGTACACTCAACCTTCCCAGTGAACCACAGGGATTCAAAATGCTGGTAATATAACTTCAGAGGTAGTAAAGTCTTTCAGGAAATGTAGGAGATTCTTAACTACTTGCTAAGAGAAAACCTATAATATTTAAGAATATTTGATAAACAGTTGAGATTTTAATATCCAGAAGACAATGTGTCGTGTATTATTTTGGGGTTTGGATGGAATTTATTTTTTTTTTTTTTAGGTGAAAGGGAAAAGTTTGAAATGCCTTGTCCCACATATTCTTGACATGCCTATGCTTTTCCCTTGTCTAGTATTTGGCTGTTGCTATGTCCAGTGATGATTAGTAAGTGTAGCAGAGTAGCATTTCTTCTAAAATGAAATGATGAAGAATTCTGACAGTTCTGTTTTAATTGATATATTTCAAAATCAGTTGTCTTTTCAAACATGCAGCAGCACCTTCTCTGAACCATTCAGATTTTCTACAGACCTATCTCCTGCCTTGCTTTTATCCACACAAGAATGAAAGAGACCTATTTTTTTATTTTAAATGAGGTTCCACCATTGCGTATATACTTAAAAATGCCCATTTGTACAACAACATGATTGGAATACATAAAAATCTCTGGTAATAAATTAATTAACTGAATGCAATTCCAATATTAATGTAATTTCATTTTATGTGATTACATTGAAAGCATTGTCCTATAAGTGAAGATTTCTGCACAAAAAAAACCTGTTTATGTCTTGGTAGAACAGAAAGCCAGAAATGAGAATTTTACTTTGCTGTGCGGGATGCAGGCTTTGGTATAAACACTGTGCTCCTTTTACATATCCTTCTTGCACACAGTAGGGTTTGACACCATTAATGTGTATGGCTTGTTTCAAGAGGCCTTGAAGTCAATAGTAACTTTTCCAAGTACCTAAATGGATATAGGAAGAAGAGGACTGGTTCCATATTTACCCAATATATCCTGTTAAAAGACTCAAAGAATGGTTTACCAGCTGTTTTGCAGGATGCTGGCCTTTTTTATTAAATTATTTACTTTCCTGTTGTGTCACAGCATTAGGACAATTACCTAAAAGAATGTGCTGCAGTGCCTTCAGGTCATAGCATACGCTACAGGATTCCCCTATAGACATTCCACAGGCAGAGAACATACACTGTGTAATTGAGTTCATTACACAGCTTTCGACAGAATAAAATTACTTTAGACAAGGTATTATGGAGTTGAACTGCATCTAGCTCCTGGAGAGGGCAGTCCTACCAGGTCAGACTGACCTGGTGTGTTTGAATTTGGGACTGCCTGCCTATACTCACCTGCATATAAATTTTAAAAAGGCCGCCTTCTGCAGTTGTGAGAGCCCATTGTCAAAAAACCATCAACATTTATATGTGAAAATAACACTTTGGAAAGGGAGGGGAAGTGGCAAGTAAATTTTTGATGACAAAGAACAAATCTGAAAAAACAATCAATTTGAAACCCTAATTAACTAGTGACGAGCAGGAGTGGAAAGTCTAATAGCCTTAATGTAAGCAGGATTCATCACACAAGTCTCTCTGTGACTCTTAGCAAATAGCAATGCCTCATTTCTCATTGAAGCATACCCTGTAAGTTCATGGGTCTCAAAATATCAATTTAATGATTTCAAAACCATCATGGGTGTTGACTACAGCTTTTGGAAGAGCTTTGGCAACCATAGTATCCTGGGGTAAAATGCATTAATTACACTTCAGCATTTCCTGATAATACTGCCATTTACATATGCCCAAAATGTAGTTTGGTCTTTCGTCACTGAAGGAAGACGTAAGAGAAAGAAATAGAAAAGCTTGACCTGTAGTATGAAGTGGTATTTTTTTTCACATCCTTACTGCTTTCATCCAACAAGCAACTCTCAACCCTGACAACATTTCCCAAATGAGCTGGTTGTTGGTGTGTGGCTGTGACTTAACATAAATTGCTTGCACATCAGGAACTAAAATCCTTTTTCCTGTTTTTCAGAGTTTGTAAATGATAAAATCCTGGAGCCTGATGTTTTCCTGAGTGAGAAACATATCATCCTTCCGGAAGCAGACAGGCTTGTTTTGTGTCATTAAAATGGTCTGGAGAGAAAAAATTTAATTGTTCCTGTCTCTTCAGGTTTAAAATAGGCGTCTGAAACTTCTGGCATAACCTGCTGTATCTCTGTATCATTTACTGTCAAAAGAACTCTACTTTCTGGAGCAGAGTTCAAATTAGGGAAAATTATATTTAGAAAGGAAAAAGATAAATTATAGACTTTTTCTCCTCTGTTATTGTATCTTGGCTTGACTAGAGTTTTACTGTGTTTTAACAGCTTCACAGATACTCGTTTATTTATTATAGCACCCTAGAAAAATGAATCACTAATGTCAAACAAGCATGGAAATCTTTTCTTTGTTGGTATTCTCTATATTTTTGTTAAGTTTTATGCATTAATTATTCTGTGTTTTGTCTACCATTCTGCTTAAAATAAATATAGGGGTTTTTTTATTTTATTTTTTTTGTTGCACATACATGCTTTTTAAATCCTCCTTTTTTTTGGCTATTCAGTTATTTTTACAGAGTCCCTGAAAAGGAGAATATTTGCCAGTCTCCTTGGCCCTTACTGATTTAGGGAGATCCTCAGAATGTCCAAAAAGAGGATAGGTGAGAACTGCATCCCTCTGATTAAAAGAGACAACTTGGAAGGATGGGGGTAGATGTGAGACCAAAGAGGACAGACACCAGAAGGCTGTCGTTGGACTCTAGTAGCCTCTTTGTATTCATACAACAAGGCTAGCTGAGGTGGTGGGTAAATAAAGTTTCTGAGTTGACTTATACCTGCTTTGGCCACTTTTGAGTGAAATCCATGGAAAAGTCAACTGCACTTAAGGAAATTATATTTTAGAGTTAAAAACCTACTGTTTGATAACTGAGGTAAGAGGTCTGAGGCAGACAACTTTGTGAGGGTCCAGAACTCTTAATGTTTTATGACCCCTCATCATTGGAATTCAGGAAGCTGTGTAGTGGAAAATATATAATATGTAGTGGTGAAAAGAGATTCCTCATAGTGGATAAAGATAAAAAATCTGTCTCTTATATACTCTAAATCCACCTTCCATGTCGTGTAATGTGCACATTTCTCAAAGTGTAGCAAAACTGTGTGTGCTTACATTTTGTAATTGTTTAAATTACCAGAGCTGTGAAATGACGATGTGATGTAAAGAAGAACTAGGTCCAAAAGGAGAGATCCACAATTGACACATAGGTTTGAGAAAGTTTGGTTTCACTATATTTGACTTCCACATGATGGCTTGCCAGAACTTATAACCTGTTTGTCATCTGTGTTCTTAGTGCACTACATGGAGAGAGTGAAGTTGAGCGGGTTCTGCTAAGACCATTATACTGAGCAGAGTAGTTGCCTAACCTACATCTCACATCTCTGGTGGAACATGCCTGTAGCATTCGGGATATCTCTATAATGCTGGGTTCAATTCCCTTTCTTCTCATCTTAGATATTTGTGTTAGGTGTTCAAATTTAGATGATGAGCTCAGTTAAATGTTTTCCTCACCCATCCTGTCCTCCAGAAAATTGAAGTATCAGTCTGGCAGCTGAAGGACTTGATGAGGAAGTTGAAGACCTTGGTTCCCATTCTGCCTGAGCACTCTTACGTAGTTTGTGTGGTAAAATGCACAGGTAGTGTGCAAAACGGAACAGAATTTCCCTGTGCTACATGAATGCTTCTGTCACTGACCTGAAATACTGACACACTGTCTCACACTCATTCTCTTTCTTTGGATATAACGAATTTTAATTTTCTTTCTTCATTGTAATAGTATCAGCTAAGGAGAAGACAATAATGTTAAATAAGTTACTTCAGCCTCATCTTTAGAATAATGGCAACACTGAGGATAGTCAGGACAGATCTGACTGAGGAGTTGGATTATGTATAACTTAACCCTCCTTGGGTGATTTGATCAACTACTGATTCTATTTTAATAAACACAGGTTGCCATTCTCTAGATGTGATTTGAATTGAATTTTGTATGCAAGTTGTGCTTTTTTTCAGAACTCACTATATAGTAGACAAAGTCTGGAAATCCTGTCAAGCTAGGACTTTCACAGAACATAAATTAAGCAGCATTTGGTCTGAAATCGAGATTTATATCATGCAACTTTAGGTGCTACAA
The DNA here is from genome assembly GCA_013399365.1 of Pampusana beccarii. Lineage (NCBI taxonomy): Eukaryota > Metazoa > Chordata > Aves > Columbiformes > Columbidae > Pampusana > Pampusana beccarii. Next base: position 489,428 of record VWYH01003114.1, on the reverse strand, counting down.
TCCAGATATTTGTAAAGCTCGTTGTCTAGCATTGATGAAGATGGAGTCACTGCAATCAGTGGAGAACAGAGAGCAAGCCATTTAATCTTGAAATTTGACACAAACATTTAAGGAATTGTGCTGGCGCAATCTTACCTTCTTCAGTGGCTGACCAGAGCTTTTGTGGAATGCTAATCTTTCACTTAGACAGCTGAACACCACCTAAAACCTAGTAAATTTTAGGGGACTGTCAGATTTCTAACCAGAATGTGCAGCTGACATCTAGCAAATTAACATCATAATTAAAAAATATATATGTCTAATTTGTGCTCATTGTTTGGACTCCTGTTGACAGTCAAAAACAGAAGCAGCTTACAGGGCTACCTATCAACAGCTCAAACATGCATCTGTTACAGGTTGGGTTCACAGGCATTCTGTAGTTTCTCCCTTTCTCTCCATTTCCTTTAGATATCATAGATAACTATCTTGCTATATACGCATTCTGCATGGTAAAAAATGATTGCAGCGAATCTGCTTTGCATGCCCTGTCTTCAAACCAGTAACGTGTGAGCTAGATCTGACCTGGAAGTCACACTGTGGTGCTTGCCATGCCAAAGTGCTCCAGATTTTAAGCTCTGCTGAACGGCAAAGTTTATTAGCTTGGGCTTGGTGCCACTCTTGCTCGAATATGCAGCATCTGGACAGCTCAGAGGGCAGGCAGAGAATACCTGGGTGTGCCTTCAGAAAGCCTTGTTGACATACTCTTGTAAGTGTTAACGGCAAGGCATGGGAGGTTGTGTCTCTAGTTCTGTACCACTGGAGTCAGGGCTGTGAAAAAAAATATCCAAGTGCTTGAAAGCGATAGGACTGGGAGAAGTGGCAAACAGCTGAGCTTCAGTCCATGACATATGGTAGACTACGAAAAGCTGTTACTAGAATTAATGTTATTGCCTCTTTCAGCTCAAGTGGAAGAGGAGCATTTACAGATCATGGAAGGAGGGCCTGACCACTTGGGAAGAGTACAAGGCCGTTGTCAGAGCATGTAGGGAGGCAACGAGGAAAGCTAAGGCCTCCTTAGAGTTAAGCCTGGCAAGAGGGGTCAAGGACAACAGGAAGAGCTTCTTTAAATACATGGCAGATAAAGCTAACACCAGAGGCAATGTAGGCCCACTACTGAATGGTGAGGGTGCCCTGGTGACAGAAGATACAGAGAAGGCAGAACTACTGAATGCGTTCTTTGCCTCTGTCTACTCTGCCGGAGGAAGCCCTGAGGAGTCCTGTTCTGCTGAGACCCCAGTGGAAGTCAAGTCAATGGAGGAGATTGCCTTAGTTGATGAGGAATGGGTTAGAAACCAATTAAGCAACCTGGACATCCATAAATCCATGGGTCCAGATGGGATGCACCCGAGGGTGCTGAGGGAGCTGGCTGAAGTCATTGCTGGACCACTTTCCATCATCTTTGCCAAGTCTTGGGAAACGGGAGAGGTGCCTGAGGACTGGAGGAAAGCAAATGTCACTCCAGTCTTCAAAAAGGGTAAGAAGGAGGACCTGGGTAACTATAGACCGGTCAGCCTCACCTCAATCCCTGGGAAACTGATGGAACACCTTATCCTTGGTGCCATCTCAAGGCATATCAAGGATAAGAGGGTTATTAGGGGCAGTCAACATGGCTTCACCAAGGGGAAGTCATGCTTGACCAACCTCATAGCCTTTTATGAGGAAATAACGAGGTGGATGGATGATGGCAGAGCGGTGGATGTGGTCTACCTTGACTTCAGCAAAGCATTTGACACGGTCTCCCACAGCATCCTGATGGCTAAGCTGAGGAAGTGTGGACTGGACGATTGGGTAGTGAGGTGGACTGGGAACTGGCTGAAGGAAAGAAGCCAGAGAGTCGTAGTCAATGGGGCAGGGTCCAGTTGGAGGCCGGTAACTAGTGGAGTGCCTCAAGGATCGGTATTGGGGCCAATATTATTCAATATATTCATTAACGATTTAGATGAGGGAATTGAGTGTACTATCAGCAAGTTTGCTGATGACACTAAACTGGGAGGAGTGGCTGACACGCCAGAGGGCTGTGCTGCCATCCAGAGAGACCTGGACAGGCTGGAGAGTTGGGCAGGGAACAATTTGATGAAATATAACAAGGGAAAGTGTAGGGTCCTGCATCTGGGCAGGAACAACCCCAGGTTCCAGTATAGGTTGGGGAATGACCTGTTAGAAAGCAGTGTAGGGGAAAGGGACCTGGGGGTCCTGGTGGACAGCAGGATGACCATGAGCCAGCACTGTGCTCATGCGGCCAAGAAGGCCAATGGCATCCTGGGGTGTATTAGAAGGGGGGTGGTTAGTAGATCGAGAGAGGTCCTCCTTCCCCTCTACTCTGCCCTGGTGAGACCACATCTGGAATATTGTGTCCAGTTCTGGGCCCCTCAGTTCAAGAAGGACAGGGAACTGCTGGAGAGAGTCCAGCGTAGGGCAACTAAGATGATTAAGGGAGTGGAGCATCTCCCTTACGAGGAAAGGCTGAGGGAGCTGGGTCTCTTTAGTTTGGAGAAGAGGAGACTGAGGGGTGACCTTATTAGTGTTTATAAATATGTAAAGGGTGAGTGTCACGAGGATGGAGCCAGGCTCTTCTCGGTGGCAAACAATGATAGGACAAGGGGTAATGGGTTCAAGCTGGAACACAAGAGGTTCCGCTTAAATTTGAGAAGAAACTTCTTCTCAGTGAGGGTGACGGAACACTGGAACAGGCTGCCCAGGGGGGTCGTGGAGTCTCCTTCTCTGGAGACATTCAAAACCCGCCTGGACGCCTTCCTGTGTAACCTCACCTAGGTGTCCTGCTTCGGCAGGGGGATTGGACTAGATGATCTTTTGAGGTCCCTTCCAATCCCTAACATTCTGTGATTCTGTGATTCTGTGATTCTAGTTCAAGATATGTCACTATTGAGTGTGGTCATTTGCAATTTGGGATGTTCATGAGCGCCCTAATCACTGTAGGAGTATTTTTTCATTTACTGTTGTCAGGGTACTACAACTCTTTCATACAGAGTCCTTGCTATCAGCCGTCCATATTTCTGTTGCTTTGAGATAACTTTAGTGTATATAACTCTGTGTAGGACTGCCCACTCAGAAAATAAAGATGAGGGAGAAAGTGGATGTTATTTATTATTTGATGCATGATTCAACCTTCTCATCTTTATAGTATAAAATACAGAATATGATACGCTATACAATAATATACATAGTATATTGTAGCATGTCATAAACAAAGGCATTTGCATTTTTGGAAATTTTTGGACCTGAATAAACACTATGTTACTGGAGATAGGATGTTACAGGTTCTAATTTATGGCAAACTATACTGTTTTGTCTTAAGCAAATTGTTAGGTATGCAGAAATTGTTATCGTTTATGTCATCTATTTTAAAGTGCCCCAAAATAGTTGCTTAATAAATCAAACATAGCAGTAAGTGCATTTTGAGTATGTGAATGTAGTGCTTGCAGAACCCCTGCCATAAAGAAAATTGTAATAAATCAAACTCCTTTTCAGGTACACTGACTAATTTGTCAAAATCAAAATAAGCTGCTTTAATGCAGTCAATAAGTGCAACCGAATTGTGCAAAGTTCACTAAAGTCAAATAACTTTCAGGACAACAATATTGAAATCAGTTTTATTAATTTATAATCTTTAGCTTTCATCCCCAGCTATGGATTTAAACGTTTTTGTCAATGCACTTAACACCTTGAAAGCTTATTCTTTCAACTAGTCACACATAAACGTTTATGAGAACCTATTCACTGTTATTTCTTTACATGTCTATCAGCCTGATCTATGTAATCCTTTCAACCATTTAATTTTTTATTTTTATTTCTTTAAATTCCTTCCAATTCTATAAGTTTAAAATACAAATACATAAGTCATGTGCAATCACTGTTCGTCTCATATTAGCAGAAGGTACTTTTATTACGTAAAATATATATATTACTACCTATGTTTCATACGTGTCTGGTATACTCCACTTAATCTTATTTATTAGATTTCCACTGAATCTATTCNGTTTTTTTTTTTGTAATATAGATAATCTAAGCTTGTGTCAGGATTTTATTTCTCAATGCTTTTAGAAGAATATCATTCCATACTATACAATATAAAAATGCATTTATTGTCCTCTCAGTAATGAAATGAGATCTCCATTCAACCTTGTTAATAAGGAAAAAAAAAATCTTATTGACTTGCTGAAATCATAAGTAATCTGTGGTACTTTAAAATCATACAGAGGCCATCTGCTTTACTGAAGGGTGAACAGAAGGTGGAAGTTTAAATTTCACAAGGACACATATTCAGTAACATGAAGAGTCAAAAGCCTCAACCCTCAGGTCTCTGCCTGAACCGCTAGACAAAGGCCCACCTATAGTTCAACTTTCTGTCAAACCTTGTGTCTGTACTTAATCTTTAACATAAAAGAAACTCCCTATAGACACCTATGATTTATTTCTTCGAATCCCACCTTCTGACCCTTTTCTGGAGGTCTTTTGCAACTTGAAATAATTTTGCTTCATGCATCAAAGACACTAGTACATTCCTTACTGATGAAAAGTCTTATACTTACAGGCACTAGTAATTCCTCGCATGGCATGGCTCAATAGACCTAGCAAAGTTAAAAAAGTAAAGAAATTTATTTTCTGGCCTTCAGCAATCAGATAGAAAAAGACATTTCTGTATATAAATCCACCTTATAAATATGTATAGATCTTCAGGTATCAATGACTAAAAGAAAAAAAAAATCTATAAAACAAAAAAATAAATCTATAAAACAATCAGTGTTTCATTTGAAATAGTGTAACCATTTTGCAAGGTGAAGCATGACTTTAAGAATATTAACAATATATGCATATTTTATACCTAGGTTTGGTGCTGTGCACCTGTTTATGATCCTGAGTGAGAGCTGATGGCTAAAATGAAGAGAGTTTGGGGAGTATCCGGAGTGTGTGTTAAGAAATCTGAAAGCTTCAAACAGGTCATTCAAATCTGTACGAATGTCAGGTTGTTCTTAGCAAAGGGCCAGGTTTCGCTAACGCAGTATCTAAAATGCCCATGCAAAGGTTAGGTTTTCCAAATCAAACTTCAAGCTGTTGGCAGGGTAATTGTGGGGAATTTCCTTGCAGCTGTTTGTACCAGACTCAGACTGTAGTATATGGCTGAATAAAGGACTACAGTTTCCACTGCAGCTTTCAGAAAGTAAATGTTCACTGAGAGAGAATTATTCATACTCCATTACAGACTATTTAATTTATGTGGTGCTCTTCTTGATTCCAAAATCTCCATCACAAGAAATGAATGCAAGCATTCATAATGAAGTATATTGTAGAAGTTGTTTTCTATGAACTGTGAAATTTTTAAAATAACTTATCATGTACAAGCTGATCTTACAAAAACAGAACTTGCTATAAACTACTCTATATTTGTCTAAAATGTAGCATAGTAACAAACCCACCTTACTGCTGTGAAGTGTCTGATTAAATCTGAAGATCAATATGATCTTAGATGTTGAATCAATAGAAAAATAGATAATTTCCATAATAATGAAAATTTTTGTCAAGTATAGTTCAAAGCAAATCAGAAGGGACAAAGTTTTAACAGGGATCATTCCAGAGGATGCTAGCAACATGGTCCATGATCCCAGAAATAAATTTATAAAATTGTCAAGTAAGAAAGTAGTACACTGACATGAGGTTTTATTTTGTACATGATTCCTAAAATGTGTTTGTTGATGGTGTTATGCTGTCACTTCTTGTTGCTGAAGTTATGAACTGAATGATGGATTAGAGAAAATAGGCATTCCTGTTTCTGTTCAAGAGTCAAAAACATTCACTGTTTATGCGTTCTCAATTCATTGTTCTAGCTAGGTATTAATTTGCATGCTCCATTCATGGGAGAACATCTAGCTGGTGGTATGTCATTGTTTTTCAAAGGTGCATGAATAATTTGTGGTGATTGAATTCCTTCAACGAATTAGTGCGTTTATATCTGTTACTAAACGTCAAGACAAAGTCACAATTTTAGACGCAATTCTCAATAAGAAAATTAGACTAATAATTTTTCCATCAGTAGTCCCTCTAATATTCAATAGCCAAATTTTGTTGGAGGTACTTGATCAAAGAAAAGGTCATAAAATTTTGGTTTTGTTCATAAATGAACCTTCTCAAGAAACTCTGCGTTCTGCCTGTCATGTCTCTTTCTCTTATGTGACAGACTTGTAAAGACGTAAGATGTGTGCTGTCACATTTTTGAAGATTATGTTTTTGTTCTGATCCTATTGACTGAAACTAGAAGAGCTGGAGCAGAAAGCAAAAACCTGTTCTCAGTTTCCAAGGGTTCAATTGGTTTTCCCCATGCAAATAAAGAATACTTGTTCCATAATACCATGTTTTCAGATAAAGCTTATCCAGAACACTCTCGACCAAAACCCCTAAAATGTAAACAGTTTGTTCGACAGTCATTATAGAGATCATTCAGATTTATGAATATTTTCCTAATGATAATACCATGAACTTATTTCATAGGTGAAATTTGTAAGAGTAGCACAAAAGCCCCATTCACAGAAAAAATACTACTTTTGAAAACTCAGGTTTGCAATGAAAAATGCTTTTAAGGAAATAAACTGGCATGTGTTCCTGCTAGATCTTTTCAATGCAGCTTTAAAACCACTTAATTTATGGCTCTGTTTTATCTCAGTAAATGAAGTTGACACATGGAAAACAGGAGGGCGGGGGAGAAAAAAAAAAAAAAAGATGAAAAGATAATTTAGGACCAGCATCTCTTCTCATTGAGTTACTTGGACCTTTTGGAGATGAAAACAAAAAAGCAGGATAATGAAAGATTTCTCAAAGACTACCAAACTTTCCGCTAGAGTTTTGAGCTGTTAAGTAGGTAGTCCATTTAAGACTCATGTAAATTACTTTCTCCAGGATTTATATTAATAGCCGATCGTTCCCTGCAGACAAAGCTGGTCTTCTTAACGAAAAGCATGGATATGATATTACAGCTTTATTATGGAAAAGGCTGTAGCTCCCGCTGTAATTACTGTTTAGTGTTTTATAGACATAGTTTCCAGAATGCTTTATAGTAAGTTGCTTCATCATACACTGTGTAAGAAAATTATGCTTTTCTTTATGTCTTCCCATGTTCTCACTTTGGCTATTACTTTCAGTTTACAGGGATTATAAGGTGTCAAACTTTTTTTTTTTTTTAAATGAAAGAAAAACCAACCAAACAAAAAACCAAAACCAACCAAACAACAAAACAACAAAGAAAGAATAGATCTACTGATATACCAATGCCATAAATGCTCACATTAGCTTTCATGATCTCTTACTGCATTGAGCTAAAACCGCTTTTTTTTGCTACTTTTTGTGAAACTCTCTCGGGCTTTTTAAATACCTGCTCCCTTAGCTAGACTCCCCTGTGATCCTGGGCTTCAAAGTCTGGTTTTATGAGCAAACCACACTGCCTCCCTGTCTCGGAGTGTAATCTTTCCTGTCACCCTCTCTGGGGTCCTGCTAAGTGTGGCTTAGAGCACATACATTGTTTGTGAAGCTGCCAAACGGAAGCCAGCAGCTCAGCCCAGCTGAAAGAGATAAAACCAACATTATTTCATAGCTATAAAAAAACACAATAGACTTGTAAATGGTGCCTTGTACAAACAGGGCTTTTCTTCAGGAAAATAACAGCTCCTTCAATGGAGACTGAGGCATCTGTATTGTTCATTCACCTCCTGCGCAATGAGTTGCTATTAATAGCTCTACATTAGAAAATCTTGCTATAAATACCATCTGAAATCTACTCCCATAATACCCTTTGTCCTTGATAGGCCTTCATTGGGACATTTGTATATTTACCATGAACAAGAGAACAAAACAACTTTGGTTAAAAAAGGCTATGACTATATTCAACAACTCAGTTCCTGAATGGATTTCATTTGGTGGGGGGAGGAGAAGGGAGAAGAAAGATAAACAATAAACATCTCTCTGACTTTTCTCCAATGTTCTAGCTAGACTAACAGGCAAACAGACGCAGCTTGACAGACAGATGATTGTCTTATCAACTGTAACCATCTTGGAACGTGTATATCCAAATCTCCTAAAATAGCTAATTAATTGGGAACTAGTCCCTCTGTTCTCTTGATATGAGAACTTCTCGCAGCAGATGGCCTGTTCCATGATACAAGCTATATATTAGTTTTCACATCTTCCTGAAAAGGAAGACATCACTTAACAGGCACTTCCAAATAAACGGTTCCAGTAGGAAGAGGCTGATGGTATATCTCAGCAGATGAAGATTTGCCAAGGTTTTTTAGAAATTTCATTCGTACTTCTTTTGACTCTTTCAATTTGCATAGTGGTTTTGTGATATGTCTTTCATTACTTGGTTTTCATGCTTGAATGTAAGGAATATCCAATTTGCTCTTCTCTGGTTTTATTGTCAGTAGTGTTTATCGCAAGAGTGAAGCTAAAGGGACCAGATTTTAAACAAGCATTTTCCTTAGTTGTGTCCGTTAGTTGTTGTTAATCAGAAAGAAAAATGCTGTAAATGCCTGTTTGGCTATGAACTTCCTAGTTTTCAGGCTCTTGTTTCTTGCTTAATTTTAACTTCATTGTACTTTCACTGCTGTATGTTTCAAAACAGGCTAGAATTTCATGGTTTTTTTTTAAATAGAAACAAACGAAAAAAGAGAACACAGTAAGAGATATGACTACTATTCTTCATGTCCTCAGAAGAAAGTGCAAGAAGAAAAGAGTTTAATTTGGCACAAGGAAGATTTCCTTCTGTCTCTTGAAATCAGTTTTACCTTCATTCACGCACAATGCTCAGTTCACCTTTCATTACTGGATTGATTCTGGGATCACAGGCTTTAGTCTACATCTCTCTGAAGAAGCTCTCCACAAAATCAACACTAACTTGTGATGCAGCTGTTTGTCACAGCTGTTTCATTTTTGTGGAAGAAAATACTCTTTTCATTCTGCTTCCTTTGTTTCAACTGTTTTCCTACTTCCAGGATCATAAACTATTTTACCCTTTTCAATAATTCCAATGTTTTGGTACCTCACCATGGTTCCTCCAGGTGTCTCTGCTGTGCACATAGAAGAAGCATGTCATTGTGTAAGGGTAACACACTTGAGAAAGATTATATACTTCCTGAGCATGCCTCTTTTTTTTGGCTTATATATTTTGGAAAAGACATCAGCTGGGTATCAAATCCCACAATGGAATAGCAATGTAATACTGCAGCTAAAGGCTTTTATCCCTATTTAGGAAGAGGTCCCACTTGCGTAATATATAATGTTAAAGCAAAATAATGCACTAGGGACAATATATGCCATTTTATCTCTTATGCCTTCAGGTGATTCAACTTGCAAGCATCGTATTTGTGTGCAGCAACATTTATTTTACAGACATTCATAACATGTGTGTCTGCATGCAAGTGCTTGTGAAAATATGGTTCTTCAATGCCTCAGTTCGCATTGCAATTCCACGGCACCAAGACTATCTAGAACTCAAGCAAGTTAGGAAATCATGATTCCTTTTTTTCACACTTTCATCAGTCACCTATGACATATGTAGCCAATAATGTACTGGCAGTCTCTAATTTATTAGTTCAATGGTTTTTACGGAGCTGTTCAACTATGTACTCATCTTTAGGTAATGCCTATATCTGATTTGTTGAACATGAATAAGAAATATCTGCATGAAAAGAGACCACATCAAGAACACTTTGCCCAGAAGAGACAATCAGGTGTTAAATGAAGGCATTCCACTAAATCATGCGAGATGTTACACAGATCTTCAGATGTGATTATATTCTAAATGTAGTATCTTTGGGAGCTTTGGCCTTTTCATTATTAGCTACTAGTGATGTGGAGTCTGGCTCTAAAAGGTACATTTGCTCTTGTTAAATTTAGAGTAGGCAACTGGCAATGTTCAATAGCCTTTGGCCGGACCTACCATTAACAGGGATAACTCATAATAATTATAGTAATGATACATGTGAGTTTTCTAGCAATAGAATATAATTTGCCATGCTGTGCATGATGGTAGAGTGGGATGTTCAAGTTTAAAGTGTATTTGGAAAATGTATTAATATCTCAGTTCTTGAAATAATTACTGGACTATGAGGAATTTTGAACAGAAAAGTAAAACAGTAATATTTTTTCCATTCTCCTAAGAAAGCTCTGCTCTGAAGGAAGTGAATTGTTTAATTGCAGATAGTATTTTTCATCACAGTAATTTTTACTCTGAACAAACTGTTCACTTGAAACAGCTATTGTTGCATAGCTGTAAGTGACCTCCTTAATTTTTTTGAATCTGTACCTGAATAATGCTGATTTTACATTACGAATTTGAATTGTGCATTGTAGTTTTCTTTAAACACTTGGATTTATGGAAATAAAGGTACTCAATCCAAAACTTACGGTTTAGTAAATAATACCAGCTCTTTGTGATAAAATTCTATGCCTACTGACCTTGCGATAGACATATATTTTGGTAAAGCACAAAGACATGATTCTGGTACAGTCGAAACAGATGTTTGTGGATATTGTAAGTAGCTAGGATCAATAAAAGGATTTGCAAAGCAGACAGCTTGTCTCTGTTTGTTTAAAAAGAATAGAAAAATATTTCCAAAAGAAGTAGTGATGGTAAAGTGATATTGCAAAGTTTTATTCATTATCATCAGCCAAAATTCTTTACAGATTTGTTTTTGTGGGAAGTAAAATTTATTGAAGATCTTCAAGCAGAACTCTTCAGTGAAGCATTCTGCTTTCTTTGACCTTATGAGTGACACTAAATATTGAAATCAACATACAAAATAAAACTATATGGAATATAAATTGAAGCTTTCTTTTTTTTTTTTTTTTTAACTGTATGAGATACATGCTTATTTGAATGAGAGCAGGAAGATGCATTATTCATTGACTATAATCTACAAAGAATTTGTCTAGTTTTCATCTGGAGTACTGCATCAAGTTCTGGACTCTGCAGTTTAAGAACGACGAAGAATTACTGGAGGAAGTCCAGCAGCGGGCTACAAAGATGATGAGGGGCCTAGAGCACCTTTCTTATGAGAAGAGAATGAGAGAGCTGGATCTTTTCAGCCTGGAGAAGATAAGGCTGAAAGGCGATCTCATCAATGTTTATAAATATCTCAAGGGTGGATATCAAGAGGATGGGACCAGACTCCTTTCAGTGGTGCCCAACAGTAGGATGAGGGACAATGAGCATACAATGGAGCAAAGGAAGTTCTATCTGAATATGAGGAAAAACTCCTTTACTTTGAGGAACAGGCTGCCCAGAGAGATTGTGGAGTCTCCTTCTTTGGAGACATTCAAAACCTGCCTTGATGCATTCTTATGCACTTTGCTCTAGGCATACCTGCTTTAGCAGGTGGGTTGGACTAGATGATCTCCAGAGGTCTCTTCAAACCCTAACCATTCTGTGATTCTGTGAAATGAGGAGGATGAATGGTAAGAATCCAGCCCTTGCCTCTACATCATGTCCATGACTGTATAACCATGTAGTCTGCACACGCTTCTAGCAGTCCCATGGTTCATATCTTCCAGTAAAAGATCTTTTCCTCAAGTTCCGAATCTCTTGTCTCTCTTCCATAGCAAAACATCTATCTATCTATCTATCTGTCTATCTATCTATCTATCTGTCTATCTATCTATCTATCTATCTATCTATCTCTCTATCTCTTTCTTTTTTTTATTTTGAACTTTGTCACTGGTGATCCTGTTAGGTATAAAACTGTTCACTACATGAAATACTCTGGCATGTGGTCTCCTACCAGCAATTCCCAAAAATTCCAGGAAAGCCAAATTTTGAAAGATAGATAATAGTAAATGAAAGTAAAGAAGGAAGAATCTGAATATCCAGGAAAAGGGAAAGTTATTCTATGTGAACTGGGCATTGTTTCCCTTTACCAATATGTTACAGAACTCTAAAGAGCTTTTTGTTGTCCAGGTAGAAATACATTTTCCTTCTTAACAGGCTCATCCAGAACTTTGTGTTCATGCTTAAAAAATACTTTGAGAGAGGAATTACTTGCTTCTCTTAATTCTTAATTTTCTTGATTAAGCAAGCTCGATTTGCTTACCTGGCAGAAAGAGGCAACTCACTGTGTGCTTTCATTGTCCCACAATCACCTCAGATAACAAGTTCCCCCCAAAACCTTTCCAGGGGTGTGTCTAGTGTAGACAGTGCTCCCGACTAGGTTTCAAAACATTTGATATTTTAAGTAAAAGTCCAGCACACGAAGTGAGGTAAACTTTGTGATTATTAAAAATTAATTATTAAAGATGGTAAAGTTACTGAGGGGGTGGGAGGGAAAATAAATTCTTATAAAACATCTTCAGTATTACAGATATCAGAAAGTGAATAAAAATAAGAGGCTATTGGAGCCTTAGAATTTTAAAAACAGTTTTTTATTTGTCAGATCTTTACTAATGACTTTCTGAACAGCTGAACTTGACAATACTTCCACTTTCTCTACTTAGCATAGCTTTTTCTATCTTTATCCACTTCCTTTACTTTCCAGTAAAATGTTTGAGTAAACCAATAGTGTATTAACTTTCAGGATATCTGAAAATATCAGTATTTTTTACAAATAGTAGTTTACTTGTGTGTTGTCTTCATATAACTTTGAGAATGGTTTTTCTTAGGAATACCTACGGATTATCATTTCAGTATCTAGTCAATTTATATTGAAGTTTGCTTTTCCCCTTTTTGCTCCATTTCATTTTGCTTGTAAGGATTTCTGCAACTCCATTATAACACCACATGCTATCACAAATTCATCTTCCAAAACTGATGATGCCTTTTGGACTTTTCACATTTGCTTTAGGTTTTGGAGATACTTCGACACCATACATGCTACAAATAAGAGCTACAGATAGAGCTACATATCAAACACACAGTGAGTTCAGACAGCACAACCCAATAGTCCCAGCCATTTCCAGTTAGATATGTGGTCCCTATGAAATCAAACCTCTGAACTGTGCCAAATTTCTATGCTTTGTGTCAGTGTAAATCCTTGACAACCCTATTACAACTAAAGTGTATTGACTGGATCTTATTTCTTGTTAATACAGAAGATTGAAAACATTTGCAAAGTAAGAAACAATAATTGTAAATTCAGCCCTTATTCCTGAGCAAAATGTTTTTTTAATATAAAGGATTATATTCATTTCAGCTTTTACAAGATTTATAAGCCAAACCCCCTCAGAATTCCTGAAGAGAAAATGCAAGGGTGATGTTTAAGACAACTACTAATTTCTTTCTTGTGAATTCACATATTTTATGTGGGTGGGCCAAGATAAAGACCTTGTGTATATCTATGCAGTAGATCAACTCTCTCTTAGATTCATAAGTGCATGCTTTCACAAGTGTAGGCTTAAGAAATTTTTCACTCTGTGCTGGCCACCAACTACTACTGGAATGTGTAGCATGTTGTTGGACATTCTCAGTCTAGTCAAATAAAATGTGCAGGATTTTTATATTATTTCAGGTGGTTTTTTAAAGACCAGAAGTTAAAAATGACAGAAGACAACACTTCTATACACTCCTTGAAAACTTTCTACTGAGTTTATAATCTAGCCTCTTGTTCATTCACTGCAGAGGTGTACATTGGTGAATCAGTGAATCGGTGTTCAGTAGCATGAATAAGAATCTCAGACTTTGACCCCTTATGTATTTATAAGGTTCCTGTTGATAATGGTGGATTACAGTTATTTAACACAGCAAAGAATATTGTCATGTCCAGCTGCACAAGAATTCCAGTAGATAATTATGTGAACTCTTTTGAAATTCTCCAAAGACATATTTCTTGCTGTAGAGGTAAGCATTTATCTTTCAAAGAATAAGAAACATTAGTTTGTACTGAAAATTTTATACAGAACTGGAAAGTAAATTTGCCCCTTAAGATCAAATGTAACCTCCATTATTGATCTGTGATAAATACTTCCTCAGTTTAAAAGTATTTAAAAATATTTAAATGCGTTTATATTGTTTTTCTTTCTTGCGCTGCCATTGCTCTACTTAGATGCTAGTCTGTGGCTCAGATAAGCAGTGAAGTCTATGTGGTGTCATGGAAAACCAAGAAGCTAGAGACATAGTTAACTTAAATGTCATTTATACACATAAACATCAACGAGGAACAAGTCAGGTCCTTTGTCCATAGATACTAGACCAATATCACCACCCTAAGAAACAATTTTGCCTTATAAAATGGTTGGAATCACACAGAATTCGCAGTCCTCTCTGCTCCAAGCCCTGATACAACCAGACACTAATACCAATTCCAGTACTTGTTCCAGCACGATAAACTTGCTTGGACATCAGGGAAAAAGAATGTGTGGGAGTGCAAAGCAAAATGCACTTGTACTCTGTGTCTGATGTTCTCTTAATATGGCCTGGATGGGAATCTGGAGCCTATTGTGCAAGGTGCTTAACAAATAGTAGGAGACAGTCCTTGTATTAGTTCAGAGGCATACAACTAACCCATTGGCCTACACATGACACTTGACAATTTCACCCCTTATTTTCCAAAGAATTTTCTTAATGAAATGAACCGTTAAGACCAGTGCGCAGATCTGAACTGTATATAACACACTACCTAGCAATGCATTTTAGAGCATGAGAAATGGGAATGTGTTCAGGCATCTGTGAACAGAAATTGCAAGTTGTGGAAAATAAACCCCTTTGTCCTAAAGAGCTTTCAAGCTATAATTCACTCTTATAGAAAGGTCTTTCCTAAGGTCATGCTACCTTTATTTCATAATCCCAGAACACAGCAAGGAAGTGAATCTGGACACGACCTCTTTCAACTCCTGTTCATTAGAGCAGATGATACAAACAACACAGGCCTTTCACTGCAAGGCCTGGGAACAAACCGAAATCATGGCTTAATCTAGCCAACAAGAGAAATCTATTGAAATGGAAGCAGCATAGCTTATTAACTTGTGTTTTTGTTGAAGTTATCTTTACCCAGAATGAGTTATTGTATCATTTTGAACAAAAAAAATGGACTCAGGTAAAGCACACTTTAATTGACGTGTTTCTCCACTTAAATGAGGATGCCCTTTATAGTTCTTTCAGCTTAGTTGTCAGTTTCTACATAGCCCCATTATTTCAGTGAGACTAACGCTATTTCACAACGAAGAGCAGGCCATGGAGCTCTAGGGAAGCCAAAATTTTCCTTTTTGTTTAAACAGACTGAATTCAAAAAACCAGAGTGTTTATAGGCAGACAACAAAAATAACCAAAAGAGATAAAGGTAACAGCTAATGTGATCTCAAGACAGTAAACCCTGTGGTGTGTTCAGGCACGTTTTACATTAATTCAGTGTCCGTTTTCCATGCTATTTCGAAACCAATGGATGTGTTGCAGGCTGCTGTGTTAGACTCCATACACTGTGAGTAGGGCCAACTTAAATCAATTGTTTGACTTTTTAGATGGTATTACTTTTCGCTGTAAATTAATGAGATAACAGAGAGAAGGCGACTGAAGGGTAGAGCAAAACCAGAAAGCAGATAATATTATTTTCAGTTTATTACTGAGAAGTGATGATAGAAATTTGAAGCACTTTTAGTTAAAATTAGGAAGTGATTGTTCTTTTGTATTAAACAGTGAATTTCTTGCCTATTTCAATTTGCTGTAGGTTAGAACCACTGTTAGGGTAAAACACTGAGGACATATTCATTTCTGCAGTGTAAAATTGTAGAAAATTCCTAGGTACAAAAGGTGTGACAGAGTAAAGTTATTGGCACAGGGCAGATATCACTTTGTTTGTTCTTGGAAAATGAAACAAGGAGACTGATCTTGTGCATCATACAGTGATTCACAAGGTCTTATCACAGTCTGGGAGAACATGCACGGTGGTGGTTTCCCCCAGATGCCTTAAGGAGCATGGTGCTGAGTTCTATGGTTTAGCACCAGTCTAAGCTGGCACAGTCATTCAATTCACTGCAAATGCGAAGAGGAGGTACTGGATCTCTCACCATACCATTCCTTCGGGCTAAACCTTAGAAAGTCTCTCTGGGACACTTCACAGGGCTACACAGTATCTTTAATCTCACGGTAGTGCAAGCTCTGCTAATTTGACCATTTCTGAACCCTGTCTTATCATACTGCATGGATAGGATAGGATTAATAGGATAGGATAGCGGTTTGCTCTCCTTCAGCTTGAACACTGCTTAAAGAGACAAAATACCTGGAAGGTCTTTTGATATATCTTTTCAGTATTTGCTATCTTTTCTGTCACGGTTGAGATGGACAAATGACATAGACCAAGTTCTTCCAGGATGCAAGTAGTAGATGCCATTTATTGCTATAAGTGCATTTTTATACAGTTTTACCAACTCATGTGTTTCTTCACTATTGGTTGAAAGTTACAGCAGTAACATCTCATTGGCTGATTTGCTATCATCAGTGTTAGTCTTCACAGGTACACCTTAATATCTCCAGATACTCCTTTACTCCCATCTTTCTCACAGGTGGGCCTTAGTATCTTCAAGGCTAATTTCTGTTCCCATGCCCTCCGTCAGGGAATCCACAGACTCGCCATAGTTTCCCACACTTTTCTATATACAGTTTTTGAAATACGGTCTATGAAAGTCTGGAAGGTGTGGCCTAGGAAGAAGATTCACTTTTCGTTTGAAGAGAGACATCATTAGAATCCAGCTGACAAAACTTTCAATATATTCTTTTTCCTCTTTGTATAGTAAATAATTGCTAATGGCAGACACAGGTATATTACTGGCAGTTAGATAGGTATTGGAGCATTGTATGTGGTTGTTTTGGGGTTTTTTTGTCATTGGTTCATTGGTTTTAGTTGCCTTTTTTTTTTTTCACCTGCAGACAGACCTTTAGGGTTTCACTGCTTACAGCACATCTCAAAAAAAAAAAAAAANAAAAAAAAAAAAAAAAAAAAGACTACACAAAAGGTGATGCTGCTACATTTTAGAAAGCAGAAAGTAGCCAGCTGAAAGATTCTGATGTGCAGGAACTTACCTTATAACACAGAGAAAATAAAATCTGGAGAGGCATTCAGATAACTAAACATAGGCATCTAGTGCCTTTGAGTACCTAAGAGTATCCTCCTTGGCCCCAAACCATGTAAATAAGCTCAAGGTCTATGTAGTGTACGTCAGCCCCACGCAGATGTCTATAACATTCTAGAGCAGGAGTGTCAAACTCATTTTCACCGGGGGCCACATCAGCCTCGCACTTGCCTTCAAAGGGACGATTGTAATTTCAGGACTGTGTAAATGTAGCTACATTCATCCCTTTGAAGGCAAGCATGAGGCAAATAAGTTTGATGCTCCTGTTCTAGAGAGCCTCATATGACATACTTATCCTTGTTTAGGTGCATTCTACCCCTTAGATTTGCTGACTGTAAGGCTGGAAAAAGTGCTTCTTTTCTCCTTGTAAACTGACCTTTCTTTATGTAGCCATTTCATCTGTTGTTTATCACAAAGTACTTCCTCTGAGAGAAGCGAAATGTCTGAATCAAGGTTTAAGTAAAGGAGAATGCTTGATTCCAGGAAACTTCATGGAAAAATCCCCTAAATTTTACTAACAGCAAGACGCCTCTGTGACTCCTGCTTCTCCATCTGTTCTGTGGCATATCTAGTAGTCTGTTTTACATGTGCAAAATAGATAATCAGATGTAAATATTTCATGCATACGTAATGTAGGTGACAGGTTATAATGTAAGTATTCTATTAATTATTCGTATTCAATCTCAATTCTTTGAATAAGAAGCTACACACAGTGTCTGTGCCATGCTCTCAGATTCTAGGAACAGGATTCTCTTTACACTCTCTTCCTCCAGCGAATGTCACAAATATCTGGGGAAAAAAAAAAAAAAACCACCTCATTTTTCTGTTGTTTTCTTACATTATTCATATTGAAGTACAGATTGTCAGAGAAAAAAATTGGAGATTAATTATATCAATGGCTTGCCGTTCTTAAAAATGAGTTCTGCTTTAAAATGTGTAGAGAATGTGCGTGTCTAAACACTCCAACAGCAGTGTTTAAGGCGGGAAAATTGGGTTTATTTCTCACTATTTTTTTCTTTAAATATTTTAGGTTAATGTAATACTTATTCATAGCAAAGACATATTTGCAATCATGGACTTACCTGTTCTTTAAAGCAGACAGTGAATCTATTTCAGAGCAGACATCCCTTAAATCAGCTGTCAGAAACTGCTGAATTGCTAAAGAAGTTTCAACTTATTCTAAATATAGGAATTATTTAAATGAGTGGAAGATTACCCACCTAACACAGATGCATTGGCACTATTTTCTAATTACTGCAATCATGTTGCACTCGCCTACTGGCACCAGAGCTGATAGCTCAAACTGAAGAAGGTTTTAGTTTCAATGCACCATTGAGAACAGTAGTAACTGCTCTGAGACATATGTAAGCAGTGTTGTAGCAGTATAGGGCGTTATACAAACCAAATGGAAAAAGAACTTGAGTATATCACCAAGTAGCTGTGGCGAACAATTAGCCTAAAGTTGAAGGTTTTCATCATGTGTGCAGATTTTAGCCCATGTTCCAGTGAGAGTTTGCTGAGCTGTATAAAGTGCCCTTCATCATGTAGGTGGGAAAACTAATGATGGAGCAGTCAACAACTGTTAGATCGGCAATTCTTAATTGTCAATCTAGCATTTTCTCAGTTTATAGAAAAGTGGTAGGTTCTGTTAACAAGGCAGGGGAACTGGAATTTCATGCTTCTGAGAAGAAATCGAATTGGCAAAATTAGAGATAACTCAAATGATTTAAATGTCTTCTTACAAGCCGTGTGGAAAGAAGAAGTTAAAGGAGTTCTGCAGCAATGGACAGAATTCTGTAGTAAACACACTATTACATATGCACCTATTTTGGTGGCAAACAAATGAGAGTACTAATTATTTTTCTTCCTTGGTAGAGAGAATTAACACCATAGACAAATGTGGATGGTCAGTTTGGGGTTAAGATTCATATAAGTATTGGAACAAAATACTTTTTTTTTTTTCTCACAGATTGACAGAAAAGCAGGTAAACTATGTTTAATACAGATGAACTATATTGAATAGGGCCCAGTCAGAGGGCATTTTAATCTTACCTCAGACTTGAATCACAAAGTACTGAGATGAAAACTGCAAAAGAATGCGAAAAGTCCATTTTGGTTTTTATTCTTCTGTTTTTCGCTGACACATTCTACACACTTCAATGCTAGTTTGTTGCTAGCATTGCCGACTTTAAGAGCAGCGCTGCATGGGTTTAAGTGGGAGGTCCTATCACCACACAATAACCACCAAAGCTGAAATTTCAAAGAGATCTGTGACGGTGACAAATCTGCAGAGATCATACTGCAGTGAAAATTAAAGAAACGGACAAAACCAAATTCAGGGCTTCAGTTTAATTATCAGGCTGAACTGAATTTGGACTACTCTGTCACCAAAAATAGTAGTTACTCATTCACCCTTGGTCGTCATTCCTCATGAGACATTTCTTTACATTGGCACACCAAGGAATTGTTAGAACCTGTGGTAGACCGGGTTAGCTTGCTGATTTTGCTGAAAACTAACCCATCATGCTGGATGCATGAGCAGGTTCTACTCAGCCTGGAGAACGGGGACTCCTAAACACCTTTTTATCTGTGAAAACAGGCCCTTTAGTCACAGGAGACCGTAGCTTGGGCAACATGTTGCAAAAGTTAAGCCAATTTCTGAAAACAAACTTTTACTACTTTAAAATAAAAGGTACTACATTTGCCATGGTGTAGCTTTATGAGACCTAACTATTTTCAGAATAAATCTTGACAGATAAAATGAAATAACCACCTACTGGACTAGATTTGACAATTTTCTAGGTATTAGTGAATATGATCTAATTACTGAGGACTTTCCAACTGAAATATACTAGATCTCTGAAAAGCAAATACATAAAACATACTCTAAAAAGGAAAGTACAGTCAAAATAAGATATTTTGTGTTATCAAGGAGAACTATTTGAGAAAAGGGCTGAAATTTCAAGACTTAGTAATCGTGAAAGAGAACAAACTTTGATGCAAACTCATTTGAACCAGGAATAAAAAGAAGGAATCAATTAGATAAGAGAAAGCAGTTTACTGCTAACAGAAAGAAAGGGAAACAGTAGTGTAGATAAATCAGAAATTCAAATGTATGGAATTAAAAAAGGAAGGTATCAGAGAAGTTAATGATGCAACAGTAAAAATAATAAAACCTCTGGCAGCCAAGAAACATTAAGTTGTTTTTAGTGGTTTTGGAGACCCCTTCATTGCAATCCTGATAACTAGTATCATACAGCAAAATTACTAAAAATGAACCTAAAAATGGAGTGTTATTCAACAGATGCATCTTTAATTTGGAAAAAAGCAAGAATAGCTATGTATTTCCTAACAGAGCACTAGATGCAATAGGCTATAAATGATGAATATTAAACTTCAATTAAATAGTAAAAAAAAAAAAAAAAATATTAAAAAATATTAAAAAATAGTTTCTAGTAATTAGTATGTTTTTATGAATAGAACTACTTAACATATCCCTAGGAAGCTTGGATTATCCGAACTAAGCGAGCTTTTAGCCTGTTGATAGTGTTGGGGAAGTAATAACGGAACAAGAAAGCGTAAATATTACAGCAATATTTAAAAGGGCAAATATAACCTGAATACATGTAGGTGGAAGGCTGGCACAAACATGAGGCACTACTTACTATTAACACCTCATAAGAAAATCCAGTTTCGATATAATTATTTCAAAACTTAACCAAAGACAACATTTTACAGCCTGTCCTTATTCTGAAGACACAGAGAAAGGATGTGGGGCTTATAATTCTTCAGTTTCCTAATGATTTACATGTTCATTCCAGCTATAGAAGGCTCAATCCTTTTGGTCTTCTTTGTCTGAAGGCATTTAAATTCATGTCCCACCTTTGGAAGAGCTCTCTGTCTTTGTCATCCAGTGGCTCCCTGGAAAATGCCAATGTAAGCTTGGGTCCAAAATTCATGGTTTCCCAATCAGCTGAGTATACCTAACATTAAACTAGAGTACTGTGCTCCCTCTTTCATTTTCTTGACCTAATAATTCTTGATGCATGGTGCCACTACTTCAACTTGAGGTCAGAGTATTTGGGTAAATTTCAATGGCTGCTGGTAAACCACAGGTCGGATCAAATGAAGGTGTGATTCCTTTTGGCTTTAAACATTTTTTGCCTCTTAAAGCTGGATGTCATCATTTTGGAAAAGCTTATTTCATAAAATCATAGAATGCCCTGAGCTGGAAGGGACCCACGAGGATCATCCTGTCCAACTCCTGTCCCTGCATAGGACAACCCCACAGTTTACACCATGTGTCTGAGGGTGTTGTCCAGTCTCTTATTGAATACTGACAGACTTCTGGCCATGACTACCTCCCTGGGGAGCCTGTTCCAATGTTCCATCACCCTCTGGATGAAGAACCTTTTCCTAATGTCCAACCTAAACCAGGTGAGGCCGCACCAATGCAGAGCAGAGTGGGACAATCACCTCCCTCAAGTGGCTGGCAATGCTGTGCTTATTTCAAGTTTAATTGATAAATTTTCCACTCAGCCCCACACAGAGACTGATAAAACAGGCAATAAGTTTAAGCACTGCTGTCCCACAGGACAGAGTCATGAGAACAAAGATGACCAATTACTGAAGGTGAGCTCTGGCATATCTCAAAGAAAAGCACTACCTATGAAAGATGCAGTCCAATTCTGTGAGTCAACACGAGCAAGTCACACAGATCTGCCCATATCAAAGCAGGACAGAGATTAGTAAGGCTAATATATCATGTTAGTCTATTCCAGAAAGTAGCTGATCATCAGTGTCCTTTCACTTTCTCCACCATGTGCTGAAATCTGGTTAAAGGAGCTAAAGAAAATGTCCAGTCCACATGTATATATAAGCAGAAGATTTTGTACGGTTTTCAGTGTGAGTCCCAGGTTCTGTTGGGGACTATTAGCTCTCAGATGTCAGACAACACAGAGTATGAACTGAAAATCCAATTTCTTTCTTTCTGCGTTTCTAAGTTAATTGTGCTCTCCATTAATCTCTTTCAAATCTGACTGGGTCTAAGGAAATACCCCTAAATAGGCATTAGATCAACCAACGTTAAGGAACAATGGTGCTGATAAAAAAATCAGTATAGTGATTTATCAGTGATACAATATCTATAGTAAAACACATGTTATTGTCTTCCATATAAAAAAAATATCTTGTATATTAACATACTGAAGGCAAGTTACACAAAATTTGGCAGAAAAGCCTGCTTTATTCCAGTCCAAGCTTAGTTCATTATAAAGATTCATTAAAAAACAGACTTTCTGCTGCTGCATGCTCTGGAGAAAATACTGAAAAACTCAGAAATCTAATTTATAGTTTAAATATTTAGAAAATTTGAAACTTATTGAAAGTTTGAAGTTGGTTTGGATGATTTTACCTACTCTTTATCACGCTTCCACTCTGTATATAGTGCTATAAACAACATCCAAAAAATAAAATTATATAATTAAATAACAAGGAGATAGAGGCTTTGAGTTCCCCTCACAGCAATCGGATTGTAACTTAGGAGTAGCATAGAAGTTCACAGTATTTCAACAGCAGGAATCTATTGTGAGAAGCGAAATAAAACTTGACCGGACTACAATATTAATCCATGGATAATTTACACAATAATGGCTAATGACCTTGTGATTTTTAATTAAAATAAGATTTTAAAAGATTTATTCACAGATGTCTAAAAATTATTTTTAAATGAGTGTAAGATTTGCATCTTACAAATACCATGGTGATTTCTCACCAACAGAAATAACAGGTCATATGCATGAAGATAAAAAAAAATAATTACGATTATTACTATTTTCAAACTGGAAAAATAGAGCAGTAAATCATTTTTTGTCTTCTTCAAAAATTTTGACTACCCTGCATGTATATCAGGCAGAAGTCACTGCATCTATTTTACGAGTACCCAATAGTTATCGAACCAAAAAAAGGAAAATCTACATCCGTGATTTCTATGATTTAACTATTCCTAACTGTCAGCACTGTGAATGTGGTAACTTAGTTGCTCAGTAACATTTACTTTTGTGCTTAATGGATTGAGTTCTGAAACATGATGATCTGCTGTTAATGTAAGAATTGCTGAGTTTTGATGAAAAAGTAAGTCACTAATGCCCACACCTCTGCTCTGAAGGACATAATTTATTTGATTCTTAAAATCACCTCTTGTGCCACCTAATGTGTGTCCCTTCACTGCAGAAAAAAAATATCTGCACCAAAGGAACGAATCCCACAGCATTTCCATTTTTCTACTTGAACATATTTTCACTGCGTGTCCTTTGGGTCATTGTCATACAATATGTCTCATTTTAGGCCCTTGTGTGTTCAGAGAAATGCACAGACTTATTGTTACGTGACATGCTTTCACAACATGCGTTCTACAAAGTATCAGATACAAGTAACTGATTATCTCTTTGTGGGCAATTATTTCTTCTTGGGCTCTTTTTGCTTTTGTTATGAAGTCTATTTTCTTGAGAAGAAAAAATTTAAGATTGTATTTCCTTTTCATTCTATTAATGAAATTCCCCTCCCCATCCTCCTTTTTTTAAGCTCTTTGAAACCTACTCTTTGACAAGTATTCTTTACAAGATGCAGTAAAATTAGTACCATTAGCTGCCTTCTATACAGCATCTGACCTTTTAGAAAGAGACCGGAGCCCTTTCTTGATCGCCAGCCTCCCTAATTACCCTTCTTTTCACAAGGGCTGTTGCAGTTGGGAAGCATTTCAGCCTGCTAGGCTCTCTAGGCTATTTGCTTCAATAAACTCAATGTCCTTTTTCTATAAACTGGGAGAAAGATAATCATGTTGACAAGTCACATTATATAGTTGTTAAACATACAATCTTCTTTTTGTCCCAGCCTAAAATACATCTCACTCTGACAGTAAGAAAGCAATATTTTTAACAGGTACAGGTATATATCATAGGCAATCAGAAAATAGAGAATAAGCTGTTCCTTGAACAAACATTCCTGGACAATTTCTCTTGTTGGAGTATTAAGTCAGAGGAGCTATAAGGCTTCTTACACACAAAAGACACTTGGTTATTAAATTCACATTACAAAATGAAAAGACAAAAAAATCAGTAACCCTTCTTATGGTCAATAACTCTATGTTCTCACTAGTTGAACAATCTGTCTTTTTTCTATATCTTCTCAGAGGAGGAAAAAAGAAAGCACTCTGAATAGATACACAAGTGAAATATTTAATGAAACTCCTCCTCTGGCTATTCTGGACCTGGATCTCACCTATCCACAGCTCTTCTATCCAGTTCCACCTCTGAGAAAGTCTTGGTGATGGTTCATTGCCAGAATAATGGGGACAGGTATAGGGTGTAGGAAGCTGGGACCATTTCTCTTCAGAGCCAGGACTGAAGTGTCAGGCCATCCTTCCATGCACCCCACATTCTGGGGGCAGTATCTGGGGTCTGCATGCTGACAAATACACCAGACACAACTTTTGTCTTCCGTGCTCATCCTAACTGCACAGTTTCCCCAATGTCACCTTTTACTGATTTGGTGATATTACCCTCAGGTCACAGACAGAGAAAGCTTGTGTCCTGAGGCAGTTAGAACAGAATTTGGCTCTTTTTTTTCACACTGTAGGCAGAACAGCACTGCTAAAAATTATACTAAAAAATAAAATACTTTTGTGTATTTTATTAATTGCTTATAATTTAATGCTGCCTCACAAAATTCTATTCAGTTGGGCAAGCAATTTTTCCTTCTGACAGGCCAGTAAGATATCATTAATTTTTCATTCTCATCAATCACCATGGTAAAGGCTGTCTGAGAAGGTTTTGTGCTTTGGCTGTTAATTTGTCATGACAATTTTGCAAGGCTGTTTTAATGCATTCTTTTAGCTGATTGAAAATGTCTTATTTACTTCAATTAGGTTTGCCAGTGAGACACTGTGGTTTTATTCAAAATGAATTGTTAATTGCTCCCCAAAGCCTAGGTAGGCACCTGCTTTTCTATTAAAATACAGATCAAACTGCATATGTGGTGAGGGGCTAAAATTAACTCAATTCTACATGCAAGCAGAGAGACAACGCTATTTGTGACATAATTTCTGATTTTCAGTTAATTATTATTTTTGCAAGATATAAAAAATAAAACAAGCGGGAGCTATCTTGGTTTTACTTGCTTGGTAGATACTACTATATTAAACATATATTTTTGTATATACCTACATTGCTTCGTGAATCCTTTGTAAAGCTGGTGAATTAAACAACCTCTCAATGGCAATCTTTTAAGCTTAACTACTCAGCTCTTTACAACCTATTTAATACTGACAGGCGATAAAGCAATAAAGATTTAAACATCTACATTACACATCTTCAAGGTCCCATGGTCCAGTCTCTAAACGTGGAGCGGTATTTGTTTTCTGTACATACTGTATGCAGTTCTCATAATTACATTAATATTTCCACATGGTGAGGTGGTACCATCATAGAATGGAAAATAATTGTCCACAGCTGATTTCACTAGGTCACCAACACATTCTGCAGCTGGTATGAGGCCATAATTAGTGAAATTAATTAGCCTTAGGAAACTAAGCCATGTGACCTATACTTTAATACACATACACGTTGCTATGGTAGCCCAAATAGGAGTATCTCTCAAGCTGTTAGGGCCCCTGGTTTCCTTTCATAATGAACAGCTATAGGGTGTGGAGCTGCAGATGGAGTAAATCCATTTGTTGGACATGGTAAACTGCAACAAATAATAAATGAAGTGACACACTGGTACCTGAAGGAATCATTTGGTAGAAACCTAAACACAGCATTTAAACTTTGCGATGAAAAGCTAGACTATTTTTTTAAACTTCAGGCATTGTCAGAATTTTATGTCACTGGTCAGAAAGAGTAAAGGCAAAGTGACTGTCATGGTGATATTTTCCTTCACTGCATTTATTTCTTTGTTTACATTCTAAGTACTTCTAAAGCCAAACAAATGAAAACTTTTGGGTAGATTTGGCAGAAATACCCTTTTAGTTTTGGATTTGTAATCTTGAACTTCTCACCATTTTCAGACCGTTCCCATATACTCTTCTCTTTTTTCCTTCCATTTCTCTACAAAATCATATTTACATACTGATGAGCAAAATGTTTGTTACAAAAAAACCCTTGTTAATCATTTACAATATGTTCAACAAGAAATGCATTCTCATATGTTGAAGAATTTCATATTTTTGTTAATAATGTGACATGTAAAAGTTTTTCAGATATAAGTTCAAAGACGAATTTATTTGGAAAAATTAAAAAAGGAAAAAAAAAACTGGGGACATAAGGCATTCATGTAATTTCTTCAACCATAGAAAGACTTCATTTTAAAAGAAAGCCCAGATAGAATTCTGTACCTTTCTTCATTTTGTGCAAAGTTTATTCTGGCTGACACAGAATTTCCTGATGTTGGGATTTAAAATTGTATTTTCTACATTACTTTGGCAACTGTGACCCTAAGCTTTATTAGCCAACTTCGATAGTTTAAGAACCTTTTAAGGAAGACATAGATGAAGGAAGATTTTGTTACAGTAAATATTTATAGTGACACACAGGTTGAAAAGATAAAAATAATACTGAGAGGTGGCTTGAGGTTTCATGCATTACAATTGTTGGAATAGTCTATATATAATCTGTCAAATTTAATTGTGGGTTATATTTGGCTCCTGCAGTATAGAGCTGAGTAGTCACCCAAAGACCTCATCGAGGTACACGGTTCAGTTTCTACCAATATCTTACATAATGCCTAAATTTCTGCTGATATTACTCGTCTTACCCGTCGTCCTCATGGAGGTTTATGTCAATACTGTATTAAAAAAAAAAAATTGTAAATAGATTTTTCCTGAGGACTACAAATAACTGCACACCTAGAAGTTCTTAAGAGGTTCATGAAGAATTCTGAAAAACTGGAAAATGATTGGAAATTAAGAAAACATACCCATAATTTTACACATTCCTGATTCAAAGTAAATACTATTGAATTCCTGAAAACTATATCCAAATTTAAACTTTGATGATAGTGAAATGGGAACGTTTCATTCCTAAGCCAGCACAGCGGAGCTTGACCAACTGTGCTGGATGCAGGTGCCCAGGCACTCGCTGCAGGGGCTGCAGGACTCTCCAGAGGACCGGGGCTGCCCCATGCAGGACACAGCCAGTTCCAACCACCGTGGGGCATAGCTGAGCCCCGCAGCCACCGTGGTGCTGAAAATGTAGTTACGAAAGGGCAAAAGAATACCACAAAAGCAGAGGAAGAGGAAAAAAAAGAGTGTGAGAAACAGCCCTGCAGACACCAAGGGCAGATAAGAAGGAGGGGGACAAGGTGCTCCAGGTGGCAAAGTGAAGATTCTCCTGAAGCTCCTGGAGGAGACCATGGTGGAGCAGGTGGATATTTCATGAAAGAACTGAGCCTATGGACAACCCACACTAGAGCAGGGTTATCTTGAAGAACTGCAGCCCATGGAAGGGCCCACACTGGAGCGGGGTAAAGGAGTGAGAGGGAAGGAGCAGCAGAGATGAAGTGTTATGGACTGACCACAACCCCCGTTCCCCACCCCCTGCACTGCTCAGAATATGTGAAATAGTGAAGCTGAGCTGGGGAAATTGGGGCAAAGGTGTTGTTTTGATGGTTGTTTCTTGCTATTCATATCTTCTTTTTTATTTTTTTTTTCCAATAAATTAAGCTAATTTTCCCTAAGTTGAGTCTATTTTGCTTGTGATGGTAATTGGTAGGCGCTGTCCCTGTGTTTATCCTAACCTATGAGCTTTGACATCCTGTGTCTTCCCCCTGCCCCTCAGAGGAGGGGGAGAGAATGAGCAGTTCAGTGGGAGTTTGGCCGTTGGACAAGGCTAACCCACCATAGTATCTGAAAGGCTTGGGGTGGTACTCAAACCTGAACTAAATCTAATGCAAACTTTTAATCAAATAGTATTTGTACCCCTCTTACATATTATATAAGAACCTGTTACAGGTGCCAAACAATCTTCTCTATAGTGACAGAAGTACTGGTTTGTGTGATGGCATCTGAATTCAAACTCAGTCTATAAATAATACTATGTTATAACTATAATTTTAAATTTCGTATGTGTGGTCTTCTGCATCTTATAGCAGGGAAATTAGATCTGATGTTTTGCTTTCAGGTGCAACAAAGGTGCAACAAAAATAGCTGACATACCAAGCCCGACACTGATCTCACATTGATCTGTATCAGGATTAACTCCAGCTCATATCATTAATGTAGTCAGAGATCAGAATGTAAGATTTTTTTTATTTACTTCCTATTTTAATTGGGTACGTAAGTTAAATAAATAGCGAAACTTGCTAATCATAGCCAGGTTTTCACCCACTGTGTTTGTCACATTGTAATTACTAAGGATAAAACAAGGCAAACCAAAATCAAATACAGACCACCACAGGTCTTTTGATGGCATATGTGTATTTGAAAAAAAGTTTAAAAGACAAGGTATTGAAATCTAATAATGCAGAATATCATCATGAGCAAATATGACTGTAAGGTTTAAGGAATTAAAGAACAGTAATTTCTTAAACACTTTTTGGAAAGTGCATTTTGATAAACATTAGGAGGGACAAGATTGTGAGGAGCAAGAGATTGACGAGTGTCTAGGGAGCAAAAGGAAGCTCAGAAAGAAAAGGGAAGGAAAATAAATGAATTACAAGAAGTGAGTTTTTGAATTGAAAAAAGACAAAAGTGAGAGATGCTGTTGTGGTTTAACCCAACAGGCAGCTAAACACCACACAGTTGTTTGCTCACCCTGTACCCCCAGTGTGATGGGGGAGACAACTTGGAAAATAAAGGTATACCTCATGAGTTAAGAAAAATACAGTTTAATAGGACAGAAAAGGTTATATATATACGTAAAAAACAAGTGCACAATGCAATTGCTCACCATTTGTCGAACTGATACACTGCCAGTTCCTGAGCAGCAGTTCCCCTAGCCAGCTTCCTCCAAAATACATATTGAGGGTGATATCATGTTGTGTCGAATATCTCTTTGGCCACTTTGGATCATATGTCCTGGCTGTGCTCCGTCCCAGCTTCTTGTGCTTCTGGCACAGTGTGAGGAGCTGAAAAATCTTTGCCTAACAACATCAGTGTGTTTGCAACATTATTCTCATACTAAATCCAGACCACAGCACTTTACCAGCTGCTAAGAAGAAAATTAATTCTGTCCCTGTCAAAACCAGGACAGATGCATAGGAAAAGAATTATGATGATTAAGATGGCACATGAATTTGATGGAAAAAGCTATCACTACAAGTCAAGCAATAAAGGCAAATAATCGTGGTGTTTTTTTTAACTCCAAGAAATCTAGCTATGAATAGATTCTCAAAATTTTCTTTGGATTAGTAAACTATGCTCAGATATTGCCTTTATGTACAAGATAGGGAAAAAATAATTTCCTATATGCAAATAATTAAAAGCAGAGAATGGAATATATCTGTCTTACACCCAGAATTGAAAATTAAATATACTTAAAAAATAGCAAACATGTAATAAAAATAAACTATAATGCAAATCTATATTGAGAAAACTTACAGTATTCTTTCAAAAACTTCACTGTAGTGAAATAGTAATGCACCAGACAAAATAATTAACTAAATACAACTGCTATAATTTAAAAATAATAATGGAAAAAACAATAGACACCTTTAATAATTTTTAAAAATGTTCTTATCCAGCACAATTGTCTGAAGATAGTCTCAGATTACCTGATTGTCAGTTTTCATAAGGCACTTCAGTATCTTTAATTAGATCACTTAAACTTCCTGAGGTTCAATCCATCATTTTAAAAAATATGGTCTCTTTTCTGCCACTGACTTGCTAAACAATTATGTGCCTCTGTTTCACATCTGACTCATTCTCTTATCTAATGAGATAAATTCTGTAGGGTGGGGACTCTCCTTCACTATGCCCGTGTACAACAGTTGTGTCAATGCTACAAATAGTAACGAACATGATAATATTGATGTTGTGGTTTTAATTTGTTGGTGACTGTTGTCCTCAATCCATGTTGTTACATGAGTTTAATGATTCCACTTTCCAGAAAAGGAAGGAGAAAACAAGACACAGGCGAGGAAGAAGACTATTGATCTGGCAAACACTGTGTAAGAAGTTTATGGCAGAACAGAGCGCAGTATAAAAAAAGTCTTGGCTTCCCAAACAGTGTCTTAATTATAAAAGCATCATTTCTACTCTTTACAAATGCAGCTGTGTAATAACATCAATAGCTTTAGTATTTTAAAAATGAGTAATTGATTTAGTGTAAACAATTCCATTAAGGAACAGTGACAATGTTGAGACAATTCTTTATTTTTGTCTGTGATAAATTTTTCTGGAAAACTTGACAAAAAAAAGAGGCTCAGTATTGGTTCAAACAATTTTAGTTAATAGAAGCACGTGGCATTGTAACAGATGAAACAACACCATTAGCTTTTTCTTTGATCTTACTGCGTATATCATGTCCACATACTGAGCGAGGTAATATTTTTAAAATTTGATTTGAAATGTGCTCTTTGAACCTAGTCTAAATACTCTTCAGAATTTTTAGTTAACACCTCAGGAACAAAATCACATGTTTAAGTCAAAATACTCATACATGTTATATTACGATTCTTGTTAATCTTATAATGAAATTTTAAATTACATTAAAATGAAATTTGTACTCTAATTAAAATTAATTTAATACATGATTCAATTAACATAATTCAATACATGACAGAGTCTGGAAGGCATTACAAGTCATCTAGTCCATCCACTTCTACCAAGATAGAATCACGTGACTCTCTGCCATTTTTCAGAGGTGCTTGCTCAGTGTATTCTTTAAAAAAAACCCTTGAGTATTTATTTCAGTGTTTAAATACCTTTGCCATCAGATGTCTGACCTACCCCTTGCCACTCCAGTCCCTAAAAGGTGAGTACTAGAAAGCTGAAGCAGGTACATTAGTTTGAACAAGGAACTAGACAGACTACTTATTAAGTAAGGTTGTAAAAACTGATCCATCTTCCTCTTCCTCTCAGGAATGTGCACAGTCATCTCTATCCCCACTAGAAATCTTTCTGTTAGGTTGTTTGACCAAAGACCCATCTCTGTGAACACAAAGAAGCCCAGAGGAACAATGACGGGTGGGAGAACTCCAAGAACCTTATCAGGAGCCCCCAGTCTGGCTTGTTCCAGATCTGCCTTTTGGAGATGAACAACCTCATGGTCCAGGGGTGACACACTCACCAATTCAAGTCAATAGGAGAGACTTTCCCTGGGGAAAATCTTACACATTGGAGATGGGGGTGGGAGCTACTTCATACAGGGGTACAGGTCTCATTATGGGATGCAGTGGAAGAGCATCTTGCATAAGACATGGCACATCTGGGGAAACGAGCCAAAAGTGGGCAAAGGAAGGAATCAAGTCAGTTTGAGGAGGAACAAGCAAGGGAAAATAGGGTTGGGGTTAAAAGGAGCCAGCTATAGGTTAACAGAGGGCTGGTCACTATGTTTGCACGGCCATGCCCCATGCCTGACACCTGCAGTCTCTTTGGCTTCTCTTTAAAGTACATTTCCAGCTATTTTGGGGATTCTCTGTTCTGTGTGCATGGTGGTCTAGGTACCAGCCACTGGCTGGAACTGCAAGCCTACATGTCCATGTGTCTGGAGTACCATTACCTAGAGAGACTGCAGGACGTGTGTGCTGTCTGGGTGTGCGTGTCAGCATGCAATCGCCAGCAAACATCAGGCTGGTCTATCTGGTGAGCAGGACAAGAGATTTGAGAGCCAAGTTCTGGAGTGACCAGAAGGCTGGGTCAGATCTTGGAGAGACTAGAGAGTCTGAGAATTGACTGCTGGAGGGACCAGGAGGTCCACAACAACTGGAGACACCAAGGGGTCTGGCGGTTGGCTACTAGTGAGGTAAAAAATTTGGACGAGATACAGAGAAACCTGTACTCATTTGTATGTCTGTGCATGAGGCTGCTGGGAAATCCAAGGGCCAAGGACTGGAGAGACTGGGTGTCCACCCAGGTCAGTTACTGGAGAGACTGAAAGTGTGTGTGTCCGTCTGTGTGCTATGCAAAAGGGGCTCTGAGTATCAGCAACTGGAGTAGGGATGTGGCCTCAGGGACTCGTAAGTCCAGATGCCAGCAGTGAGGAGATCTGGGATCTATTTTTTTATAGCCTTATGTATATATAGGTGTACATGCTTCACTAATTGACCTTCATCCTCATTAGCCAGAGGTGGGAACAAGATAAGGATGTTGGCACTGTTTGTGTGAGTGTTTTTTCTGTCCATGTTATGGGCTGTGTGACCAGTTGTGTGTGCATATATATATTTATATGTTTGTTCTATGTATGTGTGTATGTGTTAGTGCCTGATAGGAATTTAGGCTCAGTCTCACTACTGGTTGAACCTATGAATGTGAAGCTGCCACACTTTTCTGCATTTGGCTACTGAATTAGGAAACTCCTAACACTTTTTTTTTCCTACAGGTAACTATCTACTTTTGTTTCAGTATGACTCCTTTTCCACATAATAGTTGTTGATGCTGTTCATAATCAGTGTGAAAATGATAAATCTTAAGTAGAAAAGAAGCAGCTAACCACTCTGCTCTTGTATGTACCTACAATCTGCAATTCTCTATACATTGTCTAATTCAGGAATAATGCTTAAAAAGGTCTACAGGGTTTAAATGCTGAGGTAACAACTTATTGAAAAAGGCAGAGAATATGAGAATTTTTGCTATGTACTTCTCCTATTGCTAATTATGAATACTACTTCACGCAGCAATGCTTTTTCATTGTGTTTTAACAGTTGAAACCAAACCTCCATTTCTCTAACCATATTCAAAAATACTCAACTGCATCTCAGCACTGGCATTACACTATCAAAATCCTGTCAATATATTTGAAGAAAATGAGTTTTTCATGTGAGATTAGGTACATTTTTTAGATCAACCACCCTCACATACGGCTGAATAAAAATGCACTTGAAAAAGCTACTATTTCTAGAATAAAGAGAATGGTGTTCCTAAAAATATGTAAGTCACTCACTTGCAGCCTCAAGGGTTCAAAAATATATTGTTAGGAATATTTTCCTGTTAAGGAAATTTCTGTTGCTTTGAATAGCAACTTTGTCTGCACAAGGAATATTGAGATAGTACTGAAAGCACAACAAGGCTGTCATGCTCGACAATCATTTTGTCCTTCAGGGGCAAGCTTTAGACTGTTGATTCTCTTTTCTCTTGCCAAATCACAAGCTGGTTTAAACTACTCAAGACCCATCTTCCACTTCTTATCTCATGTGTGCAAGTGAAAGAACAAGAATGAGTAAGGGGAAGTGAAATGATTAGCAGAGGTAAATAAAGTATTTAAAAGCTAGCAGGTCAGTGTAATGCCTGGCTAGAAGAACATACCAAGTTTTATTAAAGAAAATGTGACTGCTTAGGTGCCTAAATGTAGATAATCAGGGATGTCTGCTATGGTCATTTGTTGAGCTCACAGGATCAAATGATTAATAATTCTAGCATCAATACAGTTCTCTTCATATTTGAAATGTTTCTCAAACACTGTCTAATTAAAGAAGTGTGATGTCAATTTAATTAGTCAGTCCACTGTGTGTGATTAATAAGTGTTTTATAAACAATTCTTGTACTGAGAAAAAGGCGCAGGAACATCAAAATCAGGACTAGAACTCAAGATAAGAATCAGAAATCTCCCTCTCTGTCTCGCTTCCCTTTTATGACTCTAGCAAGAAGCTAAATGCAACCAATTCAGAAATGAAACTGAGCTGCTTCTGAGCCTGGAAGACTCCAACATAACCATCAGGCACTTCTTGGCAACTCTCCAATACATCCTATCTACCAGCCCTAAAATCTATTATTGGATTAAACTCATGTGTCTGGCTCAATATTTAGAGCCCCTCAATAGCTTCCCAATGACATCTGTCATGATTGTAACTGGCTATACTCGTCTGTAACCTACCTCTAGCTGCACCTTCACCTCTTTATCCCTGCCCAGCATTTAACCTACTACCATTATTTAATAACATATGGGACACCAGGCATATCCTGGGATCACATTATGTCAGACATTCCATAGGTTTGTGCTAAGCTACTCTCTGCAATAAACAGAAAATTACAAATTACAATTTATTTGACAGCATATACTTAGATGCTGATATAGTGATCCTTAGTTCCATTTGGAATGTTGCTACCACATTATAAAAGCTTAAAAGCAAGAAAAAAATATGTCGATTAATTTAAAAAAAAAAAGAAAAAAATGAAAAAAAAGGCCCAAACAAAACCAAACAACAAACAATAAAATAAAAACCAAACTAAACAAGAAACCCTAACAAACGTTAAAAAAACCACCCCCCCAAAAAAACCTCAACCAACCAAACCAAAACAAACCAACCAAACGAACAAACAACAAAAAAACCACCAAAAACCACCAAACTCACTACACCGGAAAACCCCAAAGCAAATAGACATAAAGTGTTGCCAAGCTATCAAGAAAAAATATCCCTGTGTATTATCATCTAGATTTACAAAAAAGCTAGCAAAAGGAAAATGGCATCTATTTCAACATGTGCAAAAGAAAAATAAAAGGTACAAACCATTTTTTAATACCTTGAGACTATACTACATTGGTTTAATCCAGAGAGAGTTGATTGCTTGCAGGGACAGAGCACCTAGTGGGGAAACAGATTAAAAAGTCCTGGAGTGTGATTTTCTTACTCGGTTTTTGTCCATTTGTTCACAGAAACCACTGTAAAGCAAAGTTTTTTGGTAGTTCATATAACATGAACTAAACTTCAGGTCAGCTTCCCATTTGAGCTCCAGAGTAAGTAATATTTTAAATAGATTTTGGGACATTTCTATGCCTTTCAAAGCTCAACTGACATGGCAAGCTAGCTTACTTGAGGTAAATCTTGAAGGCAAGGTAAACGAAAGTGTTAGGCCACATTTTTAATTTTGCAGATATTAGGAAGGCTTATAACAGTAGACAAATGGAAATTAATCTGTAAACTTTTCCTCTCTGAAGGGTAAGAGGATGTAGGGTGATAGCAATACGCTGGAAATGGCTAAGTCAATTGTTGAGTATTTTGTGGCCTATATAGATAGGCAGATACGAAGAAAGCTTCTTTGACAGTATCTGGGTAGGAAAGCTGTGGCTCTTAATTGATGAGCATTATGCTGCTTCAGACCCTGCATCAGAGGCATAAGATGGAGTTAATGAGAGGTGACATTAGATATGATGTAAATTAGACTTCATGACCACAAACGCATGATATTTTAAACATGACTAGGGCTTTCATGTTCTCTTACTACATTTACAGAATACAGTGTCCAGACAAGGTATATATATATTTACATTGAATGAAACAGCTCGATGTAGATAAACCAGCACAGCTCTGCAAGAAACACAGCAGCAGTATTGTGACACTCTACCCTAGCAGGCTCGTCCCACACTTACAAAGCTACATGGCTTCTGATTCAGGAAATAGTCTGATATTTCTTCAGCATTCACAAGTTTATACAATAGAGTTACTGAAGCAGACCAAAGGCAGACCTGAACTGAGATGTCAGCAAATACTAAAATAACCTGGATATCTTTCCTTTTTTTAGTTTAGAAAGTGATGGAGGGACAGGTATGAAATATTAAAAAAAAAAAACAAAACAAAACAAAGAAAGAACGACGAACAAACAAAAAAAAAAAACAACAACAAAAACAACCAGCTATTTACAAGAGCCTCTAACTTAATTTTTCTTAATTCAGGCTTGAATCATAGATTGGGAAATCTTGTGTATTCACTGGGAGGAAATTCCTGTCTTCCTATGGGTTTCCCTGTAAAGTACTCAGTTGATTCGGTTATTTGTGATGGGTAAAAGCACTTATTTCTTGGAAACACTTAGCTTTGTTTCCAAACATATTGTGACATTCTGGATTGCATGAAGCTTTAACTGTTTGTCTGGGGCCCATTATAAAATTCAGCACATGTTCATCATCACCCAGGACCAGAATAGACAATGGCCTGGAAAATAATTTCTTATTCCTAAGAAATGTTAAAATGTTAGGTGTGATAGAGATTAAGTCTCCTGATTTAGAGGAAATAATAACAATTATGCTTTTGTTGGGGGGGGAGTGGCAGGAATCATGAGGCTGTATAAAAAACATGATCTCTTACTGGAATGTAGCTTTGGACAGTACCAGGAATTGCTTACTCATGCTGAGCTGCCCCTGGGAGTCATAGGAGACTTTTGTTGTGGTCACATGCTTGCGATCACCATGGTGTAGTACCTTTATCAAAGTCAGTAGGGGAATAAAAGCACTGTGCTTTTTAAAGCAGGGCTTGTGGTATGAAATACATTTGCTTCGTTTTCTGCAGAATAATGAGGTCACAGAAACTATTACCAATGTTCATTTGAACATGGTCATCACCTTTCTTATACTGCCTAATTTAGTACTTTAAAAGGCTCAGATACAATGTGTCTACTCTTACTAAATAAAATATTTTAAAAATGCCCTTAAAATAGAAGATGGCTTATCTATCTAGTTCTTTATTTACTTTGGAGGTTAAAACTGAGACTGTAATTTATTGCACCACATTTTACAATAGATGAAAAATTACTCAGATTATTTGAGTCTAGTGTGAGGACAGGAACTATCTCCTTATGTAAACAGCATTCACCTTAAATTTTAGATTAATAAATTTATTGTTTTATGGAATTTTATTCAGCGTGCCAAAAGCTCACAGCAAGATACTTACCTGCATCAAAACAGAGTTGGGCCTAACCACTTCTAGGGGTGCAATCAAGACTTTTGGTAAAAAGTAGAGAATCCTAGAGATAAATTTCCATTGACTACATCATCATTTCAGAATGGTTATGGAGGTGAAGACAAATCTTTCCCTGCTGGATACAAAGTTCTTGTATAAATGTATTCACAATTACACCTCATGCTGGTTACAGAGACCTGAAGAAAATCCTACAAGCAAACTTTCCTGAATCCCTGTGACACAAGAAAAAAAGACTAGCCTCCAGTTAGAAATAACAAAAATTGCTAGAGATTCAACATCAGCAAAGTTTGATGTGGTACTGTGTGACTTCATTTAAAAGTTATGAAATACTGTATTGCATCCTGCAAAATCTTTTCTCACTGGAATAATTCATCAATTTTACAGTGTGGATCTTAAGCCTAAGCAGGCACTGGAAACAAAGTCATTACTGAATGTTGGTGAATGGGCCAGTACAAGACTAGATAGGTGTTATGCAAGTTGGTTTGTTCCTAATATTCAATAACTTGAATATTTCTACATGGAATGATCCCATTACAGATATACTCCAAAACCAAAATAGTATTTTGAGAAGAGTCGACCAATTGCCAATGTAGCACCCTTTCTCGTGTGAAAAATTATTCTGATAAATGCTCATGCATGTATCTGCAGTATTTCTGGAACACAGAAACAGGGGTGATTTCTTACAGATCCTTGTGTAAATTCAAAATTAAGAAGTAAAAGAGTATATTATCAAATTAAACCCCTATGCCAGAGCTGTAACTATGGAGTC
Source organism: Pampusana beccarii (assembly GCA_013399365.1). Classification (NCBI taxonomy): domain Eukaryota; kingdom Metazoa; phylum Chordata; class Aves; order Columbiformes; family Columbidae; genus Pampusana; species Pampusana beccarii. Next base: position 451,723 of record VWYH01003114.1, on the reverse strand, counting down.
ATAGTTCACCTTTCTGGTTTTGAACTCTGCTGTTGTTTATAGTCAGACTCCCATACATGCCTTCTTAGCACAATTAGTGTGCAGGAGATTTAAACCAATGACATTTGTATCAGTGTTGAGAAGGAAGTGTAGGAAAGGGAAGTTAAAAAAGATCTCATCCTACTTTTACTTATCTCCTTTTACTCCTTGACACAGCGTTTTCACAAATTCTAACTCTTACAGATCAGTAGATAGACTGCAAATAGGCCTAGAAAAGGAAGATTTTACAGAATCACTTTAAGCCTGGCTCAGGATAAATATTAGTATTAAAAGGCATAGAACAACCACATTATTTCTAACTGTATATTGCAAAAGCATGAGTATTACTCCCTGAAAAGAAATATACTCACTAGTAAAGGAATGATGATTAAGATAAAGCCATACATTTCTTATTGATTAGAGACTGCTCTCAATGTTAGAATAATAGGATGAATTAGTGTTGCAACATCATAAAGTTAGAGCTTGCCAAATACAAGGGGGTGTACTTCTGGCGCCATCTCAGATAGCTATGTCTGCCTTGAAGGTTATCAGATAAATATGTAATTAAATAAATATGGTTCCCGACTGGTCTGATTTTTTTTTGTTGTTGAAGAACAAAAAATACGGAATGAGTATAGCTCTTTGATCTAACAGAAAGGTTTCTGCTTGAAGTAGAATTTATGTTTTATGGGCTGATTGTGAGCAGTTGTTTTAAACAGTCTGAATTTTGTTCCATCTAAATACATGTGCAGCTGGATTAAGTATTCTTTGGTGAAGGACATGAAATTAAAATGATAAAAGAAAGTAGTCACTGAATATCCTGATTGGCTGCTAGAGATTTCAAGCCATAGCATGTTCCTGGCATAACATCAAATGTCACATATTGGATGCTCATCATATGTAAAATACCAGGATGCCAACTGCTTTTCATTTAGCCAAGCAACGCATTGGCCCTATCCCAGCAGCTGGCTGGTACCCATTCAAAATTCACAGGTTGGTGGGACTGTGATCTCAGCAATCTTTTCTTCCTCATTTTGCTTCATTTTTTGCTCATGGATCTTTCCCCTCTCACTTCTTGTTTTGCTGATGATTGATAGTTTTCTTCTTTTTTGTGTGTGTGTGTGCCTTCTACCCTCCTGTACTACCAAATGTCTTCTTTCTTCCTTTTATCTTCCTGCTTCTTTCTTCTTTTATATTTTCCTTTCAAAATTTATTATATGTTTTTCTTACTTGTTGCTTTTTTCCCTTCAGTTTCTTCTCAAATTTTGCTCTCTCATTCCCTTAATTTCTCCTTCCTTTGCAAATCAATCCAATCCAATACACACAAAATATATTAAACATATATTGTCATATACTGTCAATACATGTACAATATACATGTCATCTAGATAGAGTTTTGTGATGTGTTGTGGTTTAAAAACAACTACTTTAAACATCCCTCACTTTGAAGGTTTAATTTTTCTGGGCATTAGTCTTTGTTCTACTGGTAAGAGAGAACTGCCAAATTGCAGAGTGCAATCGCTGTTGACTTCTCCCTATTCTCTAGGGTTATGTGCTAATATTCTTAAATTCTTTCTCAAAGGAAAACCTTAAATTAATTTTTCAGTCATAAGAGCAATGATGAATTTAATATAATTTCATATAAAGTTAATATTAAAGCTAATCCACATTCACATGTGATCTGTTTTCAACATAGACTGGAGTTATGTGATTATTTATGCCAGCATATTTGTTCAGAAAATCAATGTTTAAAATGGATATGTTATATAAATACACTAAATATATTATATTAAAATATATAATGTATAAATATATATTTTATCTAAATGTAACACATATACTATAATGTTAAAATTATATTAAAATATATTATTACGTAAAATATATAATTGTATATACAATTTCTAGTGTTCTATGTAGCTTGTTTTCTTGTATTTTCTCCATAAGAAAACTAAAATCAAAATGCAATCAAGTACACTTGAATACTGTAGTTCAGTATGTCTTTTGCATTTAAAGCTCTTAGGACACATCCAGAGCTGATGTGACTTTCACATACTCTATTTCAATCAGGATAGCTGTCATTCTGTTACTTGCCTACAGGAAAAAAAAGGTCATAAAATGATTGTGCTGCCCCTATTATGCAATTCCACGCACCATTTTAACAGTATATTTATGACATATCCACCATATTCTTCACAGCATTTACTTTTAGACCATTGTAAGTTTTCTCAGTAAGTTTTATTTGCATCATTCGATAAACAGTGACTGCTCGAAGCTATATGATTAATGTGTGAAGCAATGCTATATTAGGAATGAGGCTGATCCCTGAGATGCCATATCTCATAATTTCCTACTTGAACAAATCTATTGGACGTTCTTATTAAAATCTTATTCATATGAGCTTTATAGAACTGAACTTGTGAACTCTAACTTTTCTGCAGGCCATCATCCACAATTCTTACAGCCATCAGAAGCCATAATTAGACAGTTTAGTGATACTATCTTTAAGGTCTCAACAGCAAACAGGTTTCTGGAAGCCTGAGAATTGGCAAGCTTCAAGCAAGAGGAGATGTTTGCTTCTGAGAACAGATAGTATTTGAGAGAGTGTTTTCAGAGACACATATTTCTAGAATCCTCCTGAATTTGAATAGGGCACAGTCTTGGTGAAGTAGTCTGAGCCAACAGGCCCTCCTTGGACTCAGATACAACATGAACCTTGTTGTTATTTATTATTATTATTACTGTTGTTGTTGTTGTTGTTATAGAATAATACAGCAATACTAGTACTAATACTAATACTACTACTACTACTACTAATATAATACTTACAAAGACTGCAGTCTGTTCCTGTGAGTGCACTCTTGTGTAGACATGTTTTACCTTACAATGCAGTTAATGTGAGGTCATTCTTATCCTGGACCTTCTCTGTATTTAGTGGCAGCATGTTCTACCAGCTGATTCACTCCGAACAGTGATGTACATCTGCACACTGCCTGTATAGTATTGCGAGGAGAAAGTGATAGCAAACTGGCTGTTCAGAGACCATTTCATTCTACTTCTCCAAGCCTGAATATCATACAGAAATATCCAAGATAACAAGATTTTCAAAATAATAATGTTAATAATCTTCAAACTAGAGTCTTCAGAGAAGTCTTTGAGGGAACAGGCATAAAAATATTGACCTAAATTACAGCTTTCCTATCCTTTGGTCATAGCTAGTGTTAGGGTAATAAAAGAATTGGGAATAATAAACTACAATTAGCGCACATCTCCAAAAAAATGTGATCTCATCTACTATTGTCATCAAAGACTTCAGAAAGGCCAGACTTGAGCATTTTGTTTAGAAGTAATCTACTGTTGCCTCTTACCTGATCATTGCCTTTCAGCCCTAGTAAATTAAATGGGGAATAAAATGGGGGATTAAATACCAAGTAAAATTTCTCACCAGATCTTTTCTCCTGCTCTTCCTTCTCCTGCAAGTGAGATATGTTTTGTTCAAAATTGTCCTGAGTTATGTAGAATGTCTTCTAAACCTCCTTGATATTATCTCAGTGACTGAAGAAAATAACTTACTTAATCAGGAATGCTTTAAAAAAGAGAAGATTGTATCTGTGAAAGAGTTGTCTCTGCTGTTCCTCTCCTATCTGAACAGTGGAAGAAAGAGAGGGGGGAAAAAGAGGAAGTAGTAGATATGGTAAACAATTGTCTCAAAATGCTTCATATATGAAAGAGCATAAGGAGTACAAGTTCAGTAGTAAGAAAAAAGTCAGTAGGAAAAAATAATATGTGTATTAGCCACTTAATTCATACATCTACAGAATAGATGTCTATATTTGAATTAGTCATCCTTGTCTCCTCACTTTATAATCAGTCACTGGAGGAAAAAAGGAATGTCTATGTTGTGATTCATGTGACCTGTTTTTAGATTTCTACATAAGGATAGGGATCAGATATGATAGAAAATCCCTATTTTTATCTTTTGACTATAAAGAGAGTCCTGACAGCCATGTTTCAGGTGATTATGTCTATACTGTAAATGTCTAATATCATGTGGTATCAGTACATAATAGTTGAAGAGATGGAACTGTGTGTGAATAGCAATTTGCTTACAATAAGAGGAAAATTAAGGTACTAGGGAGGGGAAAGAAAAGATGAAAAAGAAAAAAGGAAGAAAAAAAAAAAAGGACTCCTGCAGACACAGGCATACAGAAGCACTTGAGCAGATGGTGGTGGAAGATCAGCCAGAACTCCATTTATCTACATAGCCAGGGAAATGTGCAGATCAACCCTGCTTCCTTTCTGGAACCCAAGTGTTGAATCAGAGAACTATCATTTTGCTAATGAATTAAAACCCAAAACCCAAAAACTTTGTCAGACTTTCTTACCCTTTTACTGATCACAGGTTGTAAAAACAGTTCTGATTCCTCCAGATTGAGGACTGCAAGTAAAGATCTGTAAGCAGGTGAATGCAGTATTTTGTAAGGATACATATGCTAACCGAACTCAAGACTGTAGTATTCCCAGCATTTTGAACTTGCACTTGTCTTAGCTTAAGAAGAAAGCATGCCAGCAAGAAATTGTACGTCTGATACTGAAAGAGTCATACAAATAAAGAACAGTAATGCAACAATTACAGGAACAGAAAAAGGAATCAAACCATTTTTCGCTCTAAGAAATGTTTTGGTATTTAATATGGCAGTCATATACAGACAACTTTTCTTCCTACATTCAAACAAAACTATTCATAAATTAGAAAACTGCAACCCACCACAAATGTGCCAATATTTGTACCGTGTACCAACATTTTCCAGGTATTTTCACATCAAACTGTGATTTCCAAACCAAAGTTCTCTTCCCTGCTGAACTCCTACCTATTTGTGTGGCTAAATTTTAATTCATTGTAATTTTTAAAGCTATATATTTTCCTTTGAATATGTTAATGAGGTTAGGTGTGGTTTTTTCCTCAGCATCCATGATTAACAATATTTCCTTAAAACAGGAAGAAATGGTCAAAAGCAAGTGTAATGAGGACACATCTAAGGAAATGAATTACTGGAAAGGGAGCAGGGTGAAAGAGGAAAGGGCGATGGAAGTCAGAGGAGGGAGTGAAGCCAAATATCTTTTTCATTCTTACACTCAAGGCAGATCTTGAACACCTTAACCAAAGGTATTATTATATTTTAATAATCTCTCTAGCTTTTAGGAGAGCACACCAACTGATTATGCCCCCAAGTTCCACTGCTTTGCAGTGCTTTGTTGTGAACACTACTGATGCTCTGTCTTTGCAGATAAGAAAATTTCATCAAGTCTACTTACCCGAACATCTTACTTTAACTTACAAAATCTCTATATTGAGTCTATTTTTGCTTTGTTACTGACTCTAAGATTATATGTTCTTTCACTTACTCGAAAGAGTTGATTAACTTCCATAAGTAGTGACAAGAATGACAAAAGTAATATGAAAGTGTAAATAAAAAAGAAGTACAGAAGTGCTGATTTGGACTATAACACTGAATGGACTTACGCTGAGTTCAGCTCCCAAGTATCTAAAATCCTGTTTTAACATGTTGTTTCAAAATAGAGAAGTACATGAGCTATCTTCTTACATTGAAGGTCAATTATTGCCAACTATTCTAGCCCACAGTTTCTCCTTTTAAAGAAATATGTGCTATATAAAATACAATCTCATTCTGTTTAAGCAGTGCATATATAATTCATATTCTCAGTATACAATATGTGATCATTGACTGTGTCAAATGGATGGAGGAATATGTGAATAATTTTTATGCACTGAATAAAAAGGTAGTGCATAATGTACAGTGCAAAGACAGGTCAACTATTTCAGAAAACAAGCAGACAGAAGTATTATAAAAGCTATTAAGATCACAAAAAACTCAAGCGTATTTTTTGGGGGGTAGACATGATCTTTGTGTATACTATTTACTGGAAAATATCAGCTCTTACATTGAAAGTCTCTGAATTACAATTCAATTCACATCAGAACAGGGATAAAACTTAGGGATGGCTATAAATTCTGCAAATAAATATTTGTCTAGTTACTTCTAGACGTCTATTTTACTACATATATTCAAAATTATTTCAGAATCTCTTTATTTCCTTCTTTCTCTTATTCAAAGGAAATCAGCCATTGTATTACATTCCTTTGAATAGGTAACTCTTAGTCATGTGAATCTGCTGATTTGTATTTTCTGCCTATTTAGTTGACACTATTTAAAGTAATGGCTTCTGAGGAAGTTTCTAGTGTACAGCATACACCTATAACTTTCCCAGAAACTCAGGTGTACTTTGTACTGTCATTAATGTTCTCTGTCAAAAAAACTGATAGTTTCTAATTGTAGTGTATTCACAAAATATTATTGTGTTTGGCCTTGACACTTCTGTCTTCTTCATAAAGTGAGAGGTTAAGGACAGTTTGAAGACTGAAAACATCCTTTTATTTCCATAAGATGTTTCCTATACATAAAAGTTCAAGTGAATGACCAGAGTAAGACAGGGATCTAGCTGACAGAGAACTTAACACTGTGAGTTTTTAAAGAAATTTTGTAGAAGTTGTTTTGTAACCTTTCACGCACCCCAGCAAGAAAGTCCTTCTGTCCTCCCTCAAATCCTTGAATATTCTAGTTTTCTGCAGGATCTAAAGATCCATGATGGAAAATGAAGTGATGTAAGGTTTACTTTATTTCTATCAGATTAATTCATTTAAATATATATATTTGTAATGTATCCACTGATGTCTATCTCCTCAGTGTTGAGATGCTTGAATCCTGAGGAACATATATACACTTTCCAAAATATTTTATTCTGACCAAGAACAAAGCAAGACTTCCAATGTGAAGTATGACATCCATAAAGAAACTGAAAAACAGAAGACTTTATTTTAAAAAGATCCCCGTCCATCCATGGACATCTTATTTTAAAATAATTGAGCTGTTACAAGATGTTACGAAAGCCATGAACTTGCAATTTAACAATGCAGCGTAAATCACAGTTTGAGAGCTGTGGGATTTCATCTGATGCTCCACAATTCATGAGCCATTTGTTTCAGTAAATCTCCTTGATATATTTTTTCAGAAGTGTCATGATGTGGCTTTATAAAACATTGTCAAACAGTTTGTGGAAATACCTGTACAAATGGGAAAGAATCTAATTATTCTTATGGATTCAAAGATCCCTAGTTGCTGTTGCTCTGTGTACATTATGTTTTCATAGTCTAATGTTCTATTACATACAATACTGTACTTCATTGGGTGGTTAGATTTTCAAGGAAGGATGCAAATATTGACATTATATAGCCATTTTTTTCCACAGTAAATGTAATTAACACAGAATTATATGTGACATTGTAGAACTAGAAGATACTAGAGCACATGATACAACAGGTGAAGAATGTTCAGCACAAGCAGCAGAAAATACAGGTTTCATATCCAAAATCACATATACCCAAAGGAAGACCATGTATCTCTCAGGCAAAAGAGAAGCATAAGGCATGAACAAACACCAGAAGGGCAATGTTGAGTTTGCCACTAGTGATTTTTATTTTTGTAATGGAGACAAAGAGAATTAGGAACAAATGAACCGTAGAAGACATTCTCCAAATGAATTACCCAGTCTATAAATAAAGAATACCTCTTTGGAAAGAAAAGAAATGACCGCGTGATTTGAAAGGGATCATGGTTTAATAGTAACAGTCATTGATAAATTTCATAAGAGGGAAAAAAACACAATCTTCTGATGTGCCAGGAGAGTTAAAACTACCTATTTCTGTTTCTAGTTTATGAGATGCTTTGAATTTATTGTGTTAGTTGTGGCTGTTCTACATTTTTCTTATGTTTCATTTGCATTAGATTTCTGTTAAAGAAAGTTTCAGATGTGCCAGGTTAGGTTTCACAGAGCTTTTTATACATGACAGGAGTAAAGTCGTATCTTGCTATCAGTTGTGTACACACTGACAGCTTAGCTGACCAAGTTTATTTGTTATCTGCCCTGATGTTAGAGCAGAAAGTTTAGATTTACTGTGTAGTAGATAGATTGCTGTTCCTTTATTATAGTTGTCCCAAGATATGCTCCAGAATGCTTCTTCCCAGATCCAAAAGACTGTTGTCAGAAAAGCCATAAACTAAATCTATTTCTAGTTGTTGCCAGTAGCAGTAATTTCATGATGGATATCCATACTTGCTAAGTGCATCTTTTACTTTGCAGTGTCTCCCTTAACATCTCCGTTGATGAACAGATAAAAGGACAGCAGGTGGACTGAAAACTGGCTGTATTGCCAGGCCTAAAGAGTTGTGATAGAAGGCACAAAGTCCGATTGGAGGTCCATCACCAGCGGCATACCCCAGGAATCAGTACCAGGACCAGCATTGATTAATACATTTGTTAATTACCTCAATAATGAGGCAGAGAGCACCCTCAGGACATTTTCAGATGACGCAAAACTGTGAGGGAATGGTTGGTACATCATATGTCTGTGCTGCCATTCAGAGGGTCCTCGAAAGACTGGAGAGATGAGCCAACAGGAATCTGATGAAGTTCAACAAAGGTGACAAGTCCTGCACCTGGGGGGAAACAACCCCCCATGAGCTGGTACAGGATGGGGACTGACTGGGTTAGCAGAAAAGGACTGGGGGTTCTGGTGGACAGCAAGTTGAAAACGAGCCAGCAATGTGTCCTTGCAATAAAGAAGGCTAACAATATCCTGGACCGCAATAGGAGTGTTGCCAGCAGGTCAAGGAAAATGATCCTTCCCCTCTGCTCAGCATTGGTGAGACATACCTGGAGTATTGTTACTATTTCTGGGCTTCCCAGTACAAGAGATATATGAAGCAACTGGAGACAGTCCAGAAAAGGGCCACTAAGATGACTGGAACATCTCTCCCATGCAGAAAGTCTGAGAGAGCTAGGACTGTGTAGCCTAGAGAAGTGAATGCTTAGGGAAGGATCTCATCAGTGTGTATAAAGAGGTGTTTTGGGGGGACAATAAAGAAGATGGAGACAAGCTCTTTTCACTGGTGTCTGGTGACAGGGCAAGAGGCAATGGGCACTAGCTGAAACACAGGAAATTCCATTGAAGCAGAAGAAAAAACTTCCTGGTGTGAAGGTGTTCAAACACAGAGCCAGCTTACCCAGAGAGTTTATGAAGTGTCTGTTCTGGGAGACGGCAAGACCAGACTGGACAGGATACTCAGCAACCTGTTGTAGTGGTTTCTGCTTTGAGCATGAGGTTCAACTAGAGACCTCCTGAGCTCCCTACCAAGCTTAGTAGTTGTGATTCTATGAAAATGTTTTTCCAGTAAGTTCTCTGATCCAATAATGATGGGTAATTTTAAGTCTGTGGTCTTTATCGGCTGTGTAGCAAAAGTCTTCTTGAACCCTGTTACAAGGTTCTCATCACCAAGTAGCCTTCAGAAATTAACCTTTCCATTAAAGTTAATGGAGAGTATGTGTTAGGAAACATGAGTTTCAAACTACCACCATGTGGGATAAGTGAATGGAAGATGTTGAAAGTGGTCTCGCCCATATAGCATTGTGTGAAACATCTAAAAATCTAAAAAACATTTTCAGAATCCATTTAATAGTCTAGGTTTTAATAACAAAATCAACATTTTAAAGGAAGCAGTAAAGAGAAAACAGACTGTCAGTATCTAAGTGGCAAACAGGTTTAGTTTTGTAGTATGTTTAGTCTAGGGTAAAGGTTTTGTGCATGGATAGTGGTGCTGTTAGAATTAAATACTATGCAGGGGCTGTAATGACTTGACCTTGGCTGGCAACCTGATGTCCACAAAGCTGCTCTCTCATTCCTCAGCAGGACAGATGGAGAAAATACAATGGAAAAGCTTGTGGGTCGAGATAAGGATGAGGAGATCACTCACCAATTTCTGCAACGGGCAAAACAGACTTGACTTGGGGAAAATTAGATTGATTTATGGCCCATTAATTGCAGAGTAGGATAGTGAGAAATAAACCCACCAAATCTTAAAATCACCATCCCCTGACTCCCCTTTCTTCCCAGGCTCAAACTCACTCCTGAGTCTTCTATCTCCTCCCCGCTGAGCAGTGCAAGGGAATGGGGAATGGAAGTTGTGTTCGTAACACTTTGTCCCTGTCACTTCTTAGTCTTCAGACTTTTTCCCTCCTCCATCATGGAGTCCCTCCTGTGGGATGCAGTCCTTCATGAACTGTTCCAATGTGGGTCCTTCCCACGGGCTGCAGTTCTTCAAGAACTGCTCCAGCACGGTTGTTCTTGTGGGGGAAAGTTCATAAAGAACAGACTGCTCCAGTGTGGGTCCCCAATAGGACACAGTTCCTGCTACAAAACCTTCTCTAGTATGTTTTTTCTACAGGCTGCAGCTTCCTGCAGGGAATCTCCACCTGCTCTGCTCTGCCTCCTTGGGCTGCAGAGGGTCAAACTTTGTCACCATGGATTTCTCCACAGGCTGCAGGGGAATATCTGCTCTGGTGTCTGGAGCATCTCCTTCCTACCAGTCTTTCTTCTCTGACCTTGATGTCTGCATAGTTGTTTCTCTCTCTCATTTTCTGACTCTTCTCTCGTAGGTGTTGTACAGGGTTTTTTACCCTTTCTCAGAGGAACCATCAACATCACTAATGGGCTCAGCTTTGGCCAGTGATAGGTCTGTCTTGGAACTGGCTTGCCCTGACATGGAGACATCTCCTGGTATTTTCTCACAGAAGCCACCCTGCAGGTCCCCCACCACCAAACCTGCCATGCAAACCCAATACAGAGGCATTGACAATTCTTTAGTGACAAAATGATCTAATGTTGATCTGCCCATGTCAGAAGAGAGGGTTGGCTAATGAAACTTTTCATTTAACAACATCAAGGCATATGACAGCACTGCAAGTGCAATTCAGAAGCTCCCTTCTTCTTCATTCTACCACTCGATATGTGGAAGCCACTTCAACAGTCATATAGTATTTGTTTACATATTACTTATTCTATGTCAAACAAAACCCTGTGTTGGGACACAGGCTGACTGGCTGGTTGGCTCAGTCCCCAGCCCAGTGGGTCTCCCAGTTGCCCAGGCAGTATGTCCAGTCTGACTGGCTACCAGATGGTATGTGTTCACAGACTAAATTGATGCATTTTTCACACCATCAAGCAACTGCCATCTTGTACAGATCTGCACTAATTTGCTTTATTATCACACATCTCAGTTCAAGCCTCTTATCTCTCTTGTCCAGCAATGTGCTTAAACATGCATAACTTTAAGACAAGAATTAATCAAGTTCCTAAATAGGGCTATTTATATTTTAAGACATACACATATGCTTGAATCAGGGTCCAAATGTTTCAGCTATTCCTCTTTAGATCTTTTTTTTTAATTCGATCAAGTCATGTTCTCATGAGACTCATGAGTAATCATATAATCATGAGTCATGCATTCAATAAAACAGGACAAATCATCAGCTTTATTTGTTATGCAGATAGATCATCTGACTAGCTCTAGATGTTTCTGAATGAATAACTGATTCTTGCCCAATAGCCAGCGGTGTTTCCTAGTCTGTTTTTTTTTTTTTGCCTCTATAGTCTTCTTTTAATTGGACTATAAAGGCCAGTCTACCTGATCAGGTTTTATGGATAAAACTGTCTCTTTGAAAATAATAAGAGACTTGATGCTCCTTGCATTTAAACAACTGGAAGAAAAATTATGGAAAACAGCAATGACACATGAGGTTTGGCAGATCAACACATCACAGAAGGATGATTCCTTTCCTGAGACTTCACAGAATTTCTCTGTCACTTTTTACAGTGAGTCAAAGCTCGACTTCTGTGGGAGAAAATGTTGCGTATAGTATTCTGATTTTAAAATGTCACAGATGTCAGCAAATAAATAAATACTGCTTTGTGCAGGTTTTTCTCTGGCTTTGCATTTGCACTGATCCTCTGATTGCTCCTCAAATTGCTGGTAACTCTCAGGCTCAGTGTGACTTGTGATCTTGTGAGTACAGCAATAGCACCTTTTACTTCTGTAAACATTTTTTTCTCAAAACTGTCCTCCTTGGGTTTCTTATCAGAGTTTTCAGGTCACTGGTTTATATTTTGATCTTGAAGGGCACGCTTTGGCCCATGTATTGTTTTCCACATCCTCAGATCCATCATTCTCAATGGATCAGGTTTTCTTTTTAAACCACTTTATTTCCTCTAATAATTTTAAAGCTTGCTTCAAATTATCATATTTTATTTATAGATATATCTTTATGCTAGACTTTACCCTTCTTCAGAAGCTGTGGCAACAATTCCATACGAAAGAATAACCAGAAGAGGCCATGCTGTATGCAGAACTGCCTTTTTTTTTTTCTGTTCAGTGCTATGTGAACAGCACAACTGGTACAAAGCACCGACTACTGCGAGAGCACTGCAGAAAAGGTCAGTGCTCCTTTTTTTCCTTGGTGCTTCTTTTTTTCATTAGTGTCCCATTTACCTTTGACCAGCAGCGTCTGCCTGTTTGCATTTATCAGAGGCACTCAGAGTAGAACAGCTCTGTGTCACTGTGTCTTCCTGCTATCAGAAGAGCTGGGCGTAGAAGAGAACACAGTTGCCAGGGCACTGTGACCATATTTATGCCTGGCAGAGTGCCAGCTGAGAGCAAAACTAACAGGTCTTTTATTACAAATGCTGTATAACAGTGAAGAGCTATCTCTAATGAAATAGCAGCTCTACTGACATACTGTTCCACTGCTGCATAAATAGTTTAAAATCATAAAAAGTAAATATGAAATTGTCGCAAATCCTTTCTTTCTGTGTGTCCATGTTAATTATTGATTGTCGTTTGCCCTCATTTGTAAAAGAAATAAATCATTTGACCCACTTGCAGGTGTTTCACCTTCAGCCTCAGAGAAAACCGCTAGTGTCTCTGCAATAACGCGTCTGCCATCAGCTCCTCCTACTCCCTCCATGACAGAGGTTGTTCTTGTGGTAAATGTCTCTTCAGCGTGACTGGCTGCATTTTGTTAATTTACAGTGAATCAGTTTGTTACACTTTCTATTGTGTAAGCTCTGAGGCACCGTCAGACTGCAGCAGTCAGTAGGTACAGAGTTATGCAAAAAAAGGGTGGCTCATAGCATGTAGGGGGAGCACTTAGGCTTAAGATGTTAATTTTTGTGAAATGTTAGCTGCTGACTCAGAGGCTAACAGCACCTACACAGTTTCATTTTTCACGGTTGTACAATTCACTCTCTGGCACACATGTATTTTTTTAAAGAGCAAAATTATTGAGTATGTTGCTCACAATAATATGCTTATGCCTCACTACCACTTCTTAAGAGAGTCATTTTTTACTAAACTGTTAATCAAAATAGTAATACATGGAAAATGTATGTGATTCAGCTGCTCAGAAGGATGCTGTGATGGATTGTGAAATAATAAACGTGTAGGTGAAAATAGCAATGAATGACAAATACTGTGTTTAACTTTGGTATATCAGTTATATAGAGGATTGCAAATAATTCACGGATTATCAGGCATCTCATATACCTGGAGGATTATTTTTGATGCACGGTGCATTTAGGTTCAAACTGCACTGTGTCAGTCAGCCTGATGCAGATGCAGCAAGAAGGAGGACACCCCTGAGAATGTGTGGCTTTGTCTCTTTTGCCACTGCAGGAGAGGGAGCAGCATCAGGGCACACTGTGCTCAGTGCCCCCAGGCGGAGGAGTATCATGTCAGCCAGAGAACTGCAGAACTGTGGAATAATTTGGTTGGGAAGGAACTTCTGATGGTTATTTGGTCCAACCTGAAGATCAAGTCAAGGCCAGCACAGAACAAGTTACTCTGGGACTTGTCCAGATGGGTTTTGGATCTCTCCAAGGATAGAGATTTAGAGGTTTCACAGCCTCTCCTATTTGACTACCCTCATGGGGAAAACTTTTCCTAATATCTAGTTGGAATTTCCTGTGTTACCACTTGTGATGCTTGCCTTTCATCGTAACACTGTGCAACTCCAAGAGTTTAGTTCCATCTTCTCTATAGCCACTCAATGGGTACTTGAAGGCAAAAATAAGATCACCTGAATAGGTAGCTGAAGACAGCAATGAGGTCATGTTAATCTTTTCTTCTTACAATCCCCTTAGCTTCCTCCTTTAAGAACAAATTCACTTTTCCTAGGCTCTCCTTTGTATGTAATGTGTCCTAGCCCATGATTGTCATGGTGGCCCTGCATTGGATGCACGCCAGTGTGTCCATGTATTTTTTGTACTTGAAATCCCAAAATGTACACAGCACTCCAGGGTTCCAGGCTGAACAGAAATACTGAGATTTGGAAACAACATTGATTTTAGCTCAAGATATGCAGTCAGAGACAATGATCCAGAATATAAAAGATGCAGAAAGTAAAAATGATAGACAGCAATATTCATTGTACTTTGTTAATTTTCATAGTGCACTCTTAAGCTAGTTATCTGACATTGCTGATAATTCTGTGGGTAAAGATGGCCATCACTGGATATTTTTTGCAACCATGGTATCTCAAATGGTCCTAAAGAATCTTAGAGAAGCAAATAGTGTGTAATGACATTCACAGTCTCTTCATCTAGCTTATCACATCTCGACTCAGACCATATTTACACGAGTGGACACAGTATGGTAACTGCAATCAGATTAGAACAAATAATAGGGTTTTGATATCTCAGATTACCTAACTGGAGGCAAGAAAGGAAACATTTTAAAATATGCCCATGTTTAAGGGTGGAAGACACTGACATATGACTGTAAAAACTGTAATTCTGTCAGTACATGGACAAACTTGTGTCTCAGTCAGGCAATAGCAATCAAAAATCCAGTTTGATAATATATTGCCTGAAAATGATTTGGGCAACACAGGCAAGTCCTACTGGAAGAGGGTCAATAGTGCAAACTACATTTCAACTGGGTCAAGTGCAAGTGACTTTAGAGATTGCTAGAAAGTATTTCTGTATGCAATTAGTTGGTTCCACTGCAAGATGTTCAGAGACTGCATTGTGGGACATTATCTCAACAGGAAGGAAGGAACTGTAGTACTATTCAAAAAGGACTGAGGCCCAGGAAAATACATTTAAGGACTGTTAACAGCATAAAGTTTGTTTGGTGGCAGGAGTCCTTTGTGGCCATTTACAAAAACACGGATTTTCTAGTAGCCTTCCTCATCTCTTCATAACAAAACCATAGCAACCCCCATGCAAAGCATGTGAATGAACGCGCTGCTGAATGCCTGTTTTGTAGGGGAATGGCTGGCAGTTTTGGAGCTGTGGCCCTGGCAACAATGATGCCTGGGTGTTTTCCTCTGTGTACTGGTTTGTCTCAAAGACTCTTGAAGTAAAGAAGCAGAAAGGACCATTCTAATCATTTAACCTGACTGCCAGCATATCCCAGACCATAGAACTTCCTTCAAGACTTGCCTGGTTTAAGCATTTAAATTGTATTTGAGCTAGAAAACTGCTGCTTTTCAGCATTTATGGAACTGCTGGGAAAATGTGTTTGTGAGAAGTAGAGGGTCATCTTGACAGCTCCATAACAGTTAGAAAAATCTGTGACCAAGCTATTAAGACACTTCACTGCCTGTTGCTAAAAAAACAACCAAGCAACAAATAAACAAAACAAAAACAAAGCTAATAAAAAATCTGTAGGAAAAAAAAAGCCTATATGAAATAATGGGACAAATACACTATCTATTACAAATACATCCACACCTACAGAATACTAAAAAAGGTAGAGCTATAAGATACTAAAGATTAAAAATCTAAACACAAAGTTGTGAATCAAAATCCTTAAACAAACAATAAAGTTAATAACTCATTAGCATCTAAAGAGGAGTATAAGATTAAGATTTTTTCATTTATCTGGATCAGAACTTAAATTGCTGAATAGAATTGGCTGAAATAAGTGAAAAATCTTTAAACAGCTCATGAAACCAGTAGCTGTTGCATTGTCAGTTATACCTGCGTAACTCTGTGTCTACATTTGAGGGTGATTGACTATGACTAATGATTGATACGATAGTTTCTTACTCTTTGACAATTTTTTTTGCTTAAGTCATTTGATGAATCATGGCACTGTCAATATATAAGTACTATGTTTTAACAAAAAAAAAAAAAAAGGAAAGGACAAAAAGTGTACCAGGTGCCTGGGTGTCTCTAGTCTTCATGCAGAAGCTTTGGAAAGAAGCACTGCTGTATTCAGAATTCCAAAGCAGGACAGGACTGCAATGCAAGACTGAAAGAAGTAGTTAATTTTCATCCTCAGCTTCTTCTAATGGTTGAACTAGAGCATGTTTTTCATTAGCATGATGTGACTTTCAGAGGTTAGATTCTTACACTGACGAGTGTATCTGTGCTGATTTTCTTTGAAATAATCTTTTGTACTATTCAGATGTCAGTTTTTGAGATCTTGTTATGCCTGGTCATTTAATCAACGTCAGCTCCCTCAGGGAATGGAAGTTGTAGCATGGATTCTGTGTACCTTTTCAAGATTTATCTGTAAATAAGTATGAAACAAGATGGTCTTTTCTGCATTGGAAGCAGTAGTAGCTATGAACTGTTAACTTCCCAAAGCCATGATTTCTCCTTAATGTTTCTCAACACGTGATAGCTGTGTACATGGGCTACACAGGTGTCTATGTACCTGGTACTTGTCATTTGAAATGTGAAATGGTGTACAGCATTTTTCCAGAATAGAATTTGCTGTGATTTTTTTTTCTCTTTGCTCTTGAGGACACTTCTATGAATTTTTCCCCTTTATCACATGACTATAGTTATGATTCTCTTCTCGCTTTTGACATTATGAGGGTGCCCTGTTTCACTTGCATTGGGACAAACCAAACACAAATGCCATACATCTTAGTTTGGCTTACTCATCACCTTTGTCTGACACCAGTCTCCATTGACTGTGTTTCATTTGTGGTAAGGTGCCGATTTCTTCATTCTACTCTCTGTACTACTGCATCCATGTAAAGATACTATAAATTTCAATAAAAATAAACCAACAAAAAAGCCATCAAGCTTAAACTAATATTAGTTTCTGTAAGGTCCTACACTTAAAGTTCAAAGGTCTGGGAAGTATAGAGGGCTCTCCTTCATTTAATGCCTATGGCTTTGATTTTCATCAGACACTGAGAGCCATTTATTGCCTTGTAAACTTGGAGGCAATTACCTTTTTGCTATTATATCAATTGTCACATAAAATGGTTCTCCTTTATTCTTTCTTTCTCTCTGTGTCTCTTTTCAGAGTTATAATCATTTGTCAGAAATGTATCTTATCCTCAGGATGCCTATACTTCCAGTGTTCCTGTGCAGAATATATTCTTTTATAAGACAAATTAGAAGTAGAAACAGAAAAGAAAAGCAGTATTACCAGACAAAAAGAAACATTAACTAGTTAAGATTTTTATTAATGGAATAATGACAATAATGTTCACTTTAAAAGTAATTTAGTTAACCTAATAGAATGAAACACAGTGACATCCACTCTCATCAATAGATCAGTCAAGCTCTCATGTAGCAGGTAAGGTATTTTGACTAAAACTAAATAGTATCAAAAAGGGAAAGTAGTGTAAATATGTAGATTGCGGTGAAATAAAGTAGGACAGATCATTTGCTGGTGTCTAGTGATGTAGCTTGCCAAAAAACAACTGGCATGTTTTACCCGTGCTGAGGATGTCTTGATGAGTTTGGGTTACAAGAACATCAATAAAGGGAGAATTCAGTCCACTAAAGAGAAATATGCTTCCTAAATGCATAGTCAGTGAGTATTTTTTTTCAAATTACTCCTTTGGAGTGCACTCATGGGTTTATAAAAGAACAAAGTAGTGACAAATGTGTTCTCTTGTCACTTGCTTGGAAAATTGAGTTCTGTTCAGTGTTGTGAAGAGGGAACAGAAAGAACACAGTGTGAACAAGAACATCAAGACCTGAAAATCTGACTTTGATCTCTCTCTTAAGAACTAACCAGGAGCACTGTGACATTCTGTAAGGAGGCTAGATGTTTTAAAGGCTGCAGTTGTGTATGATGGCGGCTTTTACAAACAATAGAAAAGTAATCTTATTTGAAGCTCACAGCACTTTTTTTTCCTCTGATACTATACAGTATGCATCCATTTTTCTTTGCCAAAAAGCTGCTGGACCTCATAAACTAGGTCTACTGAAAAGATCCTTTACCTTTCTTTTTTTTTTTTCAGACCCTCTAACTGTGTGAATTAAGCTCTCTATATATCTCTAGTAACCTAAAAGCTATGTGTCAGGCCCTCGTCTAACCCCCAATTTTATTTCTATTATATAATTCCTTCCTGCTGAGCGTGTCTTGTTTAATGGTGGACACCCACTGCAATCTGCAGGAAGGAGAATGAAAAAGGTTAGAAAAAACAGTGGAGGGTCTCATATGTGGGAGCCAGTAGGTAATATATATTCTGACACTGTCAAGAACGGAACATGGTGGGGAAAATGAGTGACACGAACACTTCTGTCCATAAAGAGAAACAAAGCCAGTAGACTTCATGCTGGCTGGATGTTACACCACAATATCTTTCTAAATGCTTCAGTCCAGAAAAGGAAAGAAATGTGAATCTGAGTTGCTGTTTTTAAGAACTCTTAATTTACAATATTTCTAAAAGTCTTGGAAAATATTTTGAAGCTTTTCCTTCAATCATTTTTTCTCCATATCTAATTTAAATGTCCTTTTGATATCTGAATTGTTCTCTGTCTGAAAGGAATTTCTGTTGCAGATTATTTGCATACCCAGATCCTGCATGAATGTATTGTGAGTTAAGTTTTTTAAAGAATTTACGCTTAAACCAAAGAAAAAAGTGAGCTATACTGATGAAGAAATTACATCAAACAAAGCAAGCTAGCCTTATCTTAGGAAACAATCTGTCATTATGTGCAGATTTGATTTGAATTATTGAAGCAGAATTGTTAGATACTTAGAGGACTCAAAGTGAGAGAGTCATACTCATTATCCTTTAACTGAAGTCTCCAGATGTTACTATATTTCCACATGACATAAAGGTCTAGTTCCAATCTTTTATTGCTAACTTGGATTTATCCACCCTGCAAGAAATTACATTTCAGATTAGCTTGAACTTTATTATGCCTTTTATCATATTTTTTCCAAATCCGTAACACAAAGTGAAACATTAGGACTGCTTAGTAAAAGGACATTAGATAGCCTTCCTGGAAAATTCCTACATAACTAAGTTCCATTAAACATTTTTGCTTTATGTGGGCCTTGAAATGGCCTATAGAACTTCACTATGGAGTGTAGAATTCCATGAATAATTATATAAATCTTTACAGAAAGTATTATTGTCTGCTATGTTCCTTGAGTCTTAACCCTTACAATCTGGCAAGGCAGCATGGAGGTCTAAAAGACCTAGTTCTGACTGCAGGAGAATTCTCTCTGCTTTTGTAGTCAACCTGATATGAACTAAGTAGTTGGGTAGTCTATGCCAGCTTCCGAAATTCTTTGTGAATAGACTGTGACAAAATTATCCTATCATCCAGGGAGTGGGACAGTCAAGATGAATACATCTAGGGTAAGGCTACACTAAGCAGATACAGTAAGAACAGTATTGGTAGTCTAGTCATAATTTAAACATGCATCAAGTTGTGTAAATTAAAGAAGGAGCAACTCTGGCTTCCAAGCAATCAACACTGTAGATTCAGGCCACAGCGTATAATCAAACTTGCAGTGAATTTCTCAGTTTCTCATTGTGTCTCTCAGCAGTGAGGCCCATAATAATGTCTTACATGCTTTTGGTGTAATTGTAGAAAATCTTTGCAAATAGTGTCTTTAGGTTCTTTCTGCAGCAAAGATAAATAATTTAACATTAATTAATTTTAAGTATGATCTATGTATCTTTTAAGAATATCTGTGCTGTCAATTGCATACATTGCTCAAAGAGGGGTTAAAACAACTGCAAAGCAAATTATAGTCTTTATATTAAAATTCTTTTGACANTTTTTTTTACTTTTTTTTTTTTTCTTTGAGGAGCGTATATCTTGCCTTTCAATTATTTGTGCTTTTGAACTTGTGAAATGGGGTTATTAAATTGCATTGTTCATAATCCACTTCTTAAAATCATTTTGGATACTAAAAAAGTACTGAATGTGTCTGCTATATTAATGAACAGAGTTTCCTAAAGGAGCATATTATTTCTCTGGACTTTGTTCTTTATTTGAAGCCAAAAGGTTTTCAGAAGTTGAAGGGGTTTTTCTGTCTTACAAAGTATTAAACCTTTTTTATTCTGTTTATACCAGGAAAACATCTATCCCACCCATCCTCTGCCGTGATACACCACCAATTTCTATCACATGTGGGGCTTATGGTGACAACATACAGGAGAAGAAGACATCCTTACTGAAGTTTTTGGAGAGGTCATTTATGTGGGTAGGATGTGTAACGTATTGCCAAATTATGAGACAACCTGTGCAACGACGCAGGGAATTAGTAGGGAAGAAGCAGGAGCATGTTACAAGGCAGACGAGGAGAGAATAGAATGATCCCGACAAACTTGGTTCCGCTCTTCCACTTCTTTGCATAACACACCTGTAGTGCACTTTGTAGTGGGATTAATGTCAGAGTCATTTACTCCCACTTCAGATACAAGGTAATTAAGATGGGGAGAGTGTTTCTCCCTGACTCACATTTCCATCCTTAGCTGTATATTTTGTAAGACACACACACAGTTCCCTTTACCTGGTTGCAACCAAATTTTGAGGTTGGAGGTTTCATGTCAGTCACTGAAGGAAGTGGGAACTGAATTCTTCGACATGGGTTGTCCACATACATCCTCATCACCTGAAAACTTGAGTTTGGAGACTTCTTAGCCCCTCAGCCCTCACAGGGAGTCCAGGGCAGGCACACACAATGTTGTACTCAGCTCTCATACACTTCAGCATCCTTCGAGTTTACAACAGAAGGAATGGCTCCTAAGAAAGAAGAAATGCAGTGATCAGCATGCATGCAGGCAAAATGCCTTACAGCCTTCCAGTTAACGTAAGCAACCTTTTCTCACTGAAAAACTTGTCTGCATGTGGCAATGGGTAAACACTAACATCATCTATCCAAGTTAACCACAGAAAGATTTCAAAATGGTTAGGCGAATGTGGAGGGATTGCTCTGCTAAGTATGACACTATGCCAAGAAAATTCAATAATGAGGTAGGGGAAGCTCCAGCTGTCAGTCCTATATATATCAGTGGAAAAAAAGTTTCTGAGATGTTACTGAGGTGCCTTGCAAATGTGCAGAACATGTGGGGATCACGTCTGCCAGCTTTATCATTATGTCTAGAAACATATCTAAGGAAAAGCAAGTTGCCCTTATGTAAGCAGTTTACATTAATGGCCCATGTTAGCCAAAGGCTGAGTGATCTCTGAAATCAGCCTTTCTTCTTCAGGAACTTGTGTCCTCACCCTGACCCTTAGAAGTGCTAGGTAACAAGAAGTGGTGTAAAGTCCACACATAAGTAGGTGTCTCCATGAGAAACAGAAAGTCCATGGTACAGCTCAGAGAAGACCATCGAAATACAAGAAAGTTCAAAATCTTCAAGAGAACTGTCTAGAGGAAGCCCAAAGGCTTTTTTTTTTTTTCAAAGACATACACATTTCTATTACCTGTATTAGTGAAAACAGTAAGATTTTAAATTAACGCAAGGGTGAGGCTTCTTTATGTTGAAAACTACAAATGGCATAAGTAAGAGAACAGGTGGGCTTATGTTAAGGAAGAGGAAAAGCTAGGTCCCTATTCAGCTTTCAATCAAAAGCTACTTGTAGACAATCTCAAAAAATCTGTTGCATTTGCAACATGAGCTAATAAAGCTGATTAGTGCATTTTATGTTATTATTATCTTGCTGCTTTTACTGCTTTGTCAGACGTACTATGAATTATTGAAATAGCATAGATATTCAGTTCTTCACCTGGCATTAGTTTGGACTTTCATACTGTAGTAACAGTTTGAATTTGTACTATCCTTTGTTCTATTTCTCTCCTGTAAACAGTTCAGTGCAAGCACAGTTAAGACCTCTGGCCCTGTCTCCTTCCTTGGAGCAGGGGATGCCAGCTTCCACTGTGTCACTGTGCGTGTTTCTAAAAAGATGTCTAATGAGATTTGTACAAGCTTTGAGTACAGAAACAGTGACAGAAGCCTTTTGTGTTACAAAAATGATGAGGGAGAGGAAAAAGTATCAGGAATTTTTTGCTTCTAACTTCTCCCTGTCTCTAATGTAGCTGCTGTTTTCTTTGTCATCCTATGTCATCTTAAGTTTTGAATGCAGGGTGGGATAATCATGATCACATTGCCTTGATGAAACAGTGTATGGTTCACTTAGAAATATGGTTCACTTAGAATATCCTTTCTTATTACATGGAAACTTGGAAGATTTGACTTACAAAGGAGTCTTTGGAAATAATTTAGAAACAACGAGCATACTTGCAGTTGGGACAATGAAACTGTTCTTGAATTTAAAGTGTTCCTTACTGCATGGATTGGGAGTAACGCTGAGTTCCACTGAGCTTGGTGAAACCCACTTTCTGTAATAAGAGCTCATGCTAGACTGATTTCTGCAAAGTGCTGAGAACCTCTAACTCCCACTCAATTTTAGAGATTTTGGAGCTTCACAGGATCAATAAGAAAAGTCAATGGCCCAAATACTTAGAGATTCTTAGCAAGTTTAGGTGTCTAAACTAAGGAAAATTCCATTATGTAGCATTCGTTTATTTAACATCGTAAAACATTTGTATAAGTTAAGAGTATATGTGCTAAACTGCATTCTACAAAAACTCTGTAAAGAACATTTGCTGATCTGAAAAATCTTCAAAACTCTCACCTTCAAAATTATCAATACGTTTCTTGGCACACTAAGAAGGGGAATTATTAACTAACAGTAAAATACTTTTGAATCATAAACAGTTGTTTTAAAAGCTGGAAGAACATGCACAAGTACTTCATAAATCTCTTACTCAAAGAACTTCCAGCACTGCTTTCCTGTGCTTGTTGTGTACATGTGTACATAGTCATGATTAGTTTTTGGCTGCCTTGCCGGTATTCCTAATATGTAAAACATTGAGTCAGCAGGTATTTCTCATTTCAGTTTCTCTAGAAGTAACTTGTTTTCCCCCAGCAGTTCCCAAGAACTTCATGGTTGTTCTTAGCAACTGATTAAAATGGTTAAGAATTTCTAAAACAGTGCCAAGGGATGTTAGATACTAATTGTCATTTTTGAGAAACAGTTCAGAAGAATGTTTAGATGATGTACAAAATATGGAGAAACTATGAATTTTCAACTTAATCTTAATCTTAGAACACTGACAACATTCAGATGTAATAGAATGAGCAAGCAGATCTTGGAGGTAAACTACACTGTAACATCTTCTGCAAGCCATTATATTTCTAGTATATTGTTAGTAGTACACCAGCAATGAAATCTAAAGGCAGAGTTGTTGAAAATCTTGGCCAGTAAGTGATAAACATTTTTTGAAAAGACAGTAAAAATTGCAATCAAGTACCATGATCTGCTTTTCTATCAAAAATTTCTCTTAGTAGTCCTAGGGTCACTTCCATCTGTGATGTGTTCCACTTACACTGCACATTGATGTGCATTGTAACACTGCAAGAAATGCAAAACTTCTCTGAGGTCATAAGGCATTAAATGTATTGTTTGTGATTTTTTGTATGTGTGCTATTAATGGTGAAGCTGTAGCTTACAGCATTCATCATGCTTCAAATAGAAAATTGCTTTTTGAAAAAAAAGTTTTTGATTCTGAATTTTTTTAGCATGCTCATAGCATCATTGTTTAGTGATTCCAGTAAATAGTTGGTGCTATAATATTTCAAATACCATGTCCTCTAATTTTCAAGATGTATGTTACAGATATCAAGATATGCAACAGAAATTTTCAAGCCACACTAACATAATGAGTAGCAAAAATAAATCATGTTCCCACTTCTATTGGCACTTGTACAGTCTGTAGCACCAGAGCTGTAATGAGACCAAATTGCAAACATGATCTACATTTAAAGATACCATTCTAGCTGACCCTATGAATGCATTTTCATTTTTGGTGATTTAGTCTTATATTGGTAGCTCTTAATCAAGTTACGTGTCTGGGTCAGTGATCTGTGGACTTAAAAATGGATGTTTAATATCTAAAAGTGAAAATAAATTGAAATATTGTACTTGTAATTCTAGACACCATATATATTAATATAATGTAGTCTCATTCTAGTGATATGGTTTCAATAGACATATTTATTACTTAAATGTTACGTACACCTCACCAGAACTAGAGATATCACAACTGAGGGTCACTGTACGTACATATCCTTGGAATAAAAATACCTGAGACAACAAGACAAATGTTGAATTATAGTGCTGCTTGATATTTGAACCCTTAAAGATATTAACATCATTACTTTTTCTGGGTATTGTGGGTTGAAGTGAACAAAACATTTTCAAAGTTATTTCATATTTTTTTTAAACATATATTAGTTACAATTCCTATTCAACCTTAATTAAGTTCCAGATAACCTTATACAGTCAGTGTGGATACCTTGAATTTTCAGTGATCAAAAGATCTTTTATCAAGGTTGGTTGTTCAATTGCAATTCATAACCCAGAACATTGGCTGGTTCTTTCAAGAGTCATATTCCTCATAGGCATAAGAAAATACATTGAAAATATTGAACTTAATTCTCACTGTCCCCTAAGTCTATACACCTAGTATGGAATAGGTTGACAATGGTTTTTTAGACCAATATTTTTAATTGAAAAAAAAAAAAAAAGAGGTCAGAAGATACTGAAATGTTATTATTATGTTTTACCAGTTTTCTGGGTTCTGTAATGTCAAAGACTGGCCATTCTAAAAGTTGAAAAAGAACAGGTATTTTAAATCATGGAAAAATGCCTTGGCAAATGTTTCAGAATTTATTTTCAGCTTCTGGTTTTGTTTGTTTGTTTTTTCACTTGATTGCAGTAGATGGAAATCTATTTTCCAAAGCTGGAAAGACTAAGTCAGTGAAAAAAATGAAATAAATTTACCCAGATTTTCACCACAATTTCTTTGGACAATTTCAACTTTTTTCTATGTTTCACTTGGCATGGACTCTTTCACCTTGATATGTAATAGTCTTGCTTGTAATGCAAATATTTTTATGGATGACAAATTAATGAAATAAAATAAATCATAAACATTCATGCAATTAAAAAAAATAATGCTAGTAATGTGCATGAATCTTTCATGCAGTTTGTCATATATTGTGGATATTTTGTTTTGTCTTCTAGGTGATTGCCTGAGACCATATTTGGAGTGGTCCTTCTAGATTCTATTGATTAGCTGCCATATAGAGCTTAGAAGTGAGTCTATCAACCTATAAGTTCATGATACTATTTTGCTTCTGGCTGGAAGCAGGAAAAAAATCTGTCAGTATTGTTTTGGGAATCCCAATGGATGTCCATGAAGTTGACTGTGGGGATAAAAGTTTGGCTGCGGTTATATTGCCACAGCATTACGTTTCCAACTCCCAATCCCTGTTACACCATTCTTGTTCTTCATAAGAGAGCCACAGAGGAAAAGAAGCTAAACATCTAATATGAAAAGTATCTGTTTGGAGATATAGCATTAAAAGCTTTACATTGAGAAAACTGTAAAATGGCGAAGTCACTCTATATACAGAGATGTGCTAATTAAAGTAATAAAAATCTTAATAAAATTGTATTAAAAATGAGGAAAATAAATTATTTAATCCCTTCTGTTACCCTGTGATGTCTAAGTGCCCAATTACACGAAGTGAGGGGTAAGTAAACATTAGCAGAGAGGAAAGATACGGTCATCCTAGGTGGGGTTAGCAAAAGGGCAGGTCAATGAGGGCAGCCACCCTGGATGATGCAGATAGTCATCCTTAACAATAGGAAAAAGAATGAAGTAGCCAGAAGAACTCTCAAGGGCCAAATGTGCATTGTATAGGCTAATTACCCGGCAATGACAAACTAGATAAATGCTGGAAGACCCAAACAAAATCCTTATTTTAACTATAACCCGAATACTGATTTTTTATTATATCTTTTCATGACCTCTATCTCAAATCATAGTTCAAGGAAACATCATTCTATCATTAAATTTTACTTTGAGATAAGCTTACTCCTGAGTGAGTTGACAAATGAAGGGGTATTGTATCCTTGTGGATGTGCCAGTCGTTAAAAGCAGGGCACAGTACAGAACTCCTCACTCAGTGCTGACCATTCTGATATATTTAGCCAGGATATCTGAAGAAGTGTGATTTATACTTTCTGAAGAAGAAATCTGCGATTAGCTGTGACTATCTTCTAACACTTTCTGGGATTTTCTTGGAAAGATTCTTGGAAGACTTCAAGATACTGGAGAAAATACATGAACAAAAATGTCTCAAAGGAGTTTCATCAGATACAAGTTCATTGCAATCACTAACAAGTCTAACAGTATCTACTATTATTTACACAAGACCTATCCAGTGTGAAATCGACTTTTATGACATACACATTTAGTCCTTTACAAACACATAATACCTTTCTTGTCATATTGAATGCTGCTTCTGCTTTGCGTATTTGTGTTTGTGTGTAGAAGAGTCTTGTAGCAAAATACAGTTTTGAAATCTTTTATGGAAAGAGACAAAGGAAAGGGCGAATGAAAAGATGAGTAAAAATGGATAAATTATTGAAGGGGTAGAGAGAAGTTCAGCAGAGATTTTTATAGAGTTGAGTGCTAATGTCAAGAAAGGTACTTTTAGCTGGGGTGAGTGGGTAGGTAACGCAGATATGAACTGCATGTAACCTATACTGAAAGTCTGAACTTTTCAGGGTGGTGAAAAAAGAAAAGAGGAGAAAAAAAGGCAACGCAGACCCATTTGGCCTGGATGCTTCAACATGAGAGTCAACTGTAAACACCAGAAGCTGAAACATCCTAGCAAATATTCCTATTCTTTAAAGACATATTCATTTAAAGTGTTTTATATATATGCTTTAAACACACGTAACAATTCGAATTTACATGTATGGACTTCTACTTACCAGTAAAGACACATTGGTAAACTATTCAACTACTTGTTTATTAAAAAAAAAAAAAAAAAAAAAAAAAAAAAAATAAAAAATAATAAAATAATAAAAATATAAAAAAAAAAAAAAAAAAAAAAAAAAAAAAAAAAAAAAAAAAAATTGTTTCATTTGCTTAACTAGCCCCTTCTCTTGTATTATATGATAGTCTGTCATTTCACTAACTGTTTGCTCATCCTGTGCTGTTAAAGAGAAAGTGCTGTACAAAAGCAGAGTTCTGTTTGCAAAGAACAGAATCCTCCTGTGTTAATTTAGATAAGGCAGACTGTGGGTGAGCACATAACCATATTATAACAAAGGAGATATTGTAAGATTACGTGGCACATTAAAAAGTTTTCATTGTTTGTTCAAAACTGTTGTAATTTGCAAGGTGCAAGTGCCTGGTTGTTGTTTAGTATGTTGTTATAAATAGTTAAGAAAGTATAAACATAAGTTAAGAAATCTCCAATCAGATTTCAAAATATTGAGAGAGTATGACGGAATGAAAGGGCCAGGAATCTGAGAATAAGTCTTTTCAATTCTACTATGACTGACTCACTGTATGGTTTTTTGCAGATTTTTCCTTGGCTGGAGAGGATGTTCTGCTTCTTGAAGTCTTTAAACTAGAAGCATATGCATCTGTGAAAATGAGGCAAGGGTTCAAAGAAAAGGTAACCTTGACGTGAAGTTTTCTGGATAGAGCAAAGAAACAGAGACACATTGCTTTGAGGTCAGGCCATGTAAATGAGAAGATAAATAATTCTGTGTTTTTTACAGCAACATACACTGCCACTGGACAACCGCATTCATAATAAATAACATGCTGCTGTCAGACCCAGAGAAGAACCAGGTTTGGGAGATTCCCCTTTTTGCATAGGCTATTTCCTACTTTGTGTCTTTGCAGAATCTACTGTTAACAGTTTCACCAAAGCAGGGTAGTCACAACCTTGCAAATATGGGAACAATAGTATCTCAGCAGAAACATGAGGACATGGCGGCACTGATCAATGCTGCTTTTAATGCCTGTTGGCTTGAATGCAGATCATTGTTCTAGGTCTAGAAGACCTAGACTCAACTCTGATGTAGACAGTCCTATGTGACGGACATATGAGCTGTAGAATTTATCTCCAACAACCTATACTTTTGGGTTTGCTCTATTTCCCCAACTCCCTTTTATGGCACAAAAATAGGTATTAGCAGAAAACGATCTATTCCATCTGCTTTCTTAACTACTTGTCAGTGGAATTAATTGCTTTCTGAAAGGTGCCATTTTCTTTCCATTGACTGGAGTCCACGAAACTAGCTTTGATTTAGGACACAATTATGTAGTTACAGTTTGCTGAGGTGAGACACGCTAGGAGATATGTGTAAGGATCAGTAGGGGATTCTGTGAAACTTTGTCCTGCTACTTGAATAGCAAAGCACACAAATTTGACGAGGACATTCTGGGAAGCTGCAGTCTTGGGATGCTGCAGGTCTGGGCTAAACTATTTGAGAAGTAAAATTTGCATTTTTTACAGTTACTTGTAACAGACACTGCATGGTTCGCTGTAGCAAAACCTCTTAGGAAAGCCTTACTCATAAAATTGACTAGTTCTCTAGCTCATGTGGCCAGAAATGGAAAAACAGATACCTGGCATGAATTTTGCCTGCAGCCTGTGCCTGTAAAGTACCAGAACATGCATGAGAAGTGTTGAAGGTAGGCTGACTAGTTGAGGTTACAAAGAAGATATTCTAATCTGCAGGAAGTGTCAAGATTTTCTACGGGGATTGGGACTATTCCAAACCATTTAATAACTCTAGAAAACTAAAATACTTAAAAATAATGGAAAAAATGAGAGCTGAACAGTCCCTGCAGCTGCTCTTTGAAAACGACTTTCATATTAGTTTGTGTATATAAGTAGAGAAATGGACAAGAATATCAATTGTATGAAGCAGTGTTTGATGTTCCTTGGGCACCTGTCTCTCTGGCAGCAACCGGGCTGGGGAAGGCAATCTGTGATTCTCAGACTCTGCAGCCTCAGGGTAGCCTTTCTGGAGTTCAGGCCTCAGATTTGATCAAAGTTAATCAAATCTAAGTTGTTTCAGACAAAACATTTGAGGCTTACGTATCAGTGTTTTTCAATGAAACTATATTTCATAATAATATATATGATTAACTCCATTGCCAAAAGCAGTTCTTTCTTCTTTGGCTTCCCCTTGGCTTTTACTATCCTTGAAGTCCCTGTCCACCTCTATTTTATTGCTCCTCTTCTAGCCTTCCCTTTTTCCTGTGCTTTTTAAATGTTTAAAGCATTCTTTATACCTCCTTGATCCCAAAATAGGTCTACTCCTGTGTCATTTTGCTCTCAAACCCTGTATCTCCTCAGTGAGACTAAGCAGTCTTCTGGTTGTCAAGCACTCTTGTTTTTGTTACTCAGAGGGAAAACATTGGTCAATGCCGTGAATTCATTCAATTTTATTCCTGATACTGCAGCTAAAATAGTAACAATTTCCATCTAAAAATGTCTGTCATTTATTTTGTAATCAAAGTTCTGATTGATGCAAACTTCTTAAAAGAATTTGTCTCAAGAGAAAATAGCTGTAAGTTAATCTTACAGTCCAAATATGCAAAAGGCATTTAAGGAGAATGCCAGTAGTTTTGAGAGCAGTTCCCTAATAGTAAGAACATTAATGGTACAGGGTCAGCAGCTTTGAAGACATCTCCAAACCTTCAGGCTCTTAGTGAGGGTTTACTTACTGGACCAATTTCCCTAGTTGAGATAGTAACAAATATGCCTTTGAAGGAATTAGTTATATGGAAAAAGATGTGATTTGTTGTTTGACAGTGTTTAGTATACTGCAGCTTTTAGAAAGCTATTGGTTAGCCACTCAGTTGGTGTTAAAAAAGTAAATGAAGTTATACCAGTTTGCATTGAGTGCCTGTATTTTGATTGGTTTTGCATAATTTATTGTCCATGTTATTGATTGTTGTTATAAATGTGATTGTTTCTGAGTTGTTTTGACATCTCTCAATACATTGTTTAACATAACATGCTGGCACAGCCTGGCTGGGCAGCATCCCAACAATACATCATTCTCAGAAAATGACAGAGAAAATGTTAATAGTACTGAGAGATGGGGGGGCGGTGTTAAAATACACTTATTGAGAGTAATATCGCTAGAAAGCAGTAAATAATTGTCTAACTAAGAGATCACAAATGCTGTGTAACACAAAAACACCCAGTTTTCTGAACTTCACCAAATATAAAGAAAAAATGTTAGCACCAAAAGAGACAGGGCAAGAGTCCTTTGGAAAAAAGAGAGGCCTATACAAAGACCTACTACTGCAGCCACACTATTGGAGAAGTAAGCTGCAGCATGTACAAAGGAATGGTGAAGATGCTGCATATTGTGTTAGCACTTGCAGAAACTTCTCTGTTGCCTGTTTGTTTCTACATCTGCATTAAACATAGGAGTAGCTTGACAGATACTCCAGATTAGAATTTTCTAAAAATACATCTGAAACCCCAAAGAGGATGTCTGACAGCTTTTGGCATGTATAAAAACAACTCAGACTGCAACTCATGATGAATTTGTCTTGTGTAAGCAGCCTTATCTTTGGCTGGCAGCACAGACAGCTACTTGAAACCGCTCATTAACTGCTCTGAAGAACTTAACAAAGAAGGATAAAGGGAGTTCTGGCCTTTACTAACTTCCTGCCTTGTGACCAGTCCACCAGCTACTGTTATACTGTGATTGCCCATAAATATAGCCATATAGTAGTCTCATTCATCTCTAATGCCTGAATAAGGCTTTGTGTTACTGAAGTGGTAAAATCAGTTCAAACTAAGTGACACTGGCAGTGCCAAAGCTGCAGTTTGAAACCAAAAACAATGACAAAGATGATGTGAAAGCAACCAGAAAGTCTAACTCTTTAGTATTAAGAAATAACTTTGTTTTCTATTTAGGGGCTTTCAAGAGGGGCTTGTCCAGAAAATCCTCTGGCTATACAGAGAGCTGGTGCAGCAGAAGCTGTGGCATAGTATCATTTCCAACACTGTTCTGGTTCTGGAAGTGCCTGGAAGAGATGGGATACCTATCTTATTGCCATTTTTTACAGAAACCTATGACCTCTCTCTTTGCAATGACTAAAGTGATATATATGTTTTTCTTTTATCATTTAGAATATGCCATCAAAAACCTGACTGAAATCAGTACATTCCACATGCACCAATTTCAGAGCACTATGACCTTCACTGCTAACACAGCGTAGACATAAATCATGATAGAAGGTGTAGAGATTTCTTCCATTTTGTTGAAAAACATCATGCCACACACTGTATGATTTTGTGTTTTTTTTTTTTTTTAATATAAAAGCTTAAAGTTGCAACGGTGGCTTAAGCAAAATTTCAAATATTCTTTAAGCTGAGAAGATGCCTCCAAGAGCAATCCAACAGTATTCAAAGCAATTGTTTCAGGATGTTCTGATCATGTGGTATTAAAATATTAACCTCAGGATACTCAAGGTTTGGGTTTTTTTTCTTTTTTTTTTTTTTTTTTTTCTGGTCTGTAACAACCAGTCTACGTACTATCCTTGCAAGTCTTTGATCGATTATGGTGGTGTTTGTTGTTGGTTGGTTGGTTGGTTGGTTGGTTTTGGTTTGATTTGTTTGGTTGTTTTTGGTTTGCTTCTGGTTTTTATTTGTTTGTTCTTTGTGGTTTTTGTTGTTCATGGTGTTTTTTTGTATTTGTATTTGTATTTTGTCCATTGCTGAAGTTTTTTATTATGTGTTTTAGTAGTAATTGAAATTGTGGTGACCAAAGGATACGGGTTAGGTTAGGCTGTTAGGAAGACAAGCTACCTTTTGTTACACTGAATAATATGACTGGAAAATAATACAAGTTTGGGGGCATACAAGCTCTTCTGAAAGTCTTAAATAGAAGAGCTATTATTTATCTTAAGATATCTGGACTTTCTCACATCATCTCAGTTAAAAAAATACTGTCACAAGAGCAAACATACAGGAAAGTCAAACTGTTTTACTCTCAGGATCAGTTTTATGCATAACATGTAATGTACAACTTGAGGAAAGATCCAAAATGAGACTTAAGTGGGTTGTTGGTACTTCAGATCCAAAAGTACAATTTAGTTTCCTACAAATATGAAATATGCATACACAGCTAGAAATGCTTAAAATTAATTAAAACCCTCCTTTCTTGATCTGAAAATTGTCTGGGTGCCTATGAAAACTATCTTAATCCAAGATACTGCTTTCCACTCTTCTCCATTTTCAAGAAGAAATGATCTTCTGACATATGTACCTCTTTAATTTGTTGCATAAGAGAGAACAAGCACCCAGAGCAGATCTGACACTTAAGTCCAAATGACTAGAAATGTCTTATGATGCTATTGAAACAAATTCGTGGAGCTACAATTATCAAGCTAGCTTTTCTGTGTTGTTGTTTGGTTTGGTTGTTTCATTTACTTATTGATTTTTAATAAAAGCTTACTGCAACTAGAAAAGACTTCTCAACATCAGTGAATGTTAGAAGCCTATTTTCTATGGTAGTTGTGAGTGATGTAGGACTGATAATAGGCCAAAATGTTAGAACATTCCTGCCAAACTCAACATGGAGGATTCCTGTTCTGTTCTTGAGTCTAGCACTCTTACAGAAAATGTCTTATGATAGGACTTAGTCTGCTTATTATTCAGAATGTAAATATATTGGAGTATTTATTGTGCAGGAAATGGGAATTGTGATGGCTTTTATTCCATTAGATTTTTGTTGGTAATTAGATGGTGTCCAGACTGACTTTATTTCAACACATTAAGTTGACTGCATTGAATAACCTGCTAGTAATTTTGCACAAAATACAAGTTTACAGTTTTGAAAGGTGTTTCAATGATAATATGTATCTATATATATATTATAAGCAAGTAGCTAATTGTAATTTCATAGAAATTACTAGCTATCAAAACTAACACTGTTACATTATTGTAGGTAAAAAGTGGCTAAGCAGCTTTTTGCTCTTTCAGGTTTTTGCTTTTAGCTATTGTATGTTTCCAAAAAGAAATAAAACTGATCATGTTAATGGTCATCTATACAAAAAAGATTCCCCAATTAGCAAAACAAGTGTTAATTCAACCACAGCGGTACTATTGTCTCTTCGGAGAGATATTGCTCCCTCCATGAAATCAAATAACCTATTTAATCCTATCAAATGAAAACATAATGCAGTCTAAATTATGGATCCATTTAGAGATTAGGATTATCTATTTTTCTTCCATCATCTTTATTACAATAGCAGCAAGAAATGTTTACGAAGGCATCACATACAGTGATAGCAATCTCAGTGCTGATTTGACTGCCATTAATTACAACCGAAATCACAGAATCACAGAATGTTACAGAAATGTTACACTCTTGCACACTCTTTGCATGCCCGTCTTCGCTTTTCTCTGTATTACTCCCATGTTCAATGCTCTCTTTTATCTCTCAGTGTAAGAAAGACATTCAAAAGTATGACTATACTAAAACATATCAAATGTCTATCTAGCCTGTACCTTGACTCCAAAAATATCCAGTAGCAAACACTCTATTTATGCCTGCTTCCAAGAATTTATGGCTCACATATATTTGGAGCCAGAGGGTTGTGGTTAGGATTCTCAAAGAATTTTCTCTCTGATTAACTTTTTTAATCACTTTCTGGATCCGTGTAAACTTTTCCCCTGTATAACTTCCCCAAACAAGGAGTTCCACAACTAAATTATTTTTCAGCAAAGCCAAACATTTCCATTTTGGTCCTCCCCGCTGATTATTTCACTTGATGTCTCATGTTGTACATACAAGGCACATAATTTGCTTTGTGACCTCCAAACTATTTCTTACCCCATTATAGCAAAAGAGTGAGATTTCAACGAAAGAAATGTGAGCACAAGACAAAATGAACCTTTCCCTACACTGTGATGGGGAACAACAACCAGGTGTCTTCCCTCATTTGGGTTATTGACGAAGCATGATTTACCTAGAAGCTAGTGTTTAAGTCCCACTATAGTTAAAAGTTTACCAAATTAACTTGTCTTACGTTTCTTTTTATGGCTAAAGAATTTTCATATTTTTGTGCATCACTTTTGAAAGAATAATACCATTTGCTAGCCAGACATGTTTGGAAAGAAAAATCACAGAATAGTTATTAAAATATACAAGAGTCCCCAAAGCCTTCCCACTTTAGGAACAAGTAACTAACATTTGAAAACTTGCAGTCTAACTAAGTTATTCATCACTCATTATTACTGTCTGATCTCCATTATCCCTTATTCCAAACTTTTCAATCAGTCAGAAAACAGAAATGACACGAGTCAGGTTCTCAGCTAAGTAATACGAATAACAAAAAACACTAAAAGCAAAAAATAAAAATTTTGGTAAAGTAAACAAAAACTGTCACAGTGAAACTACACAATGGCCATGATAGAATGTTAAAAAATCTGACTTATTACTCAAAGCAATCATATTACTTTGTGGCAAAAAAAAACCCCAAACAAACGAGAACAAACCAACCTATACTCTTTCCTATATTTTCTTATATTCCTATATTCCTATACTTTCCAAAATTTACTGTTATGTTTCTCTTTTTTTCTTTATTACTTTATTCCAACTCCCAGTTAGTTAAAATGTGCTCGACACTTGTAATCGTTTTTAATAAATGAAATAGCTATTTTTTCTTCAGAGGCCTGTGTGTATTATTGTATTGTTTAACCACCTATCTTGTTTTCTTTTTCAGAAAATACTAGAGGGTTTTTTTTTTTATCTAATCATAAAGCCCTGTTTTTTAGAAATATAGAAAAACGTAACTTAAAGAGGTCGAACACAGAAAATCACCTGTCATAACTTCATAGCCACTAGACCCCAGAGAATTAATGCCTTAAAGTCAACAACCAAGTCTTCTAATTAAAAGCATAAAGCACCATCACGACAGTGTACAGGGGAACCTTTGTAAAGAACTCTCACGTTCTCTGGTGGGATCCCGATAGGGCTAATTGCATTGTGACTTGCCTTTATGTGCCTATGTAAATAGCACTGGCTTCTGCAGCAGAGCTTTCAGGCTGCTTTTGTCAGTGGGGGAGTCATTTCCCCAGGGTCTTTTTCTTTGTGCAACACCAGCTGGTGGGAAATTTGCATTGTAAACCCTTATCGCCAGTGGCAAAGAGTAGGAAAAATAATCAGGAAAAAGAAAAACTGTCTGATTTTATCTTTTTTATTTTAATGGAGTCTTGTTCCTTGTGCCCCTCTTTCCCCAAACTGAGGCTTTAGGGGCCTACAGCAGGATCCATTTATCTTTTATTAGTATACATAAAGATAAGGTGCTAGCTCTGAGTCTTTCTTCAGCACGTAATGCTCTATTCGTTGGCATTTGCAAATGTGTTCAATTGAAAATTTTACATTCAAACATTGATATTTACACTTTTATGTCTTCTTAAAGCCTGGCACTTAATCCAAGCGCTTTCTGTTTTCTGCTAGTTACAATGCAAAGGAAAAATTGACGAAGAGAAAACATTTAAATAAATTCAAGAACATCCTCCACTTTAGAAACACAGGAGCAAATATGGCATGAAATGTACACTTATGAAATGTTTAGATTACTGTTAATAATCTAGACAAGAAAATGTAGTTACTTTTGATAATGCCCTGGTTATTGTGTAATTAGAAAAATACTTAACTTGATTCTTTGCAAAAATACAGGTATTTCTTACTATCTCTGTATTAGACAGTTACAAAAAATTAAAAACTACTAAAAAGGGATTAAGTATCTATCTCTTTTCTTCAAAATCTCATTCATTAAATTCAAGCTCTATTTCTGACTTACTCCGTTCTTCATGCGCTTCAAGCCCAAAGTGACA
The DNA here is from genome assembly GCA_013399365.1 of Pampusana beccarii. NCBI lineage: Eukaryota > Metazoa > Chordata > Aves > Columbiformes > Columbidae > Pampusana > Pampusana beccarii. Next base: position 415,756 of record VWYH01003114.1, on the reverse strand, counting down.
AAACCGTGCTATGCAGGTGTCAATGTAGATTTCCTCCTTACAAGACCTTCAGTCATGTTACACCAAGACCTGAGCTATTTAAGCTGTATTATGAAAGAGAAATAACCTAATGAACAAGGTTATGATTTTTAAAAGTTCATTGATCTAAGGCTATTTTATTAAAGCTAATGATGAAAATAAGAATGAAAGCACAAAGTTTGCATACTAAGACTCTGCTGTTGATGCAATGGAAGAAAAATCAGTAATTTGTAGAAATAACAAATGCCATAAGAAAGCAAGATGTGGAACAAATATTTTTCTACCATAACATTTTTTTTTTTTTCTGTACAGATGTCTTCTGCATTCTGTGTTGTGCTCAGGGATTTACATGATCACATTCTGTAGAACTGTTTATTGTAGCGCAGAAGAATCTGGCTGTTCACATTTAATTATTTTCACACTTTTCCCTGGTCTCTGTAAACCTACTTTAGAGTTAACATCTAAAAAGTCATTTTACTAGGAAAAGAGAAAAGGTATCAAAATAAATTCCTGGCAAACAGAGCGAAGTATTAATATTTGCATGAAGTAAACTGGCATCACTTCATCAAAATGGCACTATGCCAGCTGCACCATTTCAGTGATTGACCTAAGAATAATAGTTCTACAATATGAACCTGCATATATTTACTACAGAAATATTTGCATTTGTTACCCTAATTATTCAGTGATGGACTTTAAATGGTTTGGTAAAAAAGGAAACTGTGTATTAGGTTTGTTCTCAGCCTAAATTAGTAGCCTTGGGAAGATTCACGAAGATGCTAATGCTATCCATGATCCATATGGTATCCATGAGTCTACTGTAATTTTTCCTTTTCAGTTAAATTTGTTCTTCAGCTTCACTTTATTTTAGTTTATAACAGGGATCTACAACCTTTGAGACTGAGATGTACAGTTCACTTTAATTTCATACAGCTAAGCACAGAAGAGTAACAAGAAGACTCTGGTGTCACATTAATGTTGTAATTCCACCTGAATTATTTCCTTTTGCAGTTCAGCTTGACATTTTCGACTATTAAAAATGTTCATGCCTAAACAATAAAATGAAATTTATAAACCAGAACTGTTTTTTAATCTATGAGAGACAGTTCCCTGAGTAAGCTTTTTTCAGGAACATTACATGTGAAAAACAACGATTCAGAAGAAAACATTGTCATTTCTTATTGTTCTGTTTAATAGAGAAATAAGTCTGAATATTCTGTCTAAATGAACTGCAAAACCTGTAGTTGCTTCTCAGAAAGTGTTGTCCACATTTTATTTCTGTTTTTTCTTTAACACTCCGGTAGCTGATATCCAGACAAACACATTAGTTAATTACGTCTTAACTTTTAGCTGGAAAAAGACATTTTTAAGGATTTGCAAAAAAGTGTGTACTTGGTTCTCCAGGTATTTTAGCATTCTTAGTGGAACTTTTTTAAAAAGACATCAGGGAAATGAAGACAAATAAAACCAAATATTTGGTCACCCTCATTTGCTTTATAGGTTTTGAATCTTTAAAATTAATGTTTTCTACCTTTGCCCTACAACCACAAGATTTACTTTATAAATAAATGTTGAACTTTTTTTACAAGTCACCAGACAGCAGTGTTTAAATAACACACTGGCCCTTTAATGAATGACTATTAATAAGAGATTTAAACTCTGCAGAATTACTGATACTTATTTTATTCAGAAAATACATAAACACACAAAAGTATTTCTTTTTGAGTTCAAAGAGAGAAAAGGACATGGTAACAGTGGGGATTTTTGCTGATTTTAAGCTGACTTGAAGAGAACAGATCGCACGTTAAAGATTAACTAGTTACGAAGTCTTTCAGGAAAGTTACCCTCTAAGTTGTTTTTTTAAATTGTTGTTTGTGTTGTTTTTTTGTGTGTGTGGTTAGGGTTCATTGTTGTTTGTGTGTTTTGTTTGCTTGTGTTTTTTTTTTGTTTTTTGGTTTATTTTTTTAATAATTAATTACGCTTTAAAGTGTGCTTCCACAAGTTGGTGGTCTTCATTGTAGAACAATACCATTCTTTATACGGTGCCATGTACTTCAAAAATGCATTTTGCACCTCATGAAGCTGCGGTTTAAGTATAGCAAGACTGTCAGTTTGCAATACCGATCTGTTTCCTCACCAATACAGAAACAAAGAGGCACCAAGAACACCACACAAAAGGCAAGGAGATGCTCATTTGTATAAGCAGAAGGAAATTTGTTAAGTTTTCTATCATGCTAGAATCTCTTTGTTTTACTTAACTGTTTGTATGTTTGAATAATTAAATTCAATTTAATAGCTAAATGTTGAAAGATGGCTCGCTGGCCTCTTAATGTTGAAATACCATATTTAGTAAGCAGCACACCTGAACCCAAGTTATTGGTGATATCATATCACGCTTATTAGGGCCCAATTACCGATATGCAACTTAAAAAAATTCAAACAAATAGAGTATTTTCTTAAGTTTTTCTTTTTTGTGTTTCTTTTCTGTTGTGGGGAGTTACAAAAGTGAAAATGCAATAAAACATTACATAACTTATGGGAGAGACAAATAATGAAAGACTTCTCTGTGGTAGTGGGTGATAAAAGTGTACAATTTCACCATTCTTTTCATAGTACAAGGCAATAATCCTGCTGTTGGACGAAAACAAAAGTGGAGGTGTTTACGGAAAAAAGCATCTAAGCCAAAGGCCTTGAAATTTATTAGCCTCAGTTTTAGTTAGCACCAATCCTGAATTAGAAAGAATAACCCCCTTATCATTTTTATACCGATATTTTTAATTACACATTCACATTTCATTACATATGAATAAAAACGTTGAAAAGTTGTGCAGACTATTAATAACTTCAAAGTGAATTGTTTAAAATATATATTTAAAAAACCCTGACCTTCTTTGCTCCTATTCACACTGCTCATCTTTCTTCAGTGTGACCTCATACTATTCTGACTTTTGCTTTAGGAGAATATTTGGCTCTTCCTTTCCAAATAAATGTCTACTTCATAATGTTGAGTTAAGAATCAAAGAAAGGAGTAGAATTTGGCCTAGTTGAGCAAACTAAGCAAATATAAATAAATAGCAAAGAACACAAGATTTACTTTAGTAAATGCTCAAAAAATCCTCCTGAATTCTTTCTGACTAGCTCATCATAGCTGTCAAACACTAAAAATAGTTTGAGTGTGTATATAGTGAAAAATAAACATACATGGCCTATTTTTCAATCATGGGTACCTAACACACATGTTCAGGCATATTTAGTAAATAACCTAATTATCAGAGTTGTTGATAACTGTACCATGTACTTGCATGACTAGCTTTAGCTGGGTAGACTTGGCTTTTGATGCTTGGATTTGAAATCTGAATTCAGATAACCATAGTCAGCCCATAGCGAATTACAGAAAAGAATGAGAAATATCCAGTTATAAATCAATAATGACACAGTGTCCCAGTACATTAATTGCATCAGATATTCCAATGTGCTGTCACTTGAATAATTGTCTGACATACTACCCTCATAGGTAGGAATGTATGAAACAGATTTTTAACTATTAATTGTCAAACATGAAAATTATCACTCTTTAGAAGAAGGACTAATTTAATAGAAATTCAGTTCTGAAAACCTGTGAATATCATCTGGACACAATTTTCTTGACTTGAAAGTTCCTCTTAGCACATACAGTAATTTAAGTTGTGGCAACCACTGTTACTGATATCAGTTCTCCCATCATAAATTTGTAAGGATAATGCTCCCAGGACTTTGTGCAGTCAGAATTATAACAACTTGTTTTCCACGCCTGTTTTTAAAGACGTGTTGGGTGATGATGTTGGAAGGCAGGTGGTCAGGAAGGAGTCTGTAGTCCTCCAACACGGTCTGGAATTAGTGCTCTGTACTGAGTGATAGTAGAGGAGGGAACTCAGCAATTTAGTTGTCCCAAACTGCCTTTGACAAACAAGTCTTAGACTGAATGTACCTACCATATATATCTGGAATTCTAGCTTAAACTTTTTTCTACGTATAAAAATTTTTATACTACCTACTTACAAAGCTACTGTTTTGAACCATAAGTGTAACCTCCGACTCCTTGATACGGCAGTATTTCTCTCCACAAGTCTGTGAAATACTAAGTATGTATATACAAGAAGATTTACATTCTTCAAACTAAGTATAAAAGCCAACATCCAAACTCTCTGGGAGATCAAATACAGAGACCATAACCCTGAAAAACACATCTCAGCTACTGGGAAGCAATGGGGACAGTTTCCAGTCTTCTTCAAGTCTGATCTCCCTTGATATGAAAATTTCTACCAGTGGGGTTTCATATAATGTTAAGGTGCTACTATTGTAAAACTGCACAGTGACTGAACGAGTGGGTTTTTCTTCATGTAAGTAATCACAAAGGATCATTTAGAAGGTGCCAATGCAATATATTTATCCTATTAACATGCTGAAAGAACAAGGCAAGCAAGAATTATTATTAGCATTCTGGCTTACGATACTCATATGTTCACCTGAGATAACACTTCTCATTTATATTTGCTATTGGCCAAATATCAAGAGAGCTCCCTTTGCAGCAAGCTGGCTTTCTGCAATGTAAGCGTCTGTCTCCCTGTGGGAGGAGCTGTATGGATTCCATCATGCCAGGATTCTTGTAAGTTATGTATTGCAACAACATACCTAGACATCATATGTAGATGTAGCCCTATGTCACTTGCTCAATGTCACACCAAAATTGTAGTAGAGCAAGAAATCCAATCCATATTGCAGTGTCCTAAATATCTATGAACAATGTGCTCTTGTCTTCCTGCTTACTTTTTTACCTAAACAAGCAGTAAGATGAAAGAAAAACCCTAAGGCTATTTCTCACAACTTTATCTGAAACTGGGGTCATAATGCTGGATGGCATTTACATGCTTGGGTGTAGAACCTCAGTTTGTGTCATTTTCATCTCTAGTAGATTAAATACTCCACACAAAAAATAAGCACACATTCTAAATATCTCACTGTCTATGGAAAGTCCTCTAGGCAGCAAGACTAAGTGTTCTGGCATCTCTAACTAACCTGTATCTTTGTTTTTATTCTTGGTATGACCATGTAGCTCAACCTTCCATCTATAAACTGAAGCTGAATAAACTAAGCTTTTAAGATACTCAGTTCTTTTATTTTAATGGAATATCAGTTGACTTTTAATTCAACTAAGAAAAATACCTTAAAATATGAATCTTCTTTTCCCTTCATGTCATACTAACCAGAGCTTTTCAGTGGCTTGCACACTCACAAATTAAAGGATCATTTGGACTTCTGTATCTGAAATTTCAAAAGTCAGGTAAATTATGGAACTCTGGAAGCATAGTTTTGGAGGTGAAGCAGGATCTTTTGGACCAGCAAGCAAACCAAGGGAGCTGCAACAGTAGTTAATAGCTATCAAGGAAAAAATGGTCTTGAGTGGTGTGAAATTTTAGCTGTTTTGTAAACCCGTGATTTTAGGTTCAGAGAGTATTGGCAAGAAGCCCAGACACTTTGGACTGCTGCTGGCAGGCTTAATCGAATGCTGTCCTGTTTATTTTCTTTGTCCTATAGATGGTTTTGTTACAGAAAAGGAATTACCTCATTTTTGAGACTGTTGCTATTCAGATCCTTTGATTTTATTTTCCCTAATATTGGGAGAAGTAGACAGTAGGGTATTTTAATTTGGCTTTGCTGAAGTAAAAAGGGAAACACTATGCTGAAGATGTGTGGATTGCTGAATTATCCAGTAAAAAAATCCCAGGCAACTGAAATATCGCAAAGACAAATATTTGGGCTGTTGATTTACCTCAAATCTTTACTGTTTTTCCCTATGTATCTTTATTCCCATCAGGAAAGATGTTCTTTACTAACTGTAATTCAAAGAAAATTGCAGTGGAGAGGCACTACAGCAGAGATGCTGGACAAGTCTGGTAGTGTGTACAATACTCAATTTATCATTTGGCAAAAGTGTAATCTATATTAATATTAATGAAAGCCTTGCCTACCAGTTTATTCCCAAGAGCACTTTTGCCTTGAGAATGTGAGAAGATCCTGTCAGCATGTTTCAGTTGTAGGTGTGGGGTTTTTTGCACAACGTTTCTCAAAACTGGGTTAGACAACACTCTCCAAACTTTTCTAACCACTGATGTTTAACTACCATCATGCTAACTCTTAAACAAAGACTAATAATTAGCTCCATACAGCAACAGTACACATATGAATCTGTAAAAAATGATCATATATTTTCATGTTTGTATGAAATATAAAAATTAATAATAGAAAGGAAGAAACACAATCAGTATTAAGCAACATCCAAACTAATAGAAGAATGTGTGTTTTTCACCATATTTAATTAAAAATGTGTTTATAGTTCAGTCAAGTCTTAAGTTGTTAAATTATTTACCATGAAGGAAAAAGGAAACTCTTACCTTATCAAGGAAATGACATTTCCACAGAGGTGCAAGCAATTCACAGTCTGTAGGCAGGGTAACAAAAGTGTTTGCTAAATGGCTTCATGATGGAGAATTCTTGAGGGGGAGGAGATTTGAGTGTAAAGAAATACACTAGAGAACTGGATATCAAAGGAAATCTGCATCTTTCATAGTCTTTAAAATGGCATGCAGTACACTATATTCTTTCAGCAACTAAGTCCCTAATCTTATGGCTCTCAGCTTTGATATTTGGATAATAACATATGATCGACATCTCTTCTATTATATTGAAAACATAGCTAGATAAATAATTTTAGTTTAGTCCTGGTTATATACCTTTCTAATCTTTGTAAGTGAATTTTCTCTATTTTGAATTAGCAAAAAATATGTTTGGGGTTATCCCACCACAGATTCAAGACTCTGCATTACCTTTTGTTGAACTTCCATAAAATTTCTCTTGGACCATTCTTCGAACCTGTTCAGACCTCTCCTAGAAACAGACCTATCCTCCTCCTTACTGACTGCTTCTCATAGTTTCTTATTATCCGCAATCTTGTGTACCCTACTCCGTTCTCCAGATTGTTAACAGACACATTAAATGAGCACCCCTGGATGACTCCTCAATGGGAATATCTGATCCCACGGACTTTTCTATGTTCAGTTTCTTTAAGTATACCATTCCGCTGCTGTGCTCCAATCCTCACAGACTGTCCTGGTAGTCTCAGGGATCTGGGAGGCTACACTGAAAATCAAATTGCTGAAAGAAGTAAAAAGGCACAGAGTCCCTCAAAATTTTCTGCATCTGGTGTTGCTAGTTCCCCCTCTGCAGCAATCCTGCGTTTTCCTCAGATTTCTTTCTGCTACACAGACACAGTAATGCCTCTTGTTGCTCCTCACATTCATCACTAGCTTCAATTCCAGCTGAGTTTTTGCTTTCCAAATATCATGCTTGCATATTCAAGGAAATATTTCTGTGTACCTTCTGTGTACTCCTGTTTGATATTTCAGCTTAGTCAGGAGATATTTATTCATCCATGCTGGCTTTCTGCAACAGCTCTTGTATATCAGAATAGACCACTGCTCTTGGGCCTCTTTGCCCTCCAAGACAGTCTCCCATAGTATCCTGCCAAGCAGATCATTGAACAAGACAAAATCTGCATCCTTGACGCTGAGGGCTGTGATTCTTGTAGCTGCATTACTTATCTCAGGTTCCTAAACTCCCCAAATTCGTGGTTGCTTCAATGAATTATACACTTACCCTCTACATCCCTGATCAATTACTCCTTGTTTGTGAGAAACAAGTCCAAGTGAGGATCTCTCCTGGCTAGATCATCAATCACCTGTATCATGAAGTTATTGGCTTCTGGGTTACTACTTAAGACTTCAACGGTTCAACCGTCATTTTTCACCTCTGTATCCAACCCAAACATATACAATTTATGTCTTGTCTGTTCCAGCAATATTTAGAATAGGAAAATGTATCTGCTAAGAATTCTGTACACTTAGTATTGAGAAACTTATCCTATTTTATGAAGACATCATATAAGCATCAAACAAAAATTACTAACACGTCTGAACTAAAATTCACTAATTTATTTTCTTCTTAAAAAGGACCTACATAGACTAACACAGGCATCATCATCTTCTGCCACTGAATAGTTCACAGAAGAAAATATTTTTCTGCTAATACCATTTAAATATCATAGCTAAATGAAAAAATATCCCTTTCTAACATTCATAACTGACTTTTATGTTAATATTCCTCAAATTGTTATGTAATCACTCTTCATACAGTTTTGCAAATACTGTCTTATGGTTGTTTTTGTCACCTCTGGCCATGGAATTACTAAAAGGTATTTAAATATAGAAACCCACTAGCAAGAGACATCCTTAGCATTCAGAGTAAGCTCATGATCTTCACCTGTTTCCATGTTTTCTTTTCTGCTGCTTCATTTTCTCTCTAATAATTTCTCATAGTTCAGTCATGGTATCACCTCTTTTTCATGAGGCTGATGACACACAGTGGAGCAATAAATAAATAATAAAATAAGGAAAAAAATACTATTTTAAAATAGTTAATTTTTAATAATATTTTTAAAGTGGCTTGTTTGCAAAAGCCTATGAACAATATTTTTTTGAATTCTTCCAGAACACAGACTAATAAATATCCATCCATACACAAATATATTCATATACAAATCTTCTGAATTTCTGTTTTTTTATTTTGCTTCAGGTTGTGTATGGTTTTGTTGTTGTTGTTGTTGCTTTTTTTTTGTCTTTTAATCCAAGAAACAATATAGCAATTTTTACATATAATGTAGCAATAGCTTGTGGACATGGAGCTTCCAAATCTTTCATATTTCTTAGCCAAGTGCTATGAACACAACTTGCTATTTTTTTCTTAATAAATGAATGATTAAATAAGAGTGAACATTAAAACCAAGGAAGAAAACACTGTGGTGACTCTGGAGCCAAAGTTGGCATGTCTCTTTTCAGGCCCCATTGTTAAACACCACACCTATGCCAATGTGCTGCAGCTTACCAACCTGAGAAAAACAGTGATACTGTTGAAAAACATCAAGGGCCTGTTGTCTTATTCCCCTCTTTTCCTCCCATTCCTGTAATGACTGAACAGTTAGTTCAAAGACCACAAGCCACTGACGAACAAATACACATTAGCAGAAAGTGACATAACCCGTGCTCATATAATTCTAATTCAAACAATTTAATATGTATTCATGGGATTCCCATAGCAATGCTCAGTCAGAGGATTAAAAACATCACAATTGGCTCAAACTCATACCAAAGCAGATGGATTGATTGGTTCAGATAAAACAAGAAATTTACCTTGTCTTGCTGTCCCAAAGTTATCACTGATGTCTATAGCAGCAATCAGATGGTTCTCTGACCCCACTTTGTATGCGTGAGAAACACAAATAGTTTAGATGGACACTGTTTAGGAAAACCCAGAACACTCAGTAGTTGTAGCTAGTGTGAACAGACAACTTCTGAATTTCCTTTGATAAGGTATTATGGTTTATATTTTTTAATTGAGAATACAGCTGTAATTGTGATCTCAGAACATTGTAGAAAGAAAATAACCTTTGCTCTGTAATATCAGGATACCAGTTGTATAGAAGTGGCAAAATAGTTTACACTAGTGAAAGATAACATTAAATTTTAAAGATATAGCAAATAAATAACTGCACTAAAAGTATGTTAGATTTTTTTCTGTGTACTGGAGATTTACAGATGGTGAAAGAATCAGAAGAGGAGTTTGGGTTGATACCATTGCTTCATCCTTTAATTATTCACGTTGGGATTCACTATGAAAATGACAATTTCAAAAATTTCACTTATTTTTACAGTCCTAAGGATATTTTTTAAGTGTCAAAAAAGACATTGTAGAACAAATTTGTAAAATAGAATGTAAAATCTTATCACCACTAGGTGACATTCACAGCTGCTAGCCATTCCAGCCCTTTTAGTCCTGCTAGCCCTACACAGTTGCCTGGGATACCCTAGGGTAGTGAGGACAAATTCATTTTCATCAGGGGCCACATCAGGAGTAGTTACATTTATACAGTCCTAAGATTACATTCAGCCCTTTGAAGGCAACTGCGAGGCTGATGTGGCCCCTGGTGAAAATGAGTTTGACGCCCCTGCCCTAAGGCATCTTAATGCCCTGGCTGCATTTATACAGCTGCATCCAGCCTTCCGGGGGAACTTAAATAAGACAGACATTCAATATAAGGTAAGGAAGGCAGGGTAGCACAAACCATTCCCCTCAAAACATTATTTTACCTCATTGACACCATGCACCTTCCACACAATTTTTAAAGTGAGCAAACTGGCACTTTTAAGAGACATTTCTGAGGATTGATTGCCTGTATCTCCAGGATTGTTATGGTGACAAAAAGTAAAGCAAGGATGATTTAGAAGAGAGAAGCATAGAACCTTAGTCACAAATCCTGTGAAGGTTATTTGGCCTACCTGAAGGCCTAGCAAAGAAGACTATGAACATTATTTTTACAGATATGGAGACTGATGATCAAATAGTTGATTGCAAATCATCTTCTTTTGAAAGCTATATTCATTCTAGCTTTAAAAATGGGGACGTTAAAAATATTGTTTACACCATATTTTAGAGAAAAAAGTGGAAACCATATATGCATATGACAAAAAAGCAGAGGATATTTATGGACTCTTAACCCTTTAAATATTATGCTATATCATATCTCAGAAGTGTTAGGCACGCCACTGAATCATTTCACAACAACAATGAAACTATGGGCTTTTAGACAGATCTTTATGTCTTAACACAGCTCTATTTTCTTTGCTTAAACTGATAAAACCAACTAACTCATACAAAATAAAGTTAAAATCCATCTTTTTTACTCAGAGAAACATTTTTGATTTGTTAATTGATTATCCAAAAACCAGTCAGGTTTCAAGCATATGCACCTGTCTATATGTTAGTGGCAACTACTAATTACACGTGTCCTTTTTACTTAGTCAAAGATAAGGAAATTAAATCCAAAGGAGACTGAGGAATTTATTCTTCAGTTATATATATGTTGTATAATTGTTTGCAACTGTGAAAGGTTAAAGGATCTTCTGGTAGTGTTTAAAATTCCTTTTGCATTCATCTTGCTTTTGAATATATGAATACAAAAGAGACTCAGCTTTCAGTGTCCTTGCGGTTTTCCTCTCCTTCCTGCTGTTCTAATTTCCTTTCCTTTTCCTTTTTTTTTTTTTTTTTTTTTTTTTTTTTTTTTTTTTTTTATTTTTTTTTTTTTTTTTTTTTTTTTTTTATTTTTATTTTTTTTTTTCCCAGTAGTGTGAAAAGAGTTAGTGAAAATTTTACTTTTTTCTTACAAAGTAAGTCTGGTAGCAATGAAAACAATCCCATACGCAAGCTAATGGAACAATTTGGGGGATAATTTCTTCATGTGTGGAGTGTCTGACCTCAGGAGCCTGACAGATACTGCTGCAGCATTATTAGCAGGCACTCAGGCCTCCAGGTAGAATTCAGGAAGCGCCACGCATTTCAAGCTGTGCAGTTAACCTACTTAGATGAAAATCTATTATTTATGGTGATTGTCAGCCACTGCAGCTCTTGTAAATGGCAGTAGGTCAGTGTTTTGATAATAATTAAGGTATTCATTATACAATAAAAATGGAGGTCAGATTCACTTCCCTCTCTTGAAACAGAATCAAACATAAGGAATACCAAGACTGAAGAAATTATTGCCAGAAAGAAGCTACACAGATTTTTTTTCATCTTCTTTATTCTGAAGCTGTGTTTTCACAGCGTTCTATATTCATTGTACAAGTAAAACTAAAAGGTCCCTAATGCCTTCTTTTAAGGAGTTCATTATAAAACTGTTAGTGAAGTTTTGTGTATTTTTATTACTACTGCACTCCAGAATGAGACACACAATACCTACAGGAGTCTGAAATGTAGGAGAAAATAGTACATGCAAAGCATATAAACTTTATACAGTTTGCTGTCTTTTTTTATTGCATTGCAAGATAAAGGCCCCTGTTGTTTGAACATATACACTACTTTATTCTTTAATAATGCAACTTAAATGTCATGGATGTCTTACAAAGCTTGTGTTTATAAAATTTATTAGACAGAGATATGCTAAATGACTCCTAGGGGATTTGGATATTGCTGAATATTTGAAAACCAATGAAACGTAGGTAGGACTAGCAGATTTCCTGCTATTTACTCACTGAAATAAATCAGCCTGAAGATGTACCATATTTAGAGATTAAGGAGAGGAAGGGGAAATATTTGTTTTTACTGCATAAAATGACTATTATGAATTAAAAGTTCTCTTAAAGTTGTTATCAAACTGTCCAGTTTTAATGGAATTTATTTTAGCTAGTGGTAGTGTCCATCCATAATAATATCTAGCCATCAAAAATACTCCAGCATTTAGGACAGAGAGTATAAAAATCTGCTAGTTCATTAACAGTATGTAACATTAATATATACTAACATTATGAAAGAACAAGGAAAGTAAGAAAAAGTTGTCTCATGTACCTATGTTTCATTCTTTCTTTATTCTGTGACATAAGAAGTAGTTCAGGAAATATCTTAGGAATGAATATAAATATATTTTATTCTTATTTGATTTCTACAAATTTGAAAAATATTTTGGATAAAATTCCTACTTTAACCCCATTCTAAAACTCAAACAATATGAAAATCCGACATATTTTATAAACAGATGTCTTTACAACTGAGATAGAATTTAAGGGGGAAAAAGAAAAAGAGAAAAGCTGGTAGATTTCCTAATTTGAAAATGTGGATAGAAAATGTAGAGGGAGGGAGGGAGGGAGGGAGGGAGGAAGGAAAGAAGGAAGGAAAAGAGTATGTTTCACCGTTACAAACCTTAATCAAAATATAGTCCACATAAATGTTTGAATAATGTAAGCAAAGAAATCTCTTTGCAGAGCTCAGAGTTTCCAAAATGTTCATAATAAAGTTGATGATGTGGTTGTCTCTTCCAGTCATACTGTGTGACTTCTAAATGCATTTTCTACCAATTCTGATTTGTCATTGTGAGAAAATGCTGATTCACTGACAATGTAGCATTAGACTCTGAGAGCAACTAAAACACTTTGGCATGATGAATGAGAATAACCAAGACATAGTGATATCCTCAAATTTAAATGTAGTTGCCAGGAAACTGTGTGTAGTCTTAAATCACCATTCACTTTAAATGGAATTGCTATCATTATTTTTTTCCAAAGAAATAATATCTGAGAAAAGCAAGTTCGAAAAACAAGCCATCACAGAAAGTGCACTCCTAGTTGATTTCCATCTTCCACTTTTTTTTGTAGCTAGATTCAAAAATCAGTTATTTGATTCTGAAAAATACTCTATAAAGCCTTCAACACTTCATATGCAACAAACAGAAGGGATGGGAATGGTCCACTGTCTGTCTTTCCCAAAACATTCTATCCCATCACATTCTCTTTCCATTTCACTTTTATTGTTTTTGAACCAGGTTAGTTTCCTAAGGGTAGAGTGAGAATGGAAGACAAAATATTATGAAACCTAAGTACTGATCTTACATTTATTAGCCTTGCTTGACTTTGGCTAGAAGCAATCTGAGTTGGACTAATTAAAGAGGAAAACAAATTCTAAAGAAAAATCTGCCGAGCTTCTATTCAAACACCGCCGTTGTACTATGTCCTTTCTTCTCCTCCCTGTTATTAATTTCCACAATGTAAAGAGGAGCAAGTGGAAGGTTTTGTTTCACTGAAAGAGATCCCTGAACACTCATTCTGCTTGGTCACCATGTCACAGAACTACAAGAGTAAATTCTTTTTTTTTTTTTTTTCCATACCAACACAGTTCCCTCCTGGAGACTGGGATACAGGACTGAATTTCCCATTCAGCTTTACCTGTATTAGAGGTTCATGAAAAAGAATCTGAATGAATTAATAAACCTTCAAAATTTATTTGGATTTGGATCTCAGCTTTTGGTTATCACGGAGTTGCTGATGTTGGCAGGGACCTCTGGAGATCATCTAGTCAACCCCCTGCTCAAACACAGTCAGCTAGAGCAGGTTGCTCAAAGCATGTCCAGTCATGTTTTAAACATCTCCAAAAATGAAGACTCCACAAACTGGTCCACTGTTCAACCTCCACTAAAATAAAAGGTTATTTCTGCTGTTTAAACAGAATTTCCTGAAATTCTGTTTGTACTCATTGCCTTTGTCCTGCTACCTAGATACCACTGAGAAGAGTCTGGCTCCATCTTTACTCCCCCTCATTAAGTGTTTGTCCAGAAGATCCCCCAAGCATTCTCTTCACCCATATGTAGTCACAGCTCTCTCAGCTTCTCCGTGTAGCTCAGGTGCTACAGTCCCTTAATCATCTTAACAGTCTTTTGCTGAACTTGCCCCAGTATGACTATGTCTCTCTTGAACATGGGAGCCCAGCACTGGACACAGCACCCCAGATGTATCTCACCAGTGCTGAATCAAGGAGAAGAATAACTTCCCTTGACATGTTGGCAATGCTCTGCCTAACAGAGCCTGGGAGGCTAGGAGGCTGGTGGCTTTCTTTTATTATTTTCTTTGAACTGTTTGATCCCCTTCCCTAAGTTGTCATCAGTATTTTGTCTAGATACCCTCTCACTCTGTTCACTTCCCTGTATCCACCTTTTTCCTTTACTGTCTTTCTACTGCACCACTCCTGCTGTGATATTCTATGAAGTGTAACATGGAACACCCAGTGCAAAGAGAGATGGACAAAGCATATTTTTTCCATTGACTCTGGCTCAGGCATTGTCTTTAAGAACTGCCCAGTGTTACTCAATCAGCCTTCTCTTCCCCCTGCTCTGCCTGCACTAGGATCTGGAAAGAGGCCCACCTGGAGATGTAAATGTCAACTCAACACAGTGCCTGCAGAAGAAGGATTCTCTGCCAAGCTCAATCTGCCTCACATTCAGGTTTAAGGACATAGGAGTCGATATAGTTTTACATTTATGCCAAAATAAATCAGTCAATTAGTCACAGTTTATATAGAGTGGAATTCAAATAAATCTTCCCCAAAGTCACCAGAATAGTGTTGTGTTGCAACTACCAGTACGCAATCTTCATGAATCATGTTATAAATGTTATGAAATAAGCTAAAAATTACTATTTTAAAAATAGTACATGTAGCGATTTATTTAGGTTTGTTATTTTTTATTTTCCCTACTGCTTCATTTTCATGGTTTTTAAATTAACCTCTGAGGACTAGAAACAAGCTATTTTTATTTTGAAATTACAGGCTAAGTTGTAGTCAAGTAACTGTAGTGTCCAGTCTTTCAAAAGGACTCTTAATATCATGAGGTTTGGTAATTTTGCCTCAAAACTTAATTTCTTTGGGTACTTTGACAGGCTGAAAGCAAAGCATAAACCCAATACTTACTAAATCTCTAGTAGCCCCTATTTCTTTTGCTATATTGTTTCCTTGAACTGCTGCTTTGTTGTCCTTAACTTCCACTGTGTTGCCAAAAGAGTAGAATACTGGCCTGCACTTTTCTGTCCGCCCCAAAGCTGATCAAACTTGAGTAAGGGCAATGAAAAACACTCATTTTTGTTAAACAGCCAGGCTAGCAGCAGAGGAACATTTTAAAATTGTTCAGAAATATCAGTTGCTTCATTTGATCCTCATTCTAACAGTAACACCACGTGAATGTACAAACCTCTAGTGGATATGACTAATTTTGTAGAAATCTGGTGTGATTTATTGTTGTCCTGTTTGTATCAGTGTTCTGCAGTGTTCTCTGCCACCTAAGGGTCATCTGCTTCATTGAGAGTTAGGTGCACAGATATTTTTTGTATCTGGTTCTGCATTTTCTCACACTGTGCTTGTACCTGCACTGATGAAGTATAAACTCTCAACTATTTCTAGAATTTCTGAGATACCTCTTACTGAAAATGCCATGGCACCGTTCTGTAACTAGTAACAACGGCCCTAATGGTTTGAAGGCATTTAATCTCACATGTCTGGAAAACCTCAAGAGGTTTTAACTTTATAAACTCTGGAAAATCATTCTTCTGTATGTTTTCAAACCGATACAGACTCTAATCATGTTGTCCTGGTTCCTAGGACTTGTATTGAGCATTGAAGAGGGAAAAAAGGTGAATAAAACAACACTCCTGCACACACAAAGTAGAAAGGGAAGGTCCTTTTGTTGCTTGGTAAATTGAACATTGAAGTGTGGTCACTGGGTCAAAGTCAGCTCTTGAGAAAAATCAATACCATCTACTTCCCAGGGTTTTCTCTCCTTTACTAGGCCCTAGTCTCCAACGGCAGCCAAAATCCAAGTCTGTGCTGGCTCTTCACTACTGGGAATACCCAAATACAAAAGAAAATGTTGACATTTCTTCTGTTTAACCTGATGAATCATCATTCAAACTGTGTAGCGAGACAACGATTATCAGCAAACAACCAGTGAAAGCTTTAGACAGTGCATGATCTCACCTATGCAATTAAAGTCCCTTCCAATCCCTAACATTCTGTGATTCTGTGAAAGGGAAAAACAGTCTCCTGTTTCTCTTTTTTTTTTCTTCACTCTAAAGCAAATGTCCAACAAATTTGCCAACAAATTAGCCTGTAGCTGTTTCATTTAGACTTTAGCCTTTGTAAAAACTTATATTATCTTTTCATGTCTTGTCAATCAAAAACTACTGGAAAAACCCTAAACTGAGAAATTCAGGAAACATATAAAATCCAAGATACAATAAAAAGTGTGCAATGTCCTGATTTTGAAGTGTTCTGAGAAATCTATATACACTTAGATTCTTCTTGTAGCAGTTTATATCTGACACATGCTGTTGATCACAAGATTTTCCAATGATTCTAAGGCTACCTGGAGAAAGACTTTGGGAATGATTACTTCCCTGTGAAGAAAGTTGAAGGAAATATCTTCTGCATAGGTTACTTGAAGGCTGAGGCAACGCACATATAATAAATATGACTGTAATATGTGTTTATTCCCCCATTCCACTCCCCCCTTGCAGAGGAAACAGAAAGTAGAAGGGAAGAAAATCAGCAGAACCAACCATCCAGCCTATAACACATTAGTCATTAGCTCTGAAATGGTACATGAAAACTAGTAACCTACAATGGTTTAAAATATCTGGAGTAAGTGAGATGACATGGCATGAGCCAGATTCTCTTTCCTCACCAATACTGAGTCTGATTTGCAACCTGGTCTGCAGGAACAGTTGCATAATATACTCACAGCAGAATGTATTTTTGACTCAATCAGGTTCCACATTTTCTCTTTCCCAAAGTTATATCACTGTAACAATCATATTAGAACTCCAGTATTATTAAAATTCCCTACAATCAGTTTAAGAATTTAAAGCAGACCAGAAAAATATAATGTATAACTGTTTTGAACTAAAGGACATGTCACTCTATTGGTTTTTAATTTTCAAGGTCTCCATTTATACAGTCTGATTAGCGGCTGCTGTGGTGTCACAGAACAGCCTGTATTATTCACAGGAGGCAGCTTGTGTACTTCCATGAAAACAGGACATTTCTCCAACATCCTATATGTTCTAGTGTGCACGAGAAAATGCAATAATACATATAATATGCTTATTAAAAAAGCGTATTTCCTTGGAAATCTAAAAGAGAGTACATTTCAAAAGCTTATTAATCGATTATACAACATCTTCATAGAGATTACAAAAATGTAAGAAGAGAAAAGAAATTATGGATTTACGCTTAGAGTTGTATCTGCTTTTATTTTATTATTATTATTATTATTATTTCCCTGGTGTCCTATTAAAATAACTTCGATCTATTTCTTTCTGTTATATGCACAACTGTGTTTATTCATAGAGTGGAAAGCAGGAACATTAGAGGTGTAGTGCTTGTGGTCAAAAGCTTCGTTCAAATTGATTCCTCCATATTGCTAACTATGGACATTGGTTTTATTTGTAAAACTGAAGAGGCTGAATGAGGAATGTGGTCATGTAGACACATTTCAGAAAGTGTCATTAAAGTAGTCAGTTCTCTTTCGAAAGAAAAATAAACCTCTCATATTTTCGGCACTAAGCCTAAATATCGGTCATGTGAAACGTAACTGATGTGAATTACCAAAAAAGACCTAATAATCTTGTGATTATAATTTTTTGGGGGGAAGTGGAGAAGACATTACATTAATGCCCAATTTTTGAGTTACTTGACTTGGCAACACTGAACACTGAGGTAAAAGGCAAAAATGTTCATTAGAAGAGTATCACAGGGTGAGAATGCATGAAAGAAAACATACTTGCACTTTAGGAAAGACCTAGAGAAAATCGTATGTCTTTTGTGTAGGAAGATGAAATTCAACAGAGGAAATCAGGTTAAATTAGTGCAGGTTTTCTGCATCCACAGGTGAGTTACAGGCAGGGAGTTTTATCTGGATTTAGAAGTACACTGCTGATTAAATAATAAATTCCTGTTTTGGAAATCCTTCACATAGGTAAAAGTTGTTTAGAAATCAGCTACAGCAAAAACCGAAACTGGTCTTCATAAAATAGTTTCGTCCAAGAATAAAACCATAAATCAGAAGGTCAAGGATAGGTATTAAGATTTGGCTAGCTGGCACATGAAAGAATGGATTTGTCTCTGAGTATCTGCAATTACTTGTAGCTATGGCTGTTTTGATCATATGAGCAGCTCCTGTTCTCAGAGGCTCTGCTGTAAAGTTGTCTCCTCAGCTGCTAAGATGAATATGTCAGTTTCAAATTGTGGCAGATGATCTGCCTGTGTAAAAGAAGTCAAAATTGGATTTCCTTACCAAAAAAAAAAAAAAAAAAAGAAAAAGTTTGTTGAAATCCGTTTTGGACTTGGTTAAACTTTATCTATTCCTCTAACATATACATGCCTTGTCATCTTAGTTTACAAGGAAAGACTCATTTTCTCATTGGTTGCACTCATTTGGGTAATAGATCATTTTTTTTAGCTTTAAGTGCCTCTGGTGTGAACATCTATGGGGAACTATACACCTAGTCTCCCCTCTTAGTCACAGAAGATTACACAAACAGAGTCAATGAGGTCTTGGCCACAAGTCTTTTTTATATTGGAATGTAAACATCAAATAAATAAAAAGTCTATGTCTTTCAATCTGTATAAAGAGACCTGAGGATGGCTATCTCAGGTATAGACATCTACCTGTTGCCATCTAGAGTCCGATTAGATACATACTTTTATTAATAATGCTTGCAACTATCTGTAATAATTGCTGAAACAATAAAAATTTTCATTTTTATATTCTTTCTCATAATACCTTGCTTTCCTAGTACATTGCTCTTATACAACTAATTCAGTGTTAATTTCTTTTGCTTGAGAGTTTTGTTAAATATTCATTCATAGGCTTAATTCACAACTTTCCACAGTATGTTCTTACACATGTTTGGAGTTACACAATGTTTTCTCAGGGCAATACCGTAGGAAGAAGGAAGTCATGCTTTATATTTTTGTTGTAAGTTGTATATTTTTGTTGAAGTACAACAAGACTGTACTACAGCACGTTTGATGTGGTGGAGACATCCAATAGAAGAACTATTGATTTGTGGTAGTATGTGGGAAGAACGGAGTTTGTTCAACAGGGAGGAGCTTGAAAGGTGGAGTTATATGATCGGAAGTGAGTTATAATTATAGAAATTATATTCCGGAAAGCAGAGGACTCAGTGAGAAGAGCAAGTCAAAGTTAATGGGCAATATTTGTGAAGAGACTTGGAGACAAATCAGAAGAATTGGAAATGAATTGCCCATGTATGCACAGGCAGAAGTTTATTTGAATATTGTAAATGATCTATGACAAAAGAATCAATTTACACTCAGGAAAGTATGTATCTTAATTCATATGCAGTTTTAGGTTGCTTTTTTTGAGAGGTCACATAAAGTGTTATTGTCAGACAGATGGTTCCATCTTTTCATCAAAGACACTGTTTCAACTGTACTTGGAGGGTAGCATGTTGTTCCTTATTAAAAGAGACATTTCACCGTAATGAGAAACATGTTTTTTTTACAAGGTCTCTGTGGGAAATCTTAACAAGCATTAGCTAATGTTCAATAAAACCAAGGACTGTAAAAGGAAATACATATGACAGATATGTACCTTGTAGATTAGCAAATTTGGAGTTGCCACTGCTTGCAACAGGTCACAGCGTGTGTGCTAAGCTAAGAGCACAAGCATCAAGATCTGTCAGGCTTTGTCAGGATTTCTCTTGGCCTGTCTATAAATTTGTTTTAGCTTGCAACAGCAATCATCTAATGACCAGATAGCTGTTACTTATGCTGTTTTATCTTTTCTTCTGCTTTGCACGATGGTGTAGTGTAACATTTTTTGTTATAGGTATATATATTTCTAACTGATGGATACTAATACCAAGTGATCTTCCTGTGCAAAATGAACTGTCTTTTACCCTAGAACAAAATGTAGCCATAGTAGGTTGAGGACAAAAGGCCTGGGATGCTGTCAAAGACTTTGAGGCACAGGCACAGATTGACACTGGAGGCCCAAGGTTGTAGACAATACACCAGTGGTCAATTACTGGTCATCAAAAGCATGAGCCAGGTATAAGCAGCTTTAAAGATAACACAGAGAACAAAGTACAGATCTACAATACATTTGAAACATGTCTTATAAAGACAAGTTGGATGTAAAATTAATGTACAGACAAATAAAAGAGCGAGATGTAAAGCAAGTTGGATGATAGATGAAAGTGACTCCAAGCAGATCCTAGAGAGAAGGAAACCACTGCCATCAGCACCTTACTCCTCCAAGCAAAGTTGCTGACAATTAAATACGTGGCCTCTCCCCTGACTGAAGCCATTTGACTTACAAGACTGGGCTTAAAATGGGTAGACACTAGAAAGTGTGTTTATGCATCATTTTAGCTATATACAATTTGAACTATCTTAGTATCCTTGCAGCTGGACTAATAATAATTATTTTATTAGACTGTTAATACAGCCATGTGTATTAATACATGGTGTGTTTCTTCTGGCCTTAACAACATTTTGAGTACAACAGACTGATGGTAATGCAAACAGTCAATTCTGTAACTTGGGTACAAGAAGTTGATAGCAGATCACAGTATCGCAGTATCACAGTATGCTAGGGATTGGAAGGGACCTCAAAAGATCACCTAGTCCAATCCCCCTGCCGGAGCAGGAACACCTAGATGAGGTTACACAGGAAGGCGTCCGGGCGAGTTCTGAATGTCTGCAGAGAAGGAGACTCCACAACCTCCCTGGGCAGCCTGTTCCAGTGTTCTGTTACCCTCACTGAGAAGAAGTTTCTTCTCTAGTTTAAGTGGAACCTCTTGTGTTCCAGCTTCATTCCGTTACCCCTTGTCCTATCATTGGTTGCCACTGAGAAGAGCCTGGCTCCATCCTTGTGACACTCCACCTTTATATATTTATAAAAACTAATAAGATCACCCCTTAGTCTCCTCCAAACCAAAGAGACCCAGCTCCCTCAGTCTTTCCTCATAAGGGAGGTGCTCCACTCCCTTAATCATCTTTGTTGCCCTACACTGGACTCTCTCCAGCAGCTCCCTGTCCTTCTTGAACTAAGGGGCCCAGAACTGGACACAATATTCCAGATGCAAATCTGGAATCCAGATCCAGATGCAAATCCAGATGCAGATATTAATCATAATCATGATCAGTAGTTCAGCTTTGTAAAAACATAAATGCCATCCCTCCCAGGTCAAGGGAGGTTCTCCTTCCTCTCTACTCTGCCCTGGCGAGGCTGCATGTGGAGTATTGCATCCAGTTCTGGGCTCCCCAGTTTGAGGAATTACTGGTGGAAGTCCAGCGGCAAGCTACAAAGATGATTGGGGGCCTGGAGCATCTTCCTCATGAGGAGAGACGGAGACAGCTGGATGTGTTCAGCCTGGAGAAGAGAAGGCTGAGAGGAGATCTCATCAGTGTTTATAAATATCTGAAGGGTGGGTGTCAAGAGGATGGGACCAGACTCCTTTCAGTGGTGCCCAACGATAGGATGAGGGGCAATGGGCACACACTGAAGCATAGGTTCCATCTGAATTTGAGGAGAAACTTCTTTACTTTGAGGGTGCCAGAGCACTGGAACAGGCTGCCCAGAAAGGTTGTGGAGTCTCCTTCTCTGGAGGCATTCAAAACCTGCCTGGACACATTCCTGTGCAATCTACTGTAGGTGAACTTGCTTTAGCAGGTGGGTTGGACTAGGTGATCTCCAGAGGTCCCTTCCAATCCCAACCATTCTGTGATTCTGTGATTAGAACATGTCTATCGTAACCAGAAATCTTATATTCTGATGACAGTCAGCAAGCAGAAACTTTTACACTAAGTGGACAAGTCAGTTTAACAGCAAGAGCTGGACCAAGCTTTTTCACTTTCTGTGCTCTTCTACTGACACTATCCCTTTGCAAAAGGTGGGAGATGGAGTATGACATAAAGGTTAATAAAATAACAAATACCATAGAAAAGGTGAGTAGGAAGCCATTATTTGCTAATTCTCTCTATACAGAATCTAGAGCCCCTCCTCAAATTTGATGTCTCAGTGCATAATTACATTGTGGTACTCATTTGCACATAACTTTGAACCTAAACAATAAAATTTTGCATCATTACATGGATTAATTAATTGGAAAAAAAAGTCTGTCAAGAACTCTCAAATTCTAAAATACTGTTTCTGACTCATGATAGTGCTTGTAATACGTGTTAACAACAGAAGCTACTGGAGTATATTTTCAAAACAGTGTAAAAAAATCACTGTATATTTACTCGGTTCGTCTTGGTTTTGGCCTCTTATGCTCTCAGGCACAGCTGCTTTGCTAAATAACTCTTCCATTTAACTGTACATATACTATATTATAAGACAAGGTTTACTTCCAAAACATCAAGTATTGTTCCGGTATTCTCCAACACACTGTGTTTTCCACACGTAGGTTTGAAATAGGTTTGTTATATGTAAGTTATTTGTCATTATAATTATTTTACATAATTATTAGCAAAATTTATTTATTGCAAAGCACCATGGACCAAATACCAAAGCACCATGGACCTGAGATCTGTATTATTGTAATTTTAAAGTTTTATATTTTTTCATTTGTTTCTGTAAAAAGAAAAAGCAAGCTATTAGGCATTAAAGCTGTGTTGCTTGTGTTGTTCAGCTTTTCAACTTGCCCACTGATTATAATAAATTTTGACAGATGGACAGAGATCTGAAAAATGTTAAGTGTTTAGAAATTTTATAAAGTTAAGTAACTCTATTAGTATCTCCAATAAAGATGTTGCTCTGTGAACTGATTCTTTATTAGACACTTGAGAATTTACGAGGCAGCAAGAGATACTTGATTTTTCAAATGCTGGATAAGTTTTGAACAGAGCTCCTGTTTTATTTACCAGACAACCCAGACAACCAGTATGAATTAATAGGAAATCAGGCTTTTTCAGTACCACTGTTTCCAGAAGGGCTTTTCCTTGCTTCAGCTGAGTCACCCAAACCTGAATTGTCTCTTTTCTACAATTTCCTGCTCACCAGTCTCCAGGGTACAGATTCAAGTTTTCATTTGTTGTTGTTGTTGTTGTTGTTGTTGTTGTTGTTGTTGTTGTTACTATTGTTTTATTTTCACCCCACTTAATAACCTCAGCATCAGCATCACGAGCCAAGTAAAACTCCCTTTTCAATCACTGAAGAAGCAAGCAAAGCAATAATTAACAAGAAAAAAATTTTCTTCTCCCTTTCTAGAAAACAAAGCAAAACAACATATTGCAGTGGTAAACTACATAGTTTTGTTGGACAGTGCACTGGTTCTTTCTACTCCAAATATTGTAGAGTCTTATAGGGGATTTTTAGTCATCATTCTGCAAAGTTATTTTTTTTAATTCTGTTTTTAATTAAATGATTGTACCAGTGTAGGACAAGCATAGCTAATACCAACCTATATGTCAATATCATTTAAGTTGTTCACATAACTGCTTCTAACACTATTGGATTATTTTATGAACAATATACTTGGTAAAACCTTTTCATACTTACTTACTCTATTTTTGTTTATTTTTGAAATGAAATATATTTCTTCCCAGGTTAGGCCAGTGGAACATCTGATGAGGCCAAATACTTTTGCTTACACCTTGAGCAGCCGGTTCCTCTGATGTGATGGGAAAGTCTCAGAATGACCCATGTGACTTCCCTCAAGTCTGTGAGTCCCTTGAGCTCAAGCATTTTCCTGCAGCACGGGATGAAAATCTTTCAATTTAATTAGTTATCCTATGGATATTTCTCTATAACCTTCCTTCTGCTAAATCCCTCCTGACATCTACAAACAAAACCTCACTGCCTTGGAATGAACCAAAACTGATTCCCTGTGACTGATCTCACCAATAAGCTTGTTGTTAACAAAGGCCTTTAGATCTGACAGCGGGTCTGTGCCATGGGGCCTGAGGGTAAGTGCAGTTCCCAGGTCAGGGTCCTCTGCAGTGTGCAGATGCTTCAACTAGCACTGTCTGTTTAATTAATTTCAGTCTGCTTCACCTATTTAAGCTTTTCACTTGCCTGCTGTTTTCCCTATCAATAAATATAAGTAACAGATTATAAAAAGAGAAATTCTGTATAGAGTGGATGAATCATTTATGCTAACATTATTAATCTCTTTCTGTCATTACACTTGAAGGTTTGCATGCAACACATCAAACAAATTACTTGAGTACATTGTATTCCCCATATAGATGAGGTTTTCGTACATAAACAATACGTAAATTTGTAAATATAAAATATGCTAGGGCATATTCCTCTATACATACAGAGCTCTGTAAATATAAAACATATTAGGATATACTGGTCTATGTACACACAGCTCTTATCACTAGATAGTTATAAATTTTCCTTCAGCAGGAGTTTTGTCTATATAGCAGTCCTATAAGAAAAGGTACAGTTTTATAAGTTGAGAGGAATAGGCATATAGCAATTTGCCACCACTTGGTGGTCTTGATCCTGTCTGCTCCCTGTCCTTGGATGAGCTTCCCCACCATCTGGGTAAAGAGTCTGGTCTTGTTGGACCTCTCAAAGAACTGGTTTAACTCATTGACCAAAAGAAATTGGTTACTTTTCTGTCTGGTTCATTAAGCATTCCCACATGAGAGTAGAAAAATCAGTAGAGAGCTGACACAAAGGAGAGTAATCTGTAAAACCGCAAGTAGAAGCAGAGGGGAAGAGACCAAGGCAAGGAGAGACAAGAGAGCAAGACTGCTCTAGGTGTAGCAAATTATGATATCAACACAGCTACATGTGGAAGCACAGCTCAGGTGTTTTGTATGATCATAACCCAGGAAACAGGTGCAGGAGACATGGCAGGGCACTGAATGGTGACAGTGTCCAAAAGACATGATGACAACAATTAGGTGAAGGAATATTAGCCTGTTTTGAATCAACCTCTTTTGTTTTACTTTTTGTCTGACTTCAAAAATGCAAACATATTAATAATAGTCACAATAAACCATTACCCTTTTTGAGAGAATAATGATGCTTCTTTGGTTGTGGAATTTACAAACACTAAAATCCAATCAACAATCTTCTGAATGTGACTGAATAGTCTGAAAAAATGACAACAGGAAAAGTGGTTGTGCTACTGAAATATCAAAGAGTGGGAAATTATAAGAAAACTATAATACTTTTAATTACTTCATCACAGTCTTGCAAGATGTGGGAAAACAACGCAGCTTTCTGTGAATATCAGCTTTCTGTGATAGAATAATTATTTTGTTTGGGTATGAAGTGGGACACAACTATTGAAAATTACACCCAAGGCTAAACATAGGAAGAAACTCTGACTAAATGGGTCTGTGACTAAAGGAGTTTGAGAGTCTTTTTTTTCCACTCAAGGAATAAAACTTCCAGGAGAGGGACACTTTTTCTAACTCAGAATTAAACAGAATAATACTTTTTTTCTCTACAAAAGATAGCAAATGAAAACATTCCTTTAGTAACTGTGATGAATTTTGATCTTCTAAATGGAGGAAAACATATGTAAACAGCTGTGCATCCTTCTTTTGTCTCTGAATATCAGAATATTAATGCCTCCTTTCAGTTTTCATCTGCAATAAGAAGAAAATTATTCTTAACCTTAAGGTTCAGAGATTAAAAAACCCCCAAAAAACTGTAATTTCTAAATATTCATAACATATTTTAAAAATAAATTATGCCACAATGAAAACGTGACACATCTTAGGTATCTCAGTAAACAAAAAAATATGGTTTAAAAATGAGCACTGACACAGGTTTAAACTTGGCCTGCAGAAAGAGCTACTCATAGCAAGCAAGCTGCTCTCTGGGAGTCTAATATTTTTTTTCAGCTGTTGACTGTGTAATCACCATTTTACTCTGATTTGTCAGAGTAGCAGAAGAATCCCAATTATCCAAGTGATTGAAGGAATATGCAATAAACTACTTTGTTATTTGCATATTCTAAATAAGCCTGCTGCCATATTTCTGTGAAAGGTTCTTTCAAATTAATAAAACATCATAGCATGACAGGTACATTCATCTACAATTGATGGATAGTGATGAGATGACAAGCGGCAGTGAAATAGTTAAAAATGTTGGCATTTAAATTAATCTTCAAAGTTAACTCCTCCAATTAAGATGATTGGAGGACATCTAGAGTTATATTAGTGCTATTGTTTCAATCTTTCTATATCCATAAGGACAAAAGTACACACATTTATGTTATTAAGGATATCTTTTAATCCAAATGTAATTAAAATGCACAACCAAAGTCTGGATGTTGGAATACTGGATGAGGACAAGTTTAAGAACATTTTTTTCTAGTGATAGATAGTCCAGTAAAATATTTTGCCATGAAAACTTTCCAAGTCTTCACTTATATGTGATTCTTGAAAGGCCCATATTTGAATAAATACCCCTAACATTTCAGCTGGACCAAAGTACCTGATATAAGAGATAAAGAACATTGTTCAATCCCTCTGTACGGGGTTTCTGCAATGCAGTCTGTATGCGACTCCCTTAAGTCTTCTCAGAAATCCACACAGCTGGTGCGGAATTTGGCAGCCTGCTAGCTGCCTGGTACGTCTTTCTGGGAATGTCTGGCATTTCTCACTGCCTCCTGAATTGATCCAGGGTGCTATATAATGTCCTGACTTTTAAAGGCCTGCAGTGCCTTGGCACTGACTAGCCTGGGCAGTCACTTTTTGCCCAGAGAGACAGGGAAGATCCCCAGCTGGTATCCACAAAGGGAAAGTCTGCTTGGGTTCCTGCTCTGCTCAGCCTTCTTCAACATAAACTAAGAAACTAGCAGCTTGGTTTTGGTGGTTTTTGTTTGTTTGTTTGTTTGTTTGTTTCTGAGGTGAGTGCTAGACTGGTAGGAAGCAAAAAGAATTAAATATGGTTTGAATTCTGAATTCTGTATTTATTCATCATGTGCACTCTAAGGGTGAGACCTTACTGGATGCAGGGTAAGCATCTACTTAAGCCTACTCAGTAAAGGATTCACTTCATGCCTTAGAAGTGTTTGCATTTTATCCCAGTTTGGTCACCTAGGTGGGATTTGCTGGATGCTAGACATTGAAACTGTTTGAATAATCAATGGAGAGAAATAGCCACCTCAACCTGGGCATACTCTCCTCAGAGGAGATAAACCTTCTTCTGGAGGTATAATTCTTCCCTATGAAAAGAAAGGAGCCTGGGTGGCTAGTTTACATAAGAAGCTTAGCAGATAAATAGCTGGATCTGGCTGCACTGAATTCCACCCTCAACTGGTGTGCACCTCCTCTCCTTCGGCCTGACACGGTTCAGGAGAAGCTGCAGCTGTGCGTTTGTTCTTTCTTCGGTGCTGGTGGGATCTTGGCTCCATATAATCTTCCAGCAGGTTTATTGAACACAGCTGAGTCAAGGGGGAAGGGAAGGAGGAGGTTGTAATTTCTTCTGGTATTGCACCAAAGTAAATCTATCTCCTCTTTCCAGAGTAATGAACTTGGAGGTATATATCTGCATCAAATCACCATTCTGGATGACTCAGGACTCAGATTAAAATCACAAGATATTCCTTATGCAGAACCCATTTCTAAAAATAATTTTACACTTTTCTGTTTTGTTACTCCTCAGTTGCCAGTGGTGAATGATCTTTTTATCTTAATCCTTCTTTGTCTGCACTTTATTTAAGAGGTAGGCTGTAAAGTTTTCGGCATTTCTCCATGCTGCTGAAACTGGGATAAATTTTTCATGTTGGCTGCACTCATTGTTCCATTTCTTCTAGTAAGAAGAAAACACCTCCTCACAAAAGCAAACTGTTGTTTTGTCATTTAATTCTCTCTGTTTCTTTTATGAAAATAAAAAAAATATTTATACTATATTTAATTATGTTCTCTGTGTGACTCTACACTGTTTCACAAGGCTCAAAGGATTAAAAAGTTTATTGCATTTCTGTTTGTTTTTTTGTCTATTTTCCATCTGCTATTCTGTTTAGTCAGTATCCTCAAGTTTAAAACAAAATCCTGTATTTACTTCAATCACTGTCAGAGAATTTTTTAGGCATCACTTTTGAATCTTTCTGTCAGGTCTTGTTGATGTCTTAGATATCTTCATCATGAAAATAATATTTCCTTATCATCATTTTTCTGTTAGATTTCTTTCCATTGTATTTGGATTTTTTTTTCTGTGCCAACAAACATTATCTTCAGCAGAAGACTTTCCTCGTTCCTGCAGTTTGACGTTGTAACAACTAGTTTCCCTGTTAACTTATTTTTCTCTTTAATTTTGTGGGTTGGAAGAAAACAAAAGAGTTAATGTTTTATTCTTTCCTTTAAGGATGTAATGTCAGAGTGCAGTGCCATGATTATCTCATGCCTTTCTTTTACTCCATTTAAAACTGTTAGAGAAGGA
The DNA here is from genome assembly GCA_013399365.1 of Pampusana beccarii. Classification (NCBI taxonomy): domain Eukaryota; kingdom Metazoa; phylum Chordata; class Aves; order Columbiformes; family Columbidae; genus Pampusana; species Pampusana beccarii. The sequence continues at coordinate 386,892 of VWYH01003114.1, read as the reverse complement.
GCTATATCCAGCAGTTAAGCATCAGGAGTTGTGGGTGAGGCATTGGGCATTCAGTGCCTCTCTCTGGCATAGAGCAGACACAAGCAGGCCGCAACAACACCTGCATGAATTATGAACTAGTAGAGACATGTTTGAAAAGTAGATATAAAACCAAAATAAATCAATTCAGTTCAAGCAGAATTACTCATCGTAATTATACTTCCATATAACATCATAAAAAGTGTCCATGACGCAGTAATATAAAATGGCATGGAATTATTTTTGCGAGAATTTTATTTGCTCTTCCCATAAAATCTACATGTCCCCTAGAAGACCTCTTTTTATTTATTTTTTTTTCTCCAAGAAATACATTAAATAAGGAGATGGGCATATTTTTGACAGTGGTAGTTGCTATGCATAGCTTTTCCACCTTCTTTCTTTAATTCCTGGAGAAAAATTATTATTATTATTTCTGTTATCAGTATGAAGTGGTTACTGCCAAGTAAAGTTAATTTCGTAAGTGCTTCTGTTGAGGACATTTTCTCACCTACAAAAAAAATAACAAAGCATTTTAGTATAAAAAGTGTATTATTATATTTTTCCTTCTTTTCCTTGTTCTCCTCATATAGAGCATAAGGTCAGCAGAGATCATTAGATCGTCTCATCTGAGCCTAAATTTACTAGTCAACCCTTGGATTCCTCCTAGCAACAGTATTGATTAAAGTGTATATTGATCAATTCAGGCCATGCCTCATTCACAAACACCTCTTTGTACCTTGCCAAAACACGCAGTTCCTAGAGGTACAGTCTTTCTTTCTTTCTTTCTTTCCTTCTTTCCTTCTTTCCTTCTTTCCTTCTTTCCTTCTTTCCTTCCTTCTTTCCTTCTTTCTTTCTTTCCTTCCTTCTTTCCTTCTTTCCTTCCTTC